>CM050164.1:187850887-188450887 GCA_027410445.1 Discoglossus pictus
ACAGGACTGGTTAAGCAAAATGTTGAGGAAAATAGAAAATATCTCTTTTAATGGGGCACACCTCACCCAACCACACTAAAAAAAGCTCATATAAAATATAACCTTTATTAACATTGTTAAAATGGTGATAACTAAAAACTTGAAACTGTATAATGCTTGAGAAAATAGATTATACAGTGCTAATATTTTGCAATGCTCCATTATAAATAATACAAATTACTGCTTGATTCATATCCTCCACATGTATATAAAAAAACTGTGTTGTATCCTCTTTTTTTGTGAGACTCTAAGTGTGATGGAAAACTATTTACTGTGCTCCTCTACTCCCTATATTGCTGTACTGATATTCCTTTCTAAATATACCTCAATACTTTTGTCAAACTGAAATAGTTAGGGGTTTAGGAATAGTATTAGGGAGAGGAAGCTGATTATCAGTATCAAATGTATCTGCAGTTAAGCGACATGGAATGACGTCACTAACGTGAGATACGTGTACAGCATCAAACCTAACGCACATTTCTAATCTTTCATCAGGGTTTAGGCGCCGCTGTGTGGAAACACTATTTAAAGGCTTTGGTCACTATGGCAACACGGCCTACATTAAAAACAATGAAATATGCTTACAAATTTAAAAGCTGCTGGCTTCTCTTGTTAAAAACCAAAATAGAACGATTCCAGTATGAGTTATAATAGGATTGGGCACAAGTCAAAGGCTATAGTATTGATATCTACATGGCAAAACAATTCTTATACACCATATTGTGTCCTTGTCACTTAGATAATAATATATTATTTATTCAATTTAAAGTGACAGTCTAACTGTACTACAAATTGAGTTTCCAGTGAATATACACCATTCCTGTCTTTTGAATTGGTCTCATATTGTATATTTATATACAGTGAAACGCTCTTACATATCAAACTTAGTAGTGGTGAATAAAATGTAATGCAATGCCAAAATGCTATACATCTAAAATGTCATGTAATGGATATTGAACCCAATATACACTAAGTTCTATCAGAAATTTAAATGAAGGGAGAAAATGTGAATCCTTTATTGAGGCCTAGATGTCTTTTTGTTTTCAATGTATATATATTTACTGGGCCTCTCTTTTAAGAAGTTCTTTATTCAAATCACCCCTTCTTATGGTTTTCTTAGTGCTTTTAATTGCAATGAAATGAATGCCATTTGCATCACCTCTATGTTTAGTGTTGATATGTACAGCTATCGGGGTGTCATACTCTGTTTTGATGCTGTATACATGCTCCAAACTTCCTAGTCTGAGCACAAATAACAAGCCGCAACTTAAGAGATATACTCTCTACTAGCCACTTAAATAAACACAAAAGAACAACTTTGCTTCAGGAGATGAAAGGCTGCTTCAAATGTCAGTCGTGTAAGGCATTCAAATACGTCAAACCAGCTAAAACATTCCCTTCTGCAGATGGAAGCAAACATTTTAAAATAAATCATTTACTCAATTGCAAATCTGAAGGAGTAATTTATCTATTGGTATGCAAATTTTGTATGAGATATGTAGGTAAAACCTGTAGAGAACTCAGACGAAGAATTTTGGAGCATGTATACAGCATCAAAAAAGAGTAGCTGTACATATCAACACTAAACATAGGTGATGCAAATGCCATTCATTTCATAACTATTGATAGCATTAAGAAAACCATCAGAAGGGGTGATTTGAATAAATAACTCATTAAAAGAGAGGCCAAGTGGATTTATACATTGAAAATGCACTTAGTGTATATTGGATTCAATATCCATTAACACTTCATTTTGATTTCAGATTGATTCATGATAGTATAATTACATTACATATAAAATGTAATGTCACCATGCTCACAGAAGCACATAACATACATTTATGGGTATACAATTGTAAATAATTTGTCAATGATATTTCAATTTATGGATTTGAATCAATATAGAATTGATATGAATATTAAAAACATCATATTATTACATACTAGCAAATTTCCCGTCACAAAAATGACGGTCACTAAAATTTGAAGCCATGGGAATGCTGTTTGAGACATAATTGAAACAGTTTACTGTGAAGACCTTCGGCGCTCATTGCGAGGCTTGCGCTGAGCGCCTTCGGAGCTCATTGCATGCCTCGCAATGAGCGCCTTTGGTGCTCATTGCGAGCCACAATAAAAGAAAGTGTTGAAATGCTGTTTGCCACACAATGTGAGTGTACTGTGTGCCTCAACTATATAGACCCCTGTAACACACTAATGAACGCATGTAATAAACACTATAAGTGCCATGAGGGTCATCCATTTTAACCCGATCTCTTATGGGGGTCTATACAGACCCTCATGAGCCTCTATTTAACCCCCTTCGGAGCTTATTGCATGCCTCGCAATCAGCTCCTTTGGTGCTCATTGCGAGCCACAATAAAAGAAAGTGTTGAAATGCTGTTTGCCACACAATGTGAGTGTACTGTGTGCCTCAACTATATAGACCCCTATAACACACTAATGAACGCATGTAATAAACACTATAAGTGCCATGAGGGTCATCCATTTTAACCCGATCTCTTATGGGGGTCTATACAGACCCTCATAAGCCTCTATTTAACCCCATTAGTCCCATAAGGGTATTTAAAGACCCTCATGGGACAGTTAGAAGCCTAACATTACCCCGTACGTGATATGAGGGTTCTACAGTACCCTCATGACAGTAAGTATAAACACTACACTGCACTATAGCCCCCCAATAAACCATTAAATCTAAACTAACCGTTCTCTGCACTAAACTTTTAACACCTACCTACCTACACTACCTCCCTACCCCCTAATAACCCTCCACCATTCTTATTACAGAAAGAAAAAAAATAACCAAAAAGATAAAATCTACATTACATAGAATAAAAAACCTAAATCACAAAAAATAAGAAATCTACATTACAGAAAAAAAAAACTGTCACAAAAAAAAATGTAACATTACAGAAAATAAAAAAATACATTAAAACCCCCCAGTACAGAAAAAAAAATATTCACCTGAAAAGGAAATAGATATATAATACATACAATACAAATAAAATGAAATACAATACCCCTCTATCTATGTAACATACAATCAATACTATCTATCTAAAATACATCCCACAATCTATCTAATATACAATACATCCTATCTATGTAATATACATCCCCTATCTAATATACAATACATCCTATCTATGTAATATACATCCCCCTATCTATCTAATATACAATACATCCTATCTATGTAATATAGATCCCACAATGTATCTAATATACAATACATCCTATCTATGTAACATACATCCCCCTATCTATCTAATATACAATACATCCTATCTATGTAATATAGATCCCACAATCTATCTACAATAAATGCTATCTCTATATAAAAAAAACTAATTCTAAGCTAAAATAAAATAATTAAGACCACTTACCTTTGCAGATGTCCCTTCAGATCAGCCACCTCAGGAAAATAAAAAAAATTAGTACAACATTTACAGTAAATAAATAAACATAGTACATATTCTAAATATTCTACTCACCTTTCCAGCATGTCCCGTCCTTCTTTTTTTCTTTTCCGGCGAGGCCCCTGTTGAAAAAAAACATTACATTAATACAACATACATAAACATAAAATCTAAATAAAATAAACATAATCTACATTGTACTTACCTCCCCGCGATGTCCCCGGCCTCCTCCTCTTCTGCCCCGGATTGGTCCTGGAACTATCCCCGCTCTAAAAAATAATGGTTAGAAAACGAATGAAGGTCCGCACTTGCGAACTTTCCCGATGCTAATGAGCCTCTTACGGAGTGTTCCAGAATAAAATTGGCAACGGCGGCTTGTAATTGGCTTAAAACGCTGTCTATCAAATTCAGTCAATCAGAAGACGCCAATGTGTGAGCCAATGAGAAAGGGATAAACCCCAATTGGCTGAAGACATCTGCACCTTCTCATTGGCTGTAATAGTGATTGAAATTGACAACAGCCAATGAGAAGGCGCAAATGCCTTCGGCCAATCAGTACGTGGGGGTGTATCCCATTATGATTGGCTATTGTCAGTGCAACCAATCCGAATGCGCAGATGCCTCCAGCCAATCACCCTGTGGGGGTGTATTCCATTGTGATTGGCTGAAGGCATCTTCGCCTTGTGATTGGTTGAAATAAAGATTGACAGGTGCATTATCCAATTAGAGTGGGATTTTGGGGTGTATCCCTTTCTGATTGGCTCACACATTGGCGGCTTCTGATTGGCTGAATTTGATAGACAGCGTTTTCAACCCATCAGAAGGCGCCATTGCCTATTTTCTTCCAGAAAAGGCTCCGGGAGGCTCATTAGCGTCGGGGAGGACCGCAAGCGCGGATCTCTGTAATGTTTTTTTTTTTTTTTAGAGCGCGGTTCCAGGGCAGGGCAGAAGAGGAGGATGCCGGAGACATCGCGGGGAGGTAAGTAGAATGTAGATTCTGTTTATTTTATTTTGTTTTATGTTTATGTATGTGTCCTAATTTATGTTTTTTTTTAACAGGGGCCGCACCAGAGAAGAAGAAAAGAAGAAGGACAGGGACATGCTGGAAAGGTGAGTAGTATATTTAGAATATTTATAATGTTTATTTTTTTTCTGTAAATGTGTTGCACTAAATTATTTATATTTTTATGGTTATATTTCTAGGTTGCTGATCTGAAGGGACATGTGCAAAGGTAAGTTTTCTTAATTATTTTATTTTAGCTTTGAATTAGAGTATTTTATATAGAGATAGCATTTATTATATGTTAGATAGGGGGATGTATTTTATATAGATATTATGTATTGTATATTAGATAGATTGGGGGATGTATATTAGATAGATAGGATGTATTGTATATTTAGATAGATTGGGGGATGTATATTAGATAGATAGGATGTATTGTATATTAGGTAGATTGGGCGATGTATATTAGATAGATAGGATGTATTGTATATTAGATAGATTAGGGATGTATATTAGATAGATAGGATGTATTGTATATTAGATAGATTGGGGGATGTATATTAGATAGATAGGCTGTATTGTATATTAGATAGATTGGGGGGTATTGTATTGTATTTCATTTAATTTGTATTGCATATATTGTAATGTATGTAATGTATTGTATGTATGTATTGTGTTGTATTGTATTCTATGTATTTCCTTTTCAATTGTGTAATGTTTTTTTTTCTGTTGTGGGGGGGGTTGTAATGTATTTTTTTATTTTCTGTAATGTTTTTATTTTTATTTTTTGTGAGTTAGGTTTTTTTATCTTCTGTAATGTAGATTTTTTTTATTTTGGGTGACTTGATTTTTTTTTATTTTCTGTAATTAGAGCGGTGGGGGGTTATTAGGAGGTAGGGTAGGTAGGTAGTGTAGGTGGTAATAGGTTAGTGAAGAGGGTGGTTAGTTTAGATTTAATGGTTTATTGGGGGGTATAGTGCAGTGTACTGTTTGTAGTTAGTGTCATGGTGGTCCTTGAGGACCGCCATGGCACTTATGTGGTTAATGTTAGGGTTGTAACAGCCCCATAAGGGTAATAATATACCCTAATGGGACTGATGGGGTTAAATAGAGGCTTATGAGGGTCTCTATTGATCCTCATGAGTGACAGGGTTATTTATTGGGTTATGGGGGTCTGTATTGACCCCCATGAGTGACAGGGTTAATTAAGTGCTTATGGGGGGCTGTAGTGACCCTCATGAGTGACAGGGTTAATTAAGTGCTTATGAGGGTCTGTATTGACCCCCATGAGTGACAAGGTTAGTTAAGGGTTTTATGGGGGTCTGTATTAAGCCCCATGAGTGGCAGGGTTATTTCTTGACTTATGGGGGTCTGTGTTGACCCTCATGAGTGATAGGGTGAATTCTGGGTTTGTGGGGGTCTGTATTGACCCCATAGAGTGAGGGGGTTAATTAAGTGCTTATGGGGGTCTGTATTGACCCACATGAGTGACAAGGTTAATTAAGGGTTTATGGGGGTCTGTATTGACCCCCATGAGTGGCAGTGTTATTTATTGGCTTATGGGGGTCTTTATTGACCCCCATGAGTGACGGTGTTAATTTAGTGCTTATGGGGGTCTGTATTGACCCCCATGAATGACAGGGTTAATTATGAGTTTATGGGGGTCTGTATTGACCCCATGAGTGACAGTGTTAATTAAGTGCTTATGGGGGTCTGTATTGACCCTCATGAGTGACAGGGTTAATTATGGATTTATGGGGGTCTGTATTGACCCCCATGAGTGACGGTGTTAATTAAGTGCTTATGGGGGTCTGTATTGACCCCCATGAGTGACAGGGTTAATTATATGTATTATGGGGGTCTGTATTGACCCTCATGAGTGACAGGGTTAATTAGGGGTTTATGGGTGTTTGTATTGACCCCCATGAGTGAGGGGGTTAATTAAGTGCTTATGGGGTTCTGTATTGACCCCAATGAGTGACAGGGTTAATTATGGTTTTATGGGGGTCTGTATTGACCCCCATGAGTGACAGTGTTAATTAAGTGCTTATGGGGGTCTGTATTGACCCTCATGAGTGACAGGGTTAATTATGGATTTATGGGGGTCTGTATTGACCCCCATGAGTGACGGTGTTAATTAAGGGTTTATGGGGATCTGTTTATTATATACAAAAAAGGAATACATATGTCAATAATTTTAATAGTTATATATATCACAACGGTGAAGATAAAAACTGATTAAAAAATCCTGGATTAACACACAAGTTAAAAGAGGACAAAAATGTATGGAGAAATGAATACCTCTTAGTTATCAATTAAATTAATATTAAAGACCCTTTAATAGGGGGGTAGACATTAGCCCATTCTGCAGTGCTGTGTCTATTTTTAGAGAAATTACTCACTTGTAAGTGTGCTTCAAACCATAAAGTAGTCCTACTGGGAACCCCAATTGTATTTCTTCCTTATAAGGGATAGAGTTGAAAGATAAAGGAAACTATAGTGGCAATAAAAGGCCTTATTTATTTCTTAATAGAGTCCCTCTTTCAAAAATAAGAAAAATAGAAATTCCTTAGTTCAAAGTATTAAACTTGAGGTAAGCTGCAGCTGGATCTCAAGCTGCAGTTTAATGCCGGCCAGTATTGTGTATGGTATACTGCAACATACACGAATATATGCTATAAGCAAGTATATACTGATAGACTCTATATCTGAGATATGTACTATAGACAGGTATATGCTGGCAGACATTATGTCTGAGATAAGCACTATTGTAGGCCACCACTTGCAAAACACATTCAGAAATTTGGGTAAGGACGGGTAAGGGCACACAGACACTCTCACACTGCTAGAACGCGACTTCTGTGTGCTCCAACGTAAGGACGCATGCAGCGTCGCACACCTGACGTGTTTCAATGTCATTGGACGTCTTCCTAAAAGGCAAACACGGGTTGCTATAGCGCCTATCTATTTATCTGGTTCACGTAACCATAGAAACCTAGTATTGCAACACGTGGGTCTAGAGAGGTGGGGGAAATATTGCTATGCTTAAAAATAAGAGTTTAAGCAGAATAAGCAGATTGAGCAGATATATATTCTAACCAAGATCCAAAGAAACAAAGGGTTATAATGTATGCTGTAGAAAAGGAGAGACATGTGTAGAAAAGGAGCATGTGGACATTGATATAATATTCACAATATCAAATATAGTATGTAGAGAGAATATAAAAGGAGCAACATGGGCATATTGATATAATACTATTCACAATATCAGATATTATAAGTGCAATACCTATTTACATGAGATAATTGTAAGTAGAGACAACTATCAGGGCACCCAATGAAAGGAAAAGCCTCAAGATATATAAATATCTAAATATCTTAAACTTACTCATGGTGAAGTGAAATATTAGTCCTAAATAAAGGGACTATATTGGAATGTGTGAATAATAAAATAATCTATACAAATGTATGTGCTAAGTGAATAACATATATTGACTGTTATGTTCAAACTAAGTTAAATGATAATTACTATGAGTGAAAAAAACCTTGTCCTAGAGAAACTAGAACTGTGACAGGTAACCTTATAATAAGGTAAGATAACATTGTGAGAATCCATAATATTAAGGGGGGTGTAAAAAAAGGAAACTTGAAACCAAAATGTTGTCCCAGCAATCAATTTTGAGTATATACTTAGAAATAAAGAAAGTTATCCTGAATAAAGAAAAAAGAAGAAAAATGTGGCAGCAGTGTATATATATCTTTAACATCTCCAAGATGCGGCCTATACCAAGGTTGAGTAATAGAATGTATATATATATCTCTTAAATTCCTCCAAAGTGCGACCTGTACTTGAAATAAATTGTAAAGTGCATAGAGGAAATATATAAAGATTTCTCTCTAAATGAAGGGTGTAAAAGTAAATCCCTCATTCAGTCCTTTTGGAGATAGGGCTTTAAGCCTATAAATCCAATGTGCTTCACATTGGAGCAATTTTCTCTCCAAATCTCCTTTTCTAGGACCCATATGTACTCTTTCAAGTATAATAAATGAAAGGACCTCACTATTACCTCTATCTCACGTGTCGCGCTATAGATGTGTCAAGATTATTTTTGATAGAATATACGTGTTCACCTATTCGTCTACGTATTTGGCGCCTCGTTTTACCTACATAAATATTACAACAAAGACAAGTCGCCACATAAATTACATTTGTGGAACAACAATTAGTGAATTCTTTACGTTTAAATTCCTTTCCACTTGCTGGATGTTGAAACGTTTTAGTTGGCTTAATGTTTTTGCAAAATTTGCATTTGCCACATCTGAAGCAACCTGACAATGGTCTAAGCCATGTGGTTTTAGGTCCTTGTTCCTTAAAATAGCCATGGACCAACATGTCCTTAAAATTTTTACCCCTTCGATAGGTGACAGATGCTTTGGATGCTAAAACACCCTCTAAATCATCGTCGCTTTTAAGCAAATGCCAATGTTTGGATAAAATACTATGAATTGTATCTGAGTCATAGCCAAAAGTCAAGATACATTGAGGTTGGTTATCTTGCAAGTTTTTTTCTGCTTTCATTCTTTGGGTATGTAAGCCATTAAGAAGTTCAGTTCTGTTTTTTTTAAATCTTGACAAAGACGTCTGATGACGTCGAAACGCGTCGGCCTTTGATGACGTGGCATGCCTTACAGCTAAGGGCACGCCGGCGTCACTTCTACTAACAGTATTGTAATTTAGATATTTAGAGGATGTATGCTTACCCTCCCTGTCCGTTTCCATATGTGTGAATGCTGATACTTCCATATGAGATAGATTTTATATACTTCTGACAGCACTTAGAGTGGGAGATAACCCACTGGATATCGTTCACTCTTTAGGATCTCCGCTTTCCACATGATGCTGATCCCTGCAATGGGATATGAACACAATACTAGTGTACTTTTATAAGGGAAACCTCTGTTGTGAGGACATTAACTATATCCTAGCCCGTTTAGACACAGAAGAGAGCAATCCCTGTGATAACATTGTGGCATGTTTACAAGACAGATAAAGACATAATGCTCAGACTTGTGGTAAACAATTGAGATCCATTTGAACAAAGTCCTGTAGAAGCTTAATACAGCATGTATTAGACATGTATCTTATGCTATTTTTTGTAATTCCACACTGTGAACCCTAGAAAACAAGGGTCAGTGTCACAAATCTACTTTGTGAAACCTAACAAATTAGGGTCATCTCTATGGTATTGATCTAGCAGCATTATATCCACTAACTCTAATTGCATGTTAATTGTGCTTACATATATAAAGACAGGATAAACTGAATTGGATAAGCTATCCACCATCCTCTTGAAATACTGTTAGGTGTGAATCACTTACCCCTCTATTTAGAGTTTAAAATAATATCACATGGGTAAAGTTTCACACATTAGTTAGCCTATTTTAAACTTTTTTCTCCAATCCGGGATTTTTTAATACCTTATTGTTTTTAAAATTTACCGCCGTTGTTATCCCTCATCAATAAAAATTCTAATTTTAAATTATTATATCCCAAAATGCAAATTTTGCACATACATTAAGCCAACTAAAACGTTTCAACATCCAGCAAGTGGAGAGGAATTTAAACTTAAAGAATTCACTAATTGTTGTTCCACAAATGTCATTTATGTGGCAACTTGTCTTTGTTGTAAGATTTATGTAGGTAAAATGAGGCGATAAATACGTAGAAGAATAGGTGAACACGTATATTCTATCAAAAATAATCTTGATACATCTATAGCGCGCCACGTGAGATAGAGGTAAGAGTGAGGTCCTTTCATTTACTATACTTGAAAGAGTACACATGGGTCCTAGAAAAGGAGATTTGGAGAGAAAATTGCTCCAATGTGAAGCGCGTTGGATTTATAGGCTTAAAGCCCTATCTCCAAAAGGACTGAATGAGGGATTTACTTTTAGACCCTTCATTTAGAGATCAATCCTTATACAGTCAGGTTCATAAATATTGGGACATCGACATAATTCTATTTTTTTTTGGCTCTATACACCACAACAATGGATTTGAAATGAAACGAACAAGATGTGCTTTAACTGCAGACTTTCGGCTTTAATTTGAGGGTATTTACATCCAAATCAGGTGAACGGTGTAGAAATTACAACAGTTTGTATATGTGCCTCCCACTTTTTAAGAATTCTGCTTAAACTCTTATTTTTAAGCATAGCAATATTTCCCCCACCTCTCTAGACCCATGTATTGCAATACTAGGTTTCTATGGTTACGTGAACCAGATAAATAGATGGGCTCTATAGCAACCCGTGTTTGCCTTTGAGGAAGATGTCCAGTGACGTTGAAACGCATCAGGCATGCAACGGTGCGTGCGTCCTTACGTTGGAGTACGCTGAAGTCGCGTTCTAGCAGTGTGTGGGAGTGTCTGTGTGCCCTTACCCGTCCTTACCCAAATTTCTGCATGTGTTTTGCAAGTGGTGGCCTACAATAGTGCTTATCTCAGACATAATGTCTGCCAGCATATACCTGTCTATAATACATATATCAGATATAGAGTCTATCAGTATATACTTGCTTATCACATATTATAATTGTCTAACTACGATTCTTCGTCACGCTGCGTTGCGTAGTGCTTACGACTTAGCGACGAACGCCGCAGGTGCTCATCGCAGCGAGCCGTTAAACCGCTGTGTTGCATAGTGCGTACGACTTAGCGATGTAGGCGCAGCAAGGCGAGCCGGTAAATCGTAGCACTTAGGCAATGAGCGCCTGCGGCGCTCATTGCAGGCGAGCCTCGCGTAGCGAGGGGAGCCGTTAAACCGTAGCACTTAGAAAAAAAATACGAGATGAAAAAAATTACGAGATAATCGGCGGAACCAAAACAATAAAAAAAACATTAAATACACACTAAAAACTAAAATAAAGGTCACTTACAGCACAGCGAACCAGGCAGGACGTCTGGAAGTGAATTGGAACTCCAATTTACATTGATTTAGCCGAGTTACAAAGATCGAAAATCGGCTAAGCGAGAAAAAAATGGCCGCCGAAAAAAATGAAAACGAGGCTATACTACTACGAACTGCGTAAAACACAGCCACAGACGTATGTGTTTGAAAAACAACGAGATAAAGGATGCGGTTTAACAGCGCAATGAGTAAAAAGACAGTACGAGTACATTTTACGAAACGCAATTACAGATTTACGCATTAACACAGATTTAACGCCGTTGTCTCGCGCAACATCGGATTTACCGCCTAAATCAACGCATTTGATGAAATATAAGTTGAAAGTTACAAAAATAAAAAAAAAATAAAAAAAAAATTGTAGTATTTATTTTAAGAAAAAAAAAGAGACAAATGTAGCGTCATGTTGTGTGGCAAACAAATTTCACAACATTTAGCCGTCATTTGACCGTTTGACCATATTTACTATTAAACCGTAGTACTTTAGCGGGCTTAGCGATGAGCGCCGCAGGAGATCATCGCCCGGCGAGCCTCGCTCAGCGAGGCGAGCCGTTAAACCGTAGTACTTTGGCAATGAGCGCCGCAGAAAAAATGGCGGACGAACAAAACGAAAACGAGGCTACAGCACTATAACCACGGAAAACACATACCGATAATCCGCTACGACGCATACCACACATTATCCGCCATTTTAGGATAATGCAGAAGTACACAGCTACGTTAACGGTTTCGGCTTGGGCACGCACACTATTACACTGCACACGTTCATCACGCTTACACAGCACCTCCACACCACTAATGCTGCAGCAACATCAACACAGATTGCCAGCTCTTCAACACAATGCATAAAAATACGTAAATTCATTTATTAATTTGTATTCTATATTTCAGTAGTACACAGAAAACGACATTAGCTACCTTACAATTCCATAAGTATATTAATAACTAAACAACTTTTAAAACATACACATCTCATTGCCGTCATTTTTTGACGGGCAATACGCTAGTAGCATATATTCGTGTATGTTGCAGTATACCATACACGATACTGGCCGGCATTAAACTGCAGCTTGAGATCCAGCTGCAGCTTATCTCAAGTTTAATACTTTGAACTAAGGAATTTCTATTTTTCTTATTTTTGAAAGAGGGACTCTAGTAAGAAATATATAAGGCCTTTTATTGCCACTATAGTTTCCTTTATCTTTCAACTCTATCCCTTATAAGGAAGAAATACAATTGGGTAGGACTACTTTATGGTTTGAAGCACACTTACAATTGAGTAATTTCTCTAAAAATAAACACAGCACTGCAGAATGGGCTAATGTCTACCCCCCTATTAAAGGGTCTTTAATATTAATTTCATTGATAACTAAGAGGTATTCATTTCTCCATACATTTTTGTCATTTTTTAATCAGTTTTTATCTTCGCCGTTGTGATATATATAACTATTAAAATTATTGACATATTTATTCCCTTTTTGTATATAATAAATGATTTCATCATAGGTGGCAGACACCTTGGGAGTTTAGCAATCCTACGTTTTAATTTATAATTTTTTATGGGGATCTGTATTGACCCCCATGAGTGACAGGGTTTTTTAGGGGTTGATGGGGCTCTGTATAGAGCCCTATCCTTGATAAGGTAAAATTTTTTGTTTATATTACTTGTCCTTTAAGGACCTTTATGGTCCTTTAAGAACCCGTAAGGCGGGAATTTAGAATTTTCATTGCAGCGGGGCTCCCTGATCGCGTGCGATCGGGGACCCCCACTGTGAGGGTTAATGTGGGGTTAATGCGGGTTTCCCAGCTTTTCTGGGATCCCGTGGGTTTAATGCGGGTTTCCGAGCTTATCTCTGATCCCTTCTAGGGTAAATTGTAGGTGTCTGGGCGGTCCGGGGTCGTGTAGCCACGTTTTCGTTTTTTTCGGCTGCCATTTTTTCTATCGCTTAGGGGATTTTCGGGTGTCTGAACTCTTGAATTTCTACTTAAAGTGAGGTGTAACTTCAATTTTAAAGGTGCTGGGTGCCCTCCTTGCTGTGGGTAAGCTTTTTATGTGTTTGTTGTGTGTATTTTTGGTGTTTTTAATGTGTTCATGTGCGCAGGTTTTGGTCGGTAGTCCCGCGACTCGTATTTACGGATGCTAAGTCCGTAAATATTGCGGTGGCGGTGGGAGCCTCCACCTCCTCAAATGCAGCCCCTAGTTTTGCGAGGGTCCACATTTGGGGCCCTAAAGTCTGCCGTTGCTGGCTGGGAGGGCCGCAGCGTTAGCAACAACTTTTGCAAACCCGCACTGATGACAACTATATATGTGATAGTTTGGTCAACAGGCTTAAAATGTATATTTTGAAGAATAAAATGTAATACAATGCCAAAATGCTGTACACCACCACTAGGTTTGATATGTAAGAGCGTGTCACTGCATATAAATATACAATATGAGACAAATTCAAAAGCCAGGAATGCTCTACACTGTATATTCATTGGAAACTGAATTTGTAGTACAGTTAAGACTGTCACTTTAAATTCAATAAATAATACATTATTATCCAAGTGACAAGAAAATAATATGTTATATAAGAATAGCAATACTATAGCCTTTGACTTGTGCCCAATTCTTTAATAGCTCATACTGGAAGTTTTCTATATTGTTTTTTAACAAGAGAAGCCAGCAGCTTTTAAATTTGTCAGCATATTTTTTTGTTTTTAATGTAGGCCGTGTTGCAATAGTGACCAAAGCCTTTAAATAGCGTTTCCTCACAGCGGCGCATGACCCCTGATGAAAGATTAGAAACGTGCTTCGAGTTTGACGCTCTACATGTGTCTCACGTTAGTGGCATCATCGCATGGTGCTTAACTGCAGATACACGCCATAGTGATAGTCAGCTTCCTCTCTCTAATACTATTCCCAAACCCCTAACTATTTGTTTGGCAAAAGTATTGAGATCTATTTAGAAGGGAATTTCAGTACAGCAATATCCGTTTTAAAGAAATATATCCATTCAGAGCTTGTGGACCCAGAAATATAGAGACTCTGGAATTTTATGTATAGTGTCTGAGTTTCAAGTTTTTTATTATCACCATTTTAACAATGTCAATAAAGTTTATTTTTTACGTGAGTTTTTTTTGTGAGATTGGGTTAGGGAGTGCCCCATTTAAAGAGATATTTTTAGTTTTCCTCAACATATTGCTTAGTTGTGAAATGTTTGCATATTATTGTTATACTGTATGTATAATATATGTAAACAGTGTGTTTAAATGAAGGCTTGTTTTTTTCTGAACATTTTCTGCGAGGAATTTTAGCCTTTTTGCAAAATACAGAAATCAATTCCCATTGTCAGTCACTGCAGCACTACAGCAACAGAATATAGTTCAATTAGTATAGAAATACCTGCTGAAGCAGTAACACACTACATCAAGGAATCAAGTTCCTTATTGAACATTTAGACACTTTTCATATATCTCTCAAGTTGCTGAATCACACAACTTTCTAAATTTTCTCATAGAGGAACAAACATGTAGATGTACATTTGAAGATAAATCTTGGATACATTACGAATTGATTTTATTACACTCTGACAACTATGAAATAAACTCTGGAGAATATTTGTGTAAATGCAAAGCATAATGCAATATGGGTTGTTGATAACGCTTGCAGGCTCTCGTCGAAGGCGCTCCTTGCACTGTTGGAGATGAGCGCCATAGGCGCTCATCCCTAGGACCCCGCAGGACCTCTTACCCTCCTCCTCTCCTTACCATGTGTCTCTCTTCCCCTCTTCCTCTCCTTACCCTGTGTCTCTCTTCCCCTCCTCCTCTCCTTCCCTTGTGTGTCTCTTCCCCTCCTCCTCTCCTTCCCCTGTGTGTAACTTCCCCATCTCCTCTCTTTCCTGTGTCTCTTTTCCCCTCCTCCTGTCCTTACCCAGTGTCTCTCTCTTCCCCTGCGTCTCTCTTCCCCTTCTCCTCTCCCTCATTGCCTGTGACACAATTACGACCCGCGGCACTTAAAAAATACCATACCCTGCGACCCAAAATTACGACCCACAGGATTTAGAAAACAAAATACACAAGGTCTTAAAACACACGTAACAGCGCAAACACAAAACCACGAAAAACAAACACCAAAAACACAATAATAATAAAAGCACAGGAGGACAGCCGGGACCTCTAGAAGTGAGGTTGAACGCCAATTTAACCCACATTTTTTCCTGTTTCGCCACTAGAAAGTCACCTATTTAGGAAAAAAATGGCAGGCGAAAAAAATGAAAACGAGGCTAAGCGACCCAGGACCCAGAAAAACACTGCTAAAAATGTACTAGTGTCCCTCCCTGCATTTACAACCTCTAAATTCCCTCTTGTGACGCCTTAAAGGGACCGCGGCACACAAACACTTAGGCCCGCCAGTGGGGGAACTGTAACTACTCCCATCGGCACCTAACATTAGCCCCACAGTGACGGGGGTCCCCACATTAACCACACATTAACCCTTGCAGTGGGGGCCCCCGATTGCATGCGATTGGAGACCCCCGTTGAAATCCTTGGGGTCCTTAAAGGACCTGCGAAAAAGAAAAATTAACCCCATCACTCATGGTGCTCCATACAGAGCCCCATGAGCCCCTAAATAAACATGTCACTCATGGGGGACAATACAGACCCACATAAATCTCTTAATTAACCCTGTCATTCATGGGGGTCAATACAGACCACCATAAGCCCTTAATTAACCCTCTCACTCTTGGGGGTCAATGAAGACCCCATAACCCCTTAATTAACTCTGTCACTCATGGGGGTCAATACAGACCCCCATAAGCCCTTCATTAGCCCTGTCAGTCATCGGGGTCAATACAGACCCTCATAAGCCTTAATTAACCCTGTCACTCATGGAGGTCAATACAGACCCCCATAACTCCTTAATTAACCCTGTCACTCATGGGGGTCAATGAAGATCCCCATAAGCCCTTAATTTACCCTGTCAGTCATAGGGGTCAATACAGACCCCCATAAGTCTTAATTTACCCTATCATGGAGGTCAATACAGACCCCCATAATCCCTTCATTAACCCTGTCACTTATGGGGGTCAATACAGACCTCCATAAGCTTATACAAACCCTGTCACTCATGGAGGTCCATACAGACCCCCATAAGCCCTTCATTAACACTGTCACTCATGGGGGTCAATACAGACCCCCATAAGCCCTTCATTAACCCTTTCAGTCATGGGGGTCAATACAGACCCCCATAAGTTTTAATTTACCCTGTCATTCATGTAGGTCAACACAGACCCCCATAACCCCTTAATTTACCCTGTCACTCATGGGGGGCAATGAAGACCCCCATAACCCCTTAATTAACCCTGTCACTTATGGGGGTCAATACATACTCCCATAAGCCTCAATTAACACTGTCACTCATGGAGGTCAATACAGACGCCCATAAGCCCTTAATTAACCCTGTCACTCATGGAGTCAATACAGACCCCATAAGCCAATAATTAACCCTCTCACTCATAGAGGTCAATACAGACCCCCATAACCCCTAAATTAACCCTGTCACTCATGGCGGTCAATACAGACCCCCATAACCCCTTAATTAAGCCTATCACTCATGGGGGTCAATACAGACTCCATAAGCCAATAATTAACCCTCTCACTCATGGCGGTAAATACAGATGCCCATAACCCCTTAATTAACCATGTCACTCATGGGGGTCAATACAGACCCCCATAAGCCCTTCATTAACCCTGTCTGTCATGGGGGACAATAAAGACCCCCATAAGCTCTTAATTAACACTGTCACTCATGGGGGTCTATACACACCCCCATAATCCATTATTTTTTCCTGTAACTCATGGGGGTCAATACAGACCCCAAAATCCCTTAATTAACAATGTCACTCATGGGGGTCAATACAGACCCCCATAATCCCTTCATTAACCCTGTCACTTATGGGGGTCAATACAGACCCCCATAAGCTTAAACTAACCCTGTCACTCATGGCGGTCAATACAGACCCCCATAACCCCTTAATTAAGCCTATCACTCATGGGGGTCAATACAGACCCCCATAAGCCCTTAATTAACCATGTCACTTATGGGGGTCAATACAGACCCCCATAACCCCTTAATTAACCCTATCACTCATGGGAGTCAATACAGACACCCATAAGCCCTTCATTAACCCTGTCAGTCATGGGGGTCTATACACACCCCCATAATCCATTAATTATTCCTGTAACTCATGGGGGTCAATACAGACCCCAAAATCCCTTAATTAACCCTGTCACTCATTGGGGTCAATACAGACCACATAAGCCAATAATTAACCCTCTCACTCATGGCGTTCAATACAGACCACCATAACCCCTTAATTAACCCTGTCACTCATGGGGGTCAATGATGACTCCCATAACCCTTTAATTAACCCTGTCACTCATGGGGGTCAATACAGATCCGCATAAGCCTTCATTAACCCTGTCACTCATGGGGGTCAATACACCCCCCATAATCCATTAATTAACAATGTCACTCATGGGGGTCAATACAGACCCCCATAAGCCCTTCATTAACCCTGTCACTCATTGGGGTCAATACAGACCACATAAGCCAATAATTAACCCTCTCACTCATGGCGTTCAATACAGACCACCATAACCCCTTAATTAGCCCTGTCACTCATGGGGGTCAATACAGAACCGCATAAGCCTTATTTAACCCTGTCACTCATGGGGGTCAATACACCCCCCATAATCCATTAATTAATCTTGTAACTCATGGGGGTCAATACAGACCCCCATAAGCTCTTAATTTACCCTGACACTCATGGGGGTCAATACAGACCCTCATAACCCACTATTGAACCCCATCGGTCCCATAAGGGTGTAGAAAGACCCTTATGGGGCAGTTACAACCCTAACATTGCCCACATAAGTACCATAACGGTCCTCAAGGACCCTCATCACACTAACTACAAACACTCCACTCCACTATAACCCCCAATAAACCATTAAATCTAAAATAAACCCCCTCTACACTAACCTATGAACCTACACTACCTATGTACACTACCTACCTACCCCCTAATACATTTCCCACCACACTAATTACAAAAAATAATAAAAGCTAACTCACAAAAAAAATCCTAAGTCACAGAAAAAACAAATCTACATTACACAAAATAAAAAATCCTAAGTCACAAAAAAAATTACATTACAACCCCCCACTACAGAAAATAACAAACAAATTACACACCTGAAAAAGAAACACATACACAATACATACAGTACATTACAGTACAGTACAAATAAAATACAATAACCCCCTATCTAAAATATACTACCTAAAATACATTACATCCTATCAAAACTATACACATACCCCACTATCTAAAATACAATAAATATAAAATACACACATACCCCACTATCTAAAATACAATAAATCCTATCTAAAATACACACATACCCCCCTCTCTATCTAAAATACATCTCCCTATTTAATATATAATAAATCCTATCTACATATACAAACCCTAATTCTAAACTAAAATAATTAAGACCACTTACCTTTGCAGATGTCCCTCCAGATCACCAACCTGCAGAAAAAAAAATAGTACAAGACATTTACATCCAATAAATAAACATTCAAAATATTCTAAATACTCTACTCACCTTTCCAGCATGTCCCCATCCTTCTTATTTACTTCTCCGGTGCGGCCCCTGTTAAAAAAAAAACAATACATTAATACAATATACAAACACACACAAAATAAAGGAACATACAAATAATATATAAAAAAATTAGTACAACACATTTTCATACCATAAATAAAAATTCTAAATATTCTAAATACTCTACTCACCTTTCCAGCATGTCCCCATCCTTCTTATTTTCTTCTTGCGGACCCTGTTTAAAAAAAAACATTAATACAATATACAAACAAACACAATATAATGGAACATACAAATAATATACATTGAACTTACCTCCCCGCAATGTCCCCGACCTCCTTTTCTTCTGCTCCACCCGAAAAACATAACAGAGGTCCGCACTTGCGGACCTCCCCGTCGCTAATGAGCTCCCTACAGATTTTTCCCGAATATATTTTCAGCCAATCAGAAGGTGCCAAGGTGTAAGTCAATCAGAAAGGTATACACCCCCATATCCTATTCTGATTTGCTAATGCGCCTCTCAATCTTTTTTAAACCAATCGGAAGACTTCATTGCCTTCAGCCAATCACAATGGGATACACCCCCACAGGGTGATTGGCTGGAGGCATCAGCACATTCTCATGTGGCTGCAGTCTAATTGATATTCACAACAGCCAATCAGAAGGCTCTATTCCCTTCACCCAATCACAATGGGATACAGCGCCACAGTGGGATTGGCTGAAGACATCTGCATCTTCTGATTGGGTGTAATCTGATTGGCAGCGACAACAGCCAATCAGAACGCATAGATGCCTTCAGCAAATCACTCCGTGCCTTCTGATTGGCTGTTGTCTCTACAATCAATCAGAATGCGCTGATGCCTCCAGCTAATCACCCTGAGGGGGTGTATCCCACTGTGATTGGATGAAGGCAGTAAAGCCTTCTGATTGGTTTAAAAAAAGATTGACAGGTGCATTAGCGAATCAGAATAGATTATGGGGGTGTATCCCTTTCTGATTGGCCTACACTTTGGCGCCTTCTGATTGGCTGAAATTTGATTGACAGCATTTTTAGCCAATTAGAAGGCGCCATTGCAAGTATACTTCAGGAAAAGTCTCTGGGAGGCTCATTAGCATCGGGAAAGTCTGTGAGTCCAGACCTCTGTTATTTATTTTTTGGGGGCGGATTATTCCAGGGCGCAGCTGTGGCAGAAGAGAAGGAGGCCGGGACATCGAGGGGAGGTAAGTTCAATGTATATTATTTTTATGTTACTTTGTTTTGTGTGTGCATATTGTATTAATGCAATGTTTTTTTTTAACAGGGGCTGCGCCGGAGAAGAAAATAAAAAGGATGGGGAGGACATACTGGAAAGGTGAGTAGAATATTTAGAGTGTTTATTTATTTATGTAAATGTGTTGTACTCATTTTTTTTTCCCTGCAGGTTGGTGATCTGAAGGGACATCTGCAATGGTAAGTGGTCTTAATTATTTCATTTTAGCTTAAAATTAGGGTTTGTATATGGAGATAGGATTTATTGTATATTAAATAGGGGGAATGTTTCATGTTTTTTAGATAGTGTAGTATGTGTATAGTTTAGATAGGATGTAATGCATTTTAGATAGTGTGGTTTGTGTATATTTTAGATAGGATGTAATGTATTTTAGATAGTGGGGTATGTGTGTATTTGAGTTAGTATATTTTACATAGAAGGGTATTGTATTTTATTTCATGTGTACTGTAGTGTAATGTACTGTATGTATTGTGTATGTATTTCCTCTTCAGGTGTGTATTTTTTTTCTTCTTTCTGTAATGTGTGTGTGGGGGTTGTAATGTAGTTTTTAGTTATTTTCTGTAATGTACCTTTTTTTTTTTTTGTAACTTAGGTTTTTTTCTTTTCTGTAATGTAGATTTCTTCATTTTTTCTAATGTACATTTTTTTCTTTTCTGTAATGTAGCTTTTTTCTTTTCGGTAAATTAGGCATTTTTATTTTATGTGACTTAGCTTTTATTATTTTTTGTGAGTTAGGTTTTATTATTTTCTGCAATTAGTGGGGTGGGGGTTATTAGGGGGTAGGTAGGTAGTGTAGGTAGGTAGTGTAGGTGTTAATAGGTTAGTGTAGAGAGGGGTTAGTTTAGCAAGGTTTATGTTAGCAATGAGCGCCAAAGGTACTTACAGGACCGTCATTTTTTGATGGGCAAGTCGCTAGTTATTACATAATTAAGATTTAGGAAAGAAACACATTCAGCTAGACCAGGGGTCCTCAAACTACGTGAGGGCCAGATCCGTCCAGATCCTGAACCCAGCCCCCACCTTCCCCCAGGCCCCTGCGTCTTTCTCTGTGTCTGTCTGTGTCTTCACAGCTGCAGCACCTGCTATCACTTCCTAGTCATCTGACTAGGCAGAGCAGGGGCTGACCCAGGGATAGGCTGCCAGGGTGAGGAGCCACACACCTGCAGCATGAAGGCAATAGGGCAGTGAGGGAAAGATACAGAGACAGATAGGCAGACAAAGGGAATAAGGTAGAGAGACAAAGGGAGTGAGAGAGCGACAGAGACAGACAAAGGGGAGTGAGGTAGAGAGACAAGGGGAGTGAGAGAGCGACAGAGACAGACAGACAAGGGTGAGTGAGGTAGAGAGGCAATGAAAGTGAGGGAGCGAATAGAGATAGACAGACAAGGGGGAATGAGGTAGAGAGACAAGGGGAGTGAGGGAGCGATAGAGACAGACAGAGAAGGGGGAGTGAGGTAGAGAGACAAGGGGAGTGAGAGAGAGACAGACAGACAGACAAGGGGGAGTGAGGTAGAGAGACAAGGGAAGTGAGGGAGAGAGAGACAGACAATGGGGAGTGAAGTAGAGAGACAAGGGGAGTGAGGTAGAGAGACAAGGGGAGTGAGGTCGAGACAGACAGACATACAAACAAACAAACAAGGGGGAGTGAGGAAGAGACAGACAGACAAGGGGGAGTGAGGGAGAGACAGACAGACAGGCATCTGCCACCTTATTGTGCAGAGTGAGAGAGAGACAGACAGACATACAGACAAGAGGAGTAATTAGAGAGACAAGGGAGGGCGAGGTAAAGAGGCAAGGGGAGTGAGGTTGAGAGGCAGGGGGAATGAGGGTGAGAGAGACAGGCAGAGAGAAAAGGGTGAGTGAGGTAGAGGGGAGTGATGGAGAGACAGACAGACAAGGGGGCTTGAGGTGGAGAGACAAGGGGAGTGAGGGAGATATAGACAGACAAGTGGGAGTAAAGTAGAGAGACAAGGGGAGTGAGGCAGAGATAGACAGACAAGTGGGAGTGAGGTAGAGAGACAAGGAGAGTGAGGGAGAGACAGACAGATATACAAACAAGGGGGGTGAGGTAGAGAGGCAAGGGGGAGTGAGGTAGAGAGACAAGGGGAGTGAGGGAGAGACAGAAAGACAATGGGGAGTGAGGCAGAGAGCGACAGACAAGGGGGAGTGAGGTAGAGAGACAAGGGTAGAGAGAGAGACAGCCGGAAAAGAGGGTGTGAGGTAGAGAGACAATGGGAGTGAGGTAGACAGACAAGGGGAGTGAGGGAGAGACAGGCAGACAGACAAAGGTGAATTAGGTAGAGAGACAAGGGGGAGTGAGGTAGAGAGGCAAGGGGAGTGAGGGTGAGAGAGAGAGACAGACAAGCAAGGGGGAGTGAGGTGGAGAGACAAGGGGAGTGAGAGAGAGAAAGAGATAGACAGACAAGGGGAGTGTGGTATAGAGACAAGGGGAGTGAGAGAGACAGACAGAAAAGGGGGAGAGAGTTGGATAGACAAGTGGAGTGAGGGAAAGAGAGACATACAGACAAGGGGGAGTAAGGTAGAAAGACAAGGGGAGTGAGGGAGAGAGAGACATGGAGGAAAGAGAGGGAGGAAAAGCTAGAAAGGAGAGAGATGGACAGAGAGAGATAAAGGGGAGATAGCGAAGGAGAGAGAGAGGAGGGAGAGAGAGAAAAAGAAGAGGGAGGGAGAAAGTATGAGAGAGAGATAGAGAGGAAGAGAGAGACATGGGAAGACAGAGTGAGGATGAAATAGAAAGGAGAGAGAGGAAGGGGAAGGGAGATAGACAGAGAAAGAAAGGAGAGATAGGGAGTGAGAGAGATGAAGGAGAGAGAGAAAGAAACAAGAAAAAGAGAGAGACATGGGAATAAAAAGGAGGGAGGGAGATGGACAGAGAGAGAGAAGGACAGAAAGAAAGAGACAGAGGGACATGGGAAGAGATAGGGAGGAAGGGACAAGGGAGAAGTAGCGAAAGGGAGAAGAAGGGAGAAGTAGCGAGAGGGAGAGGAAGGGAGAAGTAGCGAGAGGGAGAGGAAGGGAGAAGGAGAGATAGAAGATAGGCAGAAGGGGAGAGGAAGAGGGAGAATGGAGGGGATAAGGAGAGAGAGGGAGAAAAAGAGAGAGGGAAGAGGGAGAAGGGACGGAAAGAAGGGAGGAATATATATATATATATATATATATATAAATATATATATTCCTCCCTTCTCTCTGGAATATATATATATATATATATATATTTGTTCATATTTTTTTCAAATTATAGTCCGGCCCCCAACAGTTTTTGAGGGATAGCAAACTGGCCCCCTGTTTAAAAAGTTTGAGGACCCCTGAACTAGATCATTGACAATGAATGCAAATTTGGGATGTACATTTGAATAGATTATGTACGTATAAGATGGCTTGTATTGCATAAAGCTGTCCATTGTATTGCATAAAGCTGTCAGTGTGATTGCTCACCCTTTCCATGGGTTTGATGAGCCAGGGACCAGATTTACAACAGGTGCTTTTGTTTTTAATGTAGACCTTTAACTAAGTCTGAACATAAAGGGACACTGTCACCCCAACACAAAGTTGAATTGATTAAAAAAGGATTGAAACTGGCTATACATCATACTAGAAACATTTTTCTGCTCCTGTATGCTGATGTGTGGCTCTTGTATGCTAATGTGCGGCTCAGAATTCTTGATGAGGGTGACAGAAGGGTCAGACTGCCAGATAACATTACAAAGCAGATAATTAATATGCATGAGCATATATATGCAAAAACAACAACGTGGAAATTCCCAGGATTGATTCACATGTTCAGAAAAATAACACAACTATAGCCAGTTTTCTTTCGCTCTTTAAGACGAACAAAAAAAAAAAAATGTGATTTAAACACCCATTGTTTTTTGTGAAGTATGAAACAAAGTAAGACAAGATACAAACATTTTAGTCTATCCTATTAGTTTTCTACTGAGTTACATTTAGAGAGAGTCACTTTTCCATTAAGTGCATTATTTAAAGAGGCAGTTTTAAGAAGTGAATAGAGATCTTATCTAATTTCATGGTTCCTCCCACTCCCCCCATGTTTCTAATAATTTTATGAACAAAGTCAAAATGTCCATTATCACTAAATAAAATCTGAAAACAATAGTTAAAAATGAAAGCCTATTTAATTAATATGCATAAGCTAAATTTAAAATATTTAAAGCCCAATTGAGGCTCTTTGTAATAACTCAGGACCATATATGAGCCTCTTAAAGTGAAACAGTCACTGTTCCAGATACAGAGTGGCTTTGATTTTACAAAATCAGTATCATATAATTTCTTGCCCCAAACTGGCTTTGGCCCAATACAACTATGTGCAAGCTGTGCTTCATCTTAGTTAGTCCATTCACACAGTTGCTTTCATAAACATGAAACATGTAACGGTTGTAATCAATTACATTTAGAAGTGAAAATAGGTCACCATTTGAGATTAGAAGAAAAACTATAAGGGTTTGTCACAGTAAGGGCAGTCACATTGTGGAACTTGCTACTAAATTTAAATTGGAGTTGCATGTATTTTTGATTAAAACGATATAGGTATGTCAGTTACCCAGAACAGGTAGGATATTTTATGCAGGTTACAATGGGATTGGGAAGGATGTTTTTTTACTCCTAATGAGAAAATTGCAAATTCTTCAATATGGTTTTTGTTTGCCTTTTTCTGGCTCAATTCACAATTCATATAAAGATCTGAAGGGTTCTAAAAAAAGTTGAACTTGATGGCATAAACATCTTTTGTTAAGCTACAATTTATGTGTACGTGGCAATACTAAGCAACTCCAGAGAAGATTTTACTGAAGCAAATTCTGAATTGCATACACATCTCAAGCAAATGTACTTAGTACATACGTTAGTAGCTTCTTCTATCTAACTTGTCGTTTTTTCCACACATTTTTAGTAACTAACATCTCACACCATCCTTAAAGATAAAACCGACCATATAAAGCAGTTTCAACATCTGTGAACTCCACAGTGCTCATGAGTGACTTAAAAATGAATTATCTAGATAGTTGTTGGGCAGCAGGTGGCTCAGGGAAGGCATGCATCCCTCATGCACTTTCCATGCAACCCACATTATGGTCCTTAGAGTAGTAGAGCATGTCCTCTTTAGCAGTACACAGTCCATTTTGCCTTTCTAAGGCTAGCAAACAATACAAAATTGTACTCATTAAAACTTCTCAATATCTGTACACCCATTATGAATAAAAAACGATTTTACCATTTTGCTTCAAGTGAAATAGATTGCCAATCACTGATCTAGATGATCACATATATAATTGTGAGCATGCGGGCTGTTGCTAACGCTGCGGGCTCCTTGCCAGCAACTGCGGACCTCGCAAAATGTACGGAGTTACGAAACGCGTTACGACCCATTATGACCTCGCAAAAAACGACCGAAACCCGCGCATATGAAAACATGAAAAACACAATAAATACACACAACAAATACATAAAAAGCTTACCTACAGCAAGGGGTGGCACCCAGGACCTTGAAAACTGAAGTTACACCTCAATTTAACTCTAAATAGAAGAGTTTAGACACCCAAAAATCCCCTAAGCAAGAGAAAAAATGGCCGCCGAACAAAACGAAAACAAGGCTAAAGGACCCTAAACACGCAAAACACCATCATAAACCTACGGATTTTCCGAAAAAGTCGGACGACATCCGAAAACAAGGACGCAAAATCAGCCACAGCCGCATACCACACATTAGGCGCCATTTTAGAACACTAACTCATACAATTCGGAAGTACACAGCTACCCTAACGGATTTGCCTCACGCACACTATCACACTGCACACATTCATGACGCTTACACAGCAGCTCCACAGCACCGATGATGCAGCAACATGAATACAGATTGCCAGCTCTTCAACACAATGCTTCCTGCATATATTACTTCACAATAGGTAAAGTATATTAATTTCTTATTTTATTTATTATTCATTGCCATACCAAAAAAAAACACCAACGCTGCTCATAGCACACAAACAACTAAGAGCCTCGCAATTAGCGCTGAAGGCGCTGAGCACGAGGCACGCAATGAGCGCCGAAGGATCTTAAAACACCAACAAAATTAATTTTGCATTGCAAACAACATTACCTGCCTTCTTTAATTGTACACTGTTGTCTCAGTTTGCTATTTTGTTGCACTATGGCTAGGATTTATATGAGGGGGTGAATCAAGTAGCACAATAACAAAGGATAGATATGTTTTGCCACCACATAACCATATTAGTAGACTGTGATGCACATTTGTACATAGAGCCACATATTTGCATATTGAGATGCACATTCGTTTATTGACCCAGAAATACACATAGATGTACTTCTTGTTTTTTAAATTGTTAGTTCAAGTTATAGACAGTTTTTAATGTTTAAGAACCAAGCTTGCTTTGGATTGACAGGGTACCCACTACTTACTAATTTCCCGTTCATTATACCACTCCCTTAGCTAATACTGCCATTAAATAATCCATGTACAGTTAAAAAAGGTATATGTTTGAAATGTTTGAATGTGACTAAGAGCATAATTAATAGAATGGAAACTTAGGAATGCTAGTTATTTAGTATTTGCTACCAAATGTCTTACTAGTATGTGAAAATATGTTAGGATAAATCAATGTATTAAAAATGTATATCTTTTATTTAAACCAGGGTAACAACGACGAATTAAAAACACATATAAAAAATCCAGGATTGGAACATTGAGATTCATACAACTCAGCCTTTTTAGATAAGTTAACCCCTAGAAAACTGTATCAAACTCTTAATAGAGGGGTATTCGTATCTCTCCTGTTACTTGTGTGTCAGGATGTTGATGAATGGTAATTCAACCTGGTGTGTGGTCCTCCTAGTAAAGTCCTTTACAGGGGTTAGTCAGAATTCTTATATTGAGCAATGAGAATTACACAAAAAAATGCGCAATAAGATTCTGGAAGATAATTCAACTTATGAAATAATAACAAAAAATCCTACAACAGAATATAGATTAATACTTAAATCTATATTAGAAAAAGGAAAAATAGAGAAAATCATAGATATGCCTTCCTTTTGCCAAAATACCCTTGCATTTCCACCTTTTATGCCCTGCCAAAAGTACATAAGAAAATGGTCCCTATCCCAGGTAGACCAATAATATCAGGCACAGGCAATTTGTCATCCAATGCCAGTACTTTTGTGGATTTTTATCTCCGCGATATAGTGCAAAATTTACCCTCTTATGTTAAGGACACCAATGACATATTGAGACAACTTGAGAATCTAATAGTACCAAAGAATTCATGGCTTGCATCTATAGATGTGGAAGCCGTATACAGCAGCATACCACATACCTTTGGCATACATGCAGTAAAATATTTTTTGAGTGCTAAAAGCAACAATCTCAAAAAATTTAATAATTTTGTTGTTCAACTACTTGAATACATACTTAAACGCAATTTCTTCTTGTTCAATGAAAAATGGTTCCATCAAAAGAAAGGGACGGCTATGGGAACCTCTTGTGCCCCTAGTTATGCCAACCTCCTATTAGGATGGTGGGAGGAAAACCTTTTTTCCGATCAAACTTATGAACATCTTATTGGTCACGCCCTAATTTGGCGTCGGTATATAGATGACATTTTGCTGATTTGGACTGGTTCAAAAGCAGAGTTTGAGACCTTCATGCAATTTTTAAATAACAATGATATAGGTCTGAAATTCACACATGAAATACATCCTTCCCAAATCACCTTTTTAGACCTGTATATCCGGAAAGACAATCAGGGGGAAATTACTACCACCACCTATAGAAAGGATACAGCCACCAATACTTTGCTCATGTGGGATAGCCAACATTTCGAACCATTAAAAAGAGGCATCCCAAAAGGACAATACTTGAGGATAAGAAGAAATTGCAGTTCAGACACTGAATTCAAGATAGAAAGAGACAAACTAAAACACAGATTTCGCGAGAGGGGCTACCCAAATAAATGCCTGAAAAAAGCATTTCAATATGCTTTGACCTGTGATAGAACGGAAATGCTGAATAGGCAATCTACAAAAAGCTCTGAGTCAATAAAAACCCAACCTAGATGTATAATGACGTTTGGGTATGACTCACCTGCAATAAAAGAGATTGTATCGAAACATTGGCATACTCTAAAAAGTGATGAAGACTTAGAAAAAGATCTCCCATCTCAAGTATCAATAACATATCGTAGAGGAAAGAATCTAAAGGACATGCTGGTATATAGCTTCTTTAAGGAAAATAGACCTATAAACACATGGCTAAATCCACCAATTGGGTGTTTTAGGTGTGGAAAGTGTAAATTTTGTAAATATATAAAACCGACCAAAATTTATAAGCATCCACACAGTGGTGAAACCTTTATGTTAAAGGACTTTTCAAACTGTTGCTCTACAAGCGTGATATATGTAGCCACATGTATATGTAGCAAAATCTATGTAGGAAAAATGTGGCGTCAGCTGCGTAGACGCATAGGGGAACATATATATTCCATCAAAAAAGATCTGGATACACCCCTAGCACGCCATGTTAAACATTATCACAGGGGAAAAAGTGAAGTCTTGACCTTCACAGTACTTGAAAGGGTACATTTGGGCCCTAGACAGGGTGACCTGGACCAAAAACTGTTACAGCATGAAGCTCGGTGGATCTATAAATTAAAAGCATTGACTCCCAAAGGTATTAATGACGGTTTCACTTTCTCCTCCTTTATTTGAATATTTTTTCAGCAACTTTTTACTTCACGTCATCATATACACTTTATATAGGTGATATCACCAAACGGGGACCCCCTCCCCCTGTTTGTTTTCTTTTTCACTTTCACGTTTGTGTATGGCTTATTTTCCATACACTTTAAGTCTCCTTTTTCTTGATGTCACATCACACACCATTTATATATTTTAAATACACACATATGCATCCCCATTCACCTCTCATTACACCTCCCATCCCTTTACATTACCAATAGATGGTAGGATATCAATTCTATTTTTTAGCACTTCTATTTTTGAACATACACATTTTATGTCGTTGGGGAAAGGTATTTAACTTTAGGACTTCCCCCTTTTCGTTTATCTCACGGTCACTTTACACATGGACAGTCCCCCCCTCTATTTTTCTTATTTCAGGAAATAAAGTAATATTCCGGGACTGGTTCCCATTGCACTCAAGAAATCTATGAGCACATATTGATACTCTCAATAAGTTTGATTATAGAAGATTACTTTTCTCCCCTTCTATGGAAAGGAGGTTAATAAATATCAGGTCTATGTACCTACCTCATAAACAAATTGGGAATGCACATTAAGCTTCTTCTGCAAATAGCTAAATGTGCTATTTTGTTGCCCCTCCCATACATGTGCACATATATATATATGCAATGTGTTATTATCATCTCTCATGGTATGCACATATATGCATGTTTATGTGTTATAATCATGGGAGCTCACAGTATTATAATCATGGGAGCTCACAGATCTCCATAAAGAATAATGATAAGATTTAGCACCTTATACAGATTCCCAGGGTTATAATAATATAATATTATCATTTTTCTCGTCTACTTTTCATAAGAAATCATGCTAAGTGATTCACATCATGAGAACACTATTTTAATAGTCGCATACACTCTCCTGGTAACTTTAGCGTGCTCCCAGCTCATTGTGAGCACCACACTATCCCTCCCACAACCAGAGAGGGCGTTTTGACGTTACTGCGCATGTCCCACAACTAACAATTGGTCGCCATGGAGATGGCAACGCTTAAAAAGGGCTCCAACGGCCTCAGCAGGCTTACCCTTGAAAAAGACGTCTGATGACTTCGAAACGCGTCGGCTTTTGATGACGTAGCCTGTCCCTATGCATAGGGCACGCTGGCGTTTTCAATACTGAGTGCATGTGTGTAGTGTGTGTGGTTACCCTCCCTGTCCTCATCCAATTGTTTGAAAGATTGCATATGTGCTGTGATGGAAGGCTCCCTGAAGGATATTAGGATATTAGTCTCTCTAGAATAATTGATAGAGTACAGATTCACTACCAGCAGGCAGTTTGCTCCCATTAAGGCAGTCTGCTTATTGAGAGCTTATGTGATAGCTCCATTTCCCCAGAAGGGGCTTATATAGTGATAAAAGCGTCTCTAGAGTGAACAAATCCAATTAAACAGGTGAGCCATATGAACTTTATAATTGATAGGAGTTTATTAACCACATATTGGCAAAAAACTCTGTTAAAGATAAGAGCTATTATATCTTCCAGTGATATTGGCAAAAAACTCTGTTAAAGATAAGAGTTATTATATCTTCCAGTGACATAGCACATTATAGCACTGCCTTACTTAGCAGAAGGAGTGTATAGATACACAGATAGTGTTGGGGGCATTGCCTTGTGTAGTCTGCCTGAATACCTACTGTGATTCTCTTCTTATATTATTTTTCACAATTGTTTACTAGTCAGTAGGAATTCTGACTAACCCCTGTAAAGGACTTTACTAGGAGGACCACACACCAGGTTGAATTACCATTCATCAACATCCTGACACACAAGTAACAGGAGAGATACGAATACCCCTCTATTAAGAGTTTGATACAGTTTTCTAGTGGTTAACTTATCTCATACAACTCAGCCTTTTTAATCTCAATGTTCCAATCCTGGATTTTTTATATGTGTTTTTAATTCATCGTTGTTACCCTGCTTTAAATAAAAGATATACATTTTTAATACATTGATTTATCCTAACATATGTTCACATACTAAGAGCATAATTAAGCAGAAAAAAATCATAAATCTTTTTTTTTATTAAAAAATGTGGATGTCTATTGCTGCCCCTGGAGGCATCCATGATATATTGGTGGAGGATGCATATGTGAGAGGGTATTTAGAATTCCTCCACCCCTCCCTCAATTGATAAAAACACATCACTTTTGATCAAACTCTCAGGAAATTATTCAATAAAGACAAGATACATTTCTCTATTCATATACAGATTCTTCAGAAATAATGTAATGAGCTTCACATAAAAGTGCCATTTTTCTTTAACCACAGTGGTTCGTTAACAATGTCTCATATCGCTGATTTTGTTTCCATATACTCCTTACATTTTTTCTAAACTTGGTCCCCAACTTATGTTTCTCCTTCGCTTGCAATATTTATTACTAGGCTTTCATGACTTTTCCTTTGTGATCTAAAAATAACATTTTACTTACTTATATAGAAGCCCCCACAAAAAACAGATGACATTCTGGAAGATCTCCCTTACTTCTTGTTCTCTCTCATAAGAGTTGACATCTTACATAGTTACATAGTTACATAGTAATTAAGGTTGAAAAAAGACTTTCAGTCCATCAAGTTCAACCTGTTAAGATCTCCTCTGATCTGCAATATGCGGATTAGTTATTAATTAAATTATTGATTAAATAATTATTAATAGTATAGTATTGGAGAATGAATAAAGAGTCAGTCCATCAAGTTCAACCTTTTTAGATCTCTATTGATCTTTTTAATTTGGACTATTTATTATTATTGTTAATTGTTAATTATTGTTAATTGATCCAGAGGAAGGCAAACATAAAAAAAAAAAACCATTGAAACTTTGCCAATTGTCTCATAAGGGGGAAAAAAAGCAAAATTCCTTCCTGACCCCAGAAACTGGCGATCAGATTTCTCCCTGGATCAATATTCCTTGCTAGTTATCTAGGATAGCCTTGAATGCCCTCTTTATTCAGAAATATATCTAACCCCTTTTTGAAGTTGTCTATTGAATTCGCTGTCACCACCTCCTTTGGTAGAGAATTCCACAGTTTAACCACCCTAACTGTGAAGAACCCTTTTCTTTGTTTAAGGTGAAATCTTTTTTCCTCTAACCTCAACGGATGTCCTCTTGTCAGTTGAAAATCTTGCTACAAAAAGTTCACTTGACAAAGCCTTATATTGACCCTGGATGTATTTAAATAACGTAATCATATCTCCTCTTAGACGCCTTTTTTTCTAGCGAAAATAAGTTTAATTTTGCTAGTCTTTCTTCATAACTTAGCCCCTCCATTCCCCTTATTAGTTTTGTAGCCCTTCTCTGTACTTTTTCCAGCTCTAAAATGTCTTTTTTGTGAGGTGGTGCCCAAAATTGTACTCCATATTCCAAATGAGGGCGTACTAGAGATTTGTATAGTGGCAGAATTATATCTTCTTCCCTGGCTTCTATACCCTTCCTAATACATGCTAATATTTTATTTGCCTTTGCAGCCGCTGCTTGGCTTTGAGCGCTGTTACCTAGGTGGTTGTCCACTAGTACTCCCAAATCCCTTTCAATATCTGATACCCCTAGATTTGCTCCATTAAGATTATAGATTGCTTGGCTGTTGTTCCTTCCCAAATGCATAACCTTACATTTATTTGTATTAAATCTCATCTGCCATTTAGCCGCCCATTTCTCTAATTTATGCAAATCCTTTTGTAGGGAAAGTACATCATTATCTGATTTTATTACCTTGCACAACTTAGTGTCATCAGCAAAAATGGAGACACTACATTCGAGTCCTACTTCAATGTCATTAATAAATATGTTAAAAAGGAGAGGACCCAATACTGAGCCCTGAGGAACCCCACTTATCACATTAGACCAATCGGAGTATGTTCCATTTACAACAACCCTTTGCTTCCTGTCTTTTAGCCAGCTCTCGATCCATGAGCAGATATTTACTGCAATTCCTGTATCCCTTAGTTTGCTCACTAGTCTTCCATGTGGCACTGTATCAAATGCCTTTGAAAAATCTAAAAAGACTACATCCACTGAGTTGCCCTGATCCAAGTTCCTACTAACCTCCTCATAAAAACTAATTAGATTGGTCTGACACGACCTTTCCTTCATAAATCCATGTTGACTGCTACCTATGATCCTGTTCAAATAGACATATTCTTGTATTCTGTCCCTTATTAACCCTTCTAAAAGCTTCCCAACTACAGAAGTGAGGCTCACTGGTCTATAATTCCCTGGATTTGCTCTAGATCCCTTCTTAAATATAGGTATCACCTCTGCTTTTCTCCAGTCATCTGGTAGAGACCCTGTAGTGAGCGAGTCTTTAAAGATTAGATATAATGGTTTGGCTATTACAGAACCCAGCTCCCTCAGTACCCTTGGATGTATTCCATCAGGACCTGGGGCTTTATTAACATTTATTTTCTCCAACCTCTTTTGTATTTCTTCCTGCGTTAACCAATTATTTAGTGAAGGTAGTGTAGCCCCATTATGTTGCGGTGTCCCAACCACTGGTACCTCCCTTGTGTAAACCGACGAAAAGAACCTATTTAGCTCATCTGCCTTTTCCTGGTCACTAATTATCAGATGGCCTGTGTCACATTGTAATGGTCCTATCGATTCCTTCCTGGCCTTCTTCCCATTAATATATTTATAAAATATTTTAGGGTTAGTCTTACTTTCCATTGCAACTGACTTCTCATTTTCTATTTTAGCCAGTCTAATAGCCCTTTTGCAAGCCTTGTTGATTTCCTTATAGTCACATAAAGATGCCTCTGTTCCCTCCTTCTTGTATAATTTAAATGCATATTTCTTTTTCCTCATCATGATCTTTAAGTCATTGTTAAGCCACATGGGATGTGATTTACTCCTATTTATTTTATTTCCACATGGTACATGCTGATGAGTATGTTTATTTAGTAAGGATTTGAATGTTGTCCATTTATTTTCAGTATTCTTCCCTGTAAGTTCTTTGTCCCAGTCTATATGTTGTATTGCTGCCTGTAGCCCATTAAAGTTAGCCCTTTTAAAATTTAGAGTTTTTGTTGGCCCCTTACAACTCTGTTTTTTGTATTCAATCTCAAATGAGATTGTGTTGTGATCACTGTTCCCCAAGGGTTCCCCTATTTTTACATTTGATATTATATCAATATTACTTGTGATTACTAAATCTAAGATGGCCCCATTTCTAGTAGGTTCTTGTATTACCTGGGCTAGATAATGATCCCTGAGTGTACTCAAGAACCTGCTCCCCTTAGCTGAGCTGCTGGTCTCGTTTATCCAGTTTATATCAGGGTAATTAAAGTCTCCCATTATTAGAACTTGCCCATGCTTAGCTGCATTTCCAATCTGTAGCAATAATTGTATTTCCTCACTTTCAGCTATATTTGGGGGTTTATAGCATACTCCCACCAATATGCATTTAGAATTAGCTCCTCCACTATTTAGCTCAACCCACAAGGATTCAATGATGCCGTTAGTGCCAGCATAAATATCTTCTCTAACTATAGGCTTAAATTCAGGCTTAACATAAAGACAGATCCCTCCTCCTCTTTTACCATTTCCCCTATCTTTCCTAAATAGGTTATAACCATCCAGATTAACAGTCCAGTCATGAGATTCATCCCACCATGTTTCCGTAATGCCTATTAAGCCCCATTTTTCTTGTACTGCTAATATTTCTAGCTCATCCATTTTCCCAGGCAAACTTCTTGCGTTTGCAATCATACACTTTATGTTGCTATGGCTCTGCTGATGTGAAGTGCCTGCCACTGTATTTGAGGCCCCTATTAATATCTCCCTACTTTCTATTGTAACCCTCCCCCCTTCTCCTCCCCCATGGGTAAATAATTCATTCCTTTCCCTCTCTACCCTATTTACCCCAATACTTCTATATAGTCCCTCCCCCCCACCTACAAGTTTAAAAACTCCCCCAGCCGTTCTACCATCCTATTCCCTAGCCCAAAAGCGCCCTCATCATTAAGGTGCAATCCATCCCTGCTATAGAGATTGTACCCAAGTGAGAAGTCAGCCCAGTGCTCTAAAAACCCCAAACCCTCTGCACTGCACCACTTTTTTAGCCACGCATTAACCTCCCTAAGCTCCTTCTGCCTCCCTGGGCTAGCACGTGGCACTGGTAGTATCTCAGAAAATACTACCTTGGAGGTCCTTGCTTTAAGCTTATTCCCTAATTCTCTAAAATCATTCTTTAGGACGCTCCATCTTCCACTAACTTTGTCATTGGTACCAATGTGTACCAAGACCGCCGGTTCATTACCAGCCCCTCCCAATAATTTATCCACCCGATCCACAACATGCCGAACCCGAGCACCCGGGAGACAGCAAACTGTTCGATTGCTGGGATCTGGGTGACAAATTACCCTGTCTACCTTCCTAATAATAGAGTCCCCTACCACCAAAACATGTCTGTTGCTCTGCCTATTCTGCCCTCCCTCTTCTCCAGTAGAGCTGTTCGCCCAGCTGTTAGAGGGAACAGCTCTATCTGGCATTGCCATTCCTGAATGGACATCGCCAACAGTTTCACTCAATCTGGCAAATCTGTTGTTGTTTGCCAACTCAGAACTGGCCTGCCTCCTCCTGTACCCTCTGATTCCCCTTCTAACTGTAACCCAGCTACCTTCCTGGCCATCCTCACTAGCCCCAGCTCCTCCCTCCATACTAGGCCCAGCTAAACTGTGCTCCGTGAGCACCAACTCCCTTTCCAGTGGAGCAATATCACTAAGTGCTGCAATTCTCCTCTCCAGATCTTCAATTTGAGCTTCCAAAGAGGCAACATGCTCACACCTGTCACAGAGGTATGGACCCTGGATCATCTGTTCCAGTAGTGCGTACATTTGACAGGATGTACACTGAATAAGGTTGCCACTGGACTGACTCATAATTATTATTATTGTCTACGAAATTTCAGTGGGAAAAATAAAGAATATAATATAATATATTTATATAAAGTTTTCCTCCTTTGCACTATAAATCTGCCCTCCCTTTTCTTTGAAGGCCCTCCTTTTATTTAAACTCCTAGGCTTTTACTAGAATTGCACTTGATACTGAAAATGTTTGCAAGCTCACAAGTTCCCCTTCTCCGGTTTCTATTAACTTCTGCCTTCTCGCCTGGGCACAATTAGTGCACTCTGCAATTTATCAGCCTTTACTTGTAAGGTAAATCCACTTGTAAACAGGCCCCAAACCAGCTCACAAATCCTTTATCCTAGTTTAACAGTCAAGCCACACCCCTCTCACCTGGGCACACTTAGTGCACTCTGCAATTTATCAGCCTTTACTTGTAAGGTAAATCCACTTGTAAACAGGCCCCAAACCAGCTCACAAACCTTTTATACAAGTTTAACAGTCAAGCCACACCCCTCTCACCTGGGCACAATTAGTGCACTCTGCAGTTTATCAGCCTTTACTTTTTAAGGTAAATCCACTTGTAAACAGACCCCAAACCAGCTCACAAACCTTTTATACAAGTTTAACAGTCAAGCCACACCCCTCTCACCTGGGCACAATTAGTGCACTCTGCAGTTTATCAGCCTTTACTTTTTAAGGTAAATCCACTTGTAAACATCTCACGTAGTTGTGACATATGACCATGCCTAGAGGGATAGGCTTTTGCACTGCCAGTGTCTTATACAACAGCATTTCTGTCTACTTGCTAACAGCAATACATGTGCAGTGTGAAGCCCCACCCCTGTGTGTGAGGCTTTATGTGATAGATGTGCAAAAGTCATCTATCTTGAGAGAAAATGGGAAGAAATGGGAGGCTGCAGAAGGTAAGAATCTGATAATCTTCGGACTTCTTTAGAATCCATTTTGTTTTTGTTACATAATTTCCTCAGAATGCAATTATGAGGGTGGTGTTTGAGCTATAAGTGGAAGGAGGTGTGCGGTAGGAAGGAACACAGAGCCTTTGTTAAGATAGATAGATGACATTGAAATTTACACTACACCTCTTCCCCCTCAGTGGCAGAGAAGCAGACTCCTTGCTTCAGGAAATGCAACCATATGTCTTCAGAACTGTAAATGCCTTTTTAAACACACACACACACACACAACTTCCACCTATGTATCAAAGATTCCCTCAGGGCCCTGCAGAGGCATCAACATTTATGTCCTTCAAATTAAAAAAATGCTTTATGATTGTTTCCCTGCTTAAAGGTTACATAGTTACATAGTAATTAAGGTTGAAAAAAGACTTTCGGCCCATCAAGTTCAACCTTTTAAGATCTCCTCTGATCTGCAATATGCAGATTAGTTATTAATTAGTTGTTAATTATTAATCAATTATTTAATTATTTATTTTTTAATTAATTATTTTTTTTAAATTATTAATTTATCCAGAGGAAGGTAAACAGAAAAGGTGTATCTAAGTTTGCTGGATTATGAATGCATCTGATAGAGGAGAATGTATACGGTATGAAAACATTTTGTTGCATGAAAATATCCCAAATAAAAATTTAAAAACTTACCTTGAAGTTAGCAAGGTAGACACACCTGGGGGAATCCACATAATAATTACAGGGATTTTTAGATATTAATAAAAATAAAATGTTTTATGAGATGTTCTACATATATCAAGGATGTTTCTTGCCTAAGGAGTGGAGAAATGTATTAATCCAGCTAACTTAGATAAGCCTTTAATTATACTCTTTGTTTTACTGACATGTTTTCATTGGACAGTGGTTCTTTAAGAACAGACAATACAGTGGGAAGTGATTAACAGAATCTAGAAATCACAAGAACTTAAAAAAAACAAAAAAACAACTAAGGTGAATAGTGAATAAAAGAAGGTCACTTCTCTATTGAAAACAGGCATGATGGCTTCTTAGTTGCCTTTGTGAACCCTAGTGAATCTTTCATATTGTGGTAATGCCAGTGTTATAATAATTATTTTGTATGCTAATATAATGAATGAATGCACTATCATTTATATTCACAGGCACCCTGATTATTATATATAACCTGAAATTAATGACTAATGGTGAACCCGAACTGGATTTTATAACCGATATTTCAGATATCTTCAATGCTGGAATGAAAAGCTTTGAAATGTAAGTGATCAAAGTTTTTATCTTAAATAGACAATTCCAACACACGTTCTAGTACTACATAATATGAAATCATATATTTATAGTATGCATCAAGCAATGGCCACTGTGTGACCCAAAATAATGCAGTGTAAATCTCTATTGCTGGACATTGTTTAAACGTTTTTAAGCAAACATAAATTGTATGTTGTTTTTTACTACTTAACTGAGCTGCAACTGCATTTTAAAGCCCATCTAGCAAGCCAAAATCCGACAAAAATTTAATAAAAACACAATTTTTAGTAGAGGTATGACATTCTTAAATACATTACCAGGAATGGACATAAATGAATCTCCCCACAGAAAATGTAACTCTTTGCAGGCATATATTTTGATGTCAGATAAGAGCCCAAAAGGCCCCTCTGAACTGTTCTCAGGAGCTCCTTACTTTCCAAGCATGACTGACTTCCTTTACTTTACTATATATGTAACCTCCCATTTCTACTGGATGGTTGTTCCACTTATATAACACCATTTCTGTAAACAGTTATGCCTGTTCATTCATGCATAATTAGAGATTGTTTCTGACAGTGATGGTGTGATTGGACTGTTTTTGGTAAAATAAATAAATAAATAAAACATACTATGTATAGTTTTCGACAGGGGTATAAAGTTCCTGGGAAGCTGAGAGGCTTCTAAGTATTTTTCAAAGTATAATGCAGCTCTGTGAAGCTCTTCCAGGCTTCTATGAAACAGTCTGCCTGACTCCCAAGAATATTCCTGGCTTAGATAACTGCTGGTTTTCCGCAGAAGGTTGGAGAGGTTGCTCACATCAAGGAATGTATGAACACATTGTCCAAAGATGAATTCCACTTCAAAGTGGGTCAATGCTCTACTCTGTACTCCGCTATAATCTAGACTCACTTCAAACTATTTCTAGGTGTGGCTACTGTTATTTGGTTTGTCTGTAAAAAAATATATATTCCCAGCGCTTAAAGGAACACTGCAGAGGTTCCAAGTATGGGTTGCTTAAACGTAATTAAAAAAATAGCATTTTCCTACCATAAACGAACATTGAAGTTTGCAGTAGTTGACATTAAGCTTTTCTGATCCAACCACATATTAATTCTTGTTGAGCAGTGCAATTTGCTGTATACCGTAAACATTGGCTCCGAGAGCTTTTTTCCTTTTGTTACACGTTTATTCTAATCTTTTCAATTGCAATATTAAGGCACTCAGCCCACATAAGTGTAGGAAATATGTGTCCACTCAGTATATTACACCAAATCAAGTCTATTCTCAAAAGCTTGTCATAATAAATCAATATGTTTTTCCAATAACAAAGATATAACCAACAATACTCTGATTATTCAACTAGATTACTGGACAATCACTACCTCACTCACACACACATATATATATATATACTAGCGAATTGCCCGTCAAAAAATGACGGCAATCAAATCGTAAGGTACCTAATGCTGTTTGGTGTGTAATACTAAAATATATAATACATTAATAAATGAATATACTTTACCTATTTTGAATCATTGTGATGAAGAGCTGGCAATCTGTGTTGATGTTGCTGCAGCATTAGTGGTGTGGAGCTGCTGTGTAAGCATGCTGAATGTGTGCAGTGTAACACTGTGCGTGCGCGAGACCAAACCGTTAGCATAGTCGTGTACTTCCGCATTGGTGTAAAATGGCGAGTAATGTGTGGTATAGGTCTGTATCGGAATATCCGTAGGTGTTTTGTGGTGTTTTGCGAGTTTATAGTGCTGTAGCCTCGTTTTCGTTTTGTTCGGCGGCCATTTTTTCTGTCGCTTAGAATTTTTTTAGTCTCTAAACTGTTTTATTTCGCGTAAAATCGAGGTGTAAGTTGCATTTTTGAGGTCCTGGGTGCTCCCTCTTGGTGTAGGTAAGTTTTTTATGTATGTGCTGTGTGTATGTATTGTGTTTTAAATGTTTGTATGTCGGCGTGTTGCGTCCGATGTTTGCGAGGTCGTAATGTGTGGTAACGTGTTTCGTACGTTGTTTGCGTTCCTCGTAAAATGTAGCGAGTGTCGTAATTTGTGTGTCGTGTTTTTTGAGTAGCGACGTGAATTTTGCGAGTGTCGTAATTTGTGTGTCGTGTTTTTTGAGTAGCGACGTGAATTTTGCGAGGGTTTGAGGCCCTTGCCCAGTGACCTCGCCAGCAACTGAGGCCCTCGCTTCGCGAGGGGCCTCAGTTGCTGACATGGAGCGCCTTCGGCGCTCCATGCCAGCAACTGAGGCCCGTGCCCAGTGACCTCGCCAGCAACTGAGGCCCTCGCTTCGCGAGGGGCCTCAGTTGCTGACATGGAGCGCCTTCGGCGCTCCATGCCAGCAACTGAGGCCCGTGCCCAGTGACCTCGCCAGCAACTGAGGCCCTCGCTTCGCGAGGGGCCTCAGTTGCTGGCATGGAGCGCCTTCGGCGCTCCATGCCAGCAACTGAGGCCCTTGCCCAGTGACCTCGCTACGCGAGGGCCGCGGCTCGCTGCGCGAGCCGCGGCCCTCGCTTCGCGAGGCCCGCGGCTCGCTACGCGAGGGCCGCGGCTCGCTTCGCGAGCCACGGCCCTCGCTTTGCGAGGGCCGCGGGCTCGCTACGCGAGCCCGCAAGCGTGAGCAACGACTCGTACGCTCACAACTATATATGTGATATATATGTATATATATATATATATATATATATATATATATATATATATATATATATATATATAGTAATTTAGTCATTATTAATCCATGTATATATATATATATATATATATATATATATATATATATATATATATGTATATATATATATATATATATATATATATACAGTGGATAGAAAAAGTCTACACTACCCTGATAAAATGTCTTTCTGTGCTGTAAAAAAATAAGACAAGGATAAATAATTTTGGAACTTTTTCCACCTTTAATGTGACCTATAAACTGTACAACTCAATTGAAAAAAAAAACTGAAATCTTTTAGGTAGAGGGAAGAAAAAATATAAAAATAAAATATGGTTGCATAAGTATGCACACCCTTAAATTAATACTTTGTTGTATGAGTCTATCAGCATGGCACATTTTGACTTGGCAAGATTTGCCCACTCTTGTTTGCAAAAACACTCCAAATCTGTCAGATTGCGAGGGCATCTCTTGTGCACAGCCCTCTTCAGATCACCCCACAGACTTACAATCAGATTCAGGTCTCGGCTCTGGCTGGGCCATTCCAAAACTTTAATCTTCTTCTGGTGAAGCCATTCCTTTGTTGATTTGGATGTATGCTTTGGGTCGTTGTCATGCTGAAAGATGAAGTTCCTCTTCATGTTCAGCTTTCTAGCAGAAGCCTGAAGGTTTTGTTCCAATATTGACTGGTATTTGGAACTGTTCATAATTCCCTCTATCTTAACTAAGGCCCCAGTTCCAGCTGAAGAAAAACAGCCCCAAAGCAGGATGTTGCTGGGTATGGTGTTCTTTTGGTGATGTGCAGTGTTGTTTTTTTCGCCAAACATATCTTTTGGAATTATGGCCAAAAAGTTAAATCTTTGTTTCGTTAGACCATAACACCTTTTCCCACATGCTTTCGTCTTGCCACTCTACCCCATAGCCCAGACATATGAAGAATACGGAAGATTGTTGTCACATGTACCACACAGCCAGTACTTGCCAGATATTCCTGCAGCTCCTTTAATGTTGCTGTAGGCCTCTTGGTATCCTCCCAGACCAGTTTTCTTCTCGTCTTCATCAATTTTGGAGGGAGCTCTTGTTCTTGGTAATGTCACTGTTGTGCTATAATTTCTCCACTTGATGATGACTTTCTTCACTGTGTTCCATGGTATATTTAATGCCTAAAAGATTTCAGTTTGTTTTTCAATTGAGTTGTACAGTTTATAGGTCACATTAAAGGTGGAAAAAGTTCTGAAATGATTTATCTTTGTCTCATTTTTTTACAGCACAGAAACCTGACATTTTAACAGGGGAGTGTAGTTTTTATATCCACTGTATATATATATATATATATATACTAATAATGAGTATTGCAGTATATTGTGATACCTTTTGTATTGGACAAACGCCTTATTTATAATGGCAAGCTTTCGAGAGGTTTGACCTCTCTTTATCAAGTCTGAAGCAATACTAACATGAGAAGGAACCCTCAGCAGATGCAGAGAAAGTGGAGACAGCATTTGACATCATCAGTTAAATACATATATGAGGAATTAACACAACATAGTATAGGAAACATATATACCTACCCCATTGGCAGTTAGGTGGTTACATGTTTTAACATGGGGGATATTTAAGGCCCCCCATGGTTTGGGGTTAATTTTTAGATGCCTTAAAGGACCTCTGAAGCAGGGGATATTTTAATAGTTGTTGTCGGGGTCCTATAAGGACGTCTGTGGCAGGGGTTAACTTAATAGGTTCTGCAGCTTTTCAATAGAAAGTTAGAGAGGTTGCTCACATCAAGAAATATATGAACACATCGTCCAAAGATGAATTCCACTTCAAAATGTCATAGCTCTACTCTGTAATATCACCTATATAAGCTAGAATCACTTCAAACTACTTCTAGGTTTCCTAAATATGGCTACTGTTATTTAATCCACAGCGGTTATGTTTGAAGTTGTATATTAGTTAAACTACAATATTATATTATGTAAATGCAATCTGAGTCTTGTTGTGCTTTGTATTACTCTATAACTATGCTAGGCTTATGGTTTGTTTACGTTAATGAGCTCATGTATTGTACTGTTAACTGTAAACTTGTATGCCTCACATGGTTTCAGACTGTCATTTAATCATTCAATGTTAGAGTGCATAAAAATACCAATATCCATGTGTAGCATGCTGAACTCTTTATTAGTTGCGTCTTTGATCTACCTTTTAGGCCCTCATTCAATTGCAATTTGGCCAATTGAATAGGGGTCTAAATAAGCACATAACATATTTTTTTTAAGAAGTTTTTACTTAGTAAACATCTATCCAAAAGCAAGGTTTTCACTAACTAAAAACTTATTTAAAAAAAATATGTTATGTGCTTATTTAGAGCACTATTCAATTGGCCAAATCGCAATTGAATGAGGGCATTAGTCTGCACCTTCAAAGACATTTTTCAAAATGCAAGTTTTTTTTTTCTTATTTATAGTCATTCTGAAATGTATTCCCTGAGATCCTACACATCCGTCTTGTATTTTGATCCCAGAATGCAAATCTTCATACAAGCTGAGAAAATTTGCACTAAACGGCTCATGTACACTTTATACAGACCAAGGTAAAGATGTAATTTAGAATTAAATTTGGAAAATTAATAATAGCAAAATTGTATTTTTGTATTTATTTTTTATCCTTCATGGTAAGTGTTTCTGTATAGTAATAATAGAGTGATAAAACAAGTTACAACCCAATAAAAGTATAAATTGCATTTAATGAAAGTCCTGTTTTATTAAAGTTTTCAGGTATTACAGTGTTTTATTGGCTTTTCTAAACGTAATCTAAACTAATATCTCCTTCCTCTGCTGTTATTGAGATTTTGTTTTTTATTTTAATCATAGGATGTACACATATAATATGCCTTCACTTAAAGCATCTATTTTACGTGAATTAAAAAATGCGGAGGTGGCTGTGAAAGTTGGTGAGTAATTTTGCTTACCTTACTGCCTCTACAATAATTACATGAATTAAACAAATATAAAATCACTATGCTTTGTGTATACATATTTGTGTTTAACAAAAAAGCACACATTAGTGTAAGGTAATTTAAATAAATGTAACAATGCATTAATTGTATAATTTATAGCATCATATATAGAATGCTCTATGAAAGTATTTTAATTGGGCATTGTCAGATAAAGCACAGTGTAAATGGATTCCTCTAGAAAATGGACAGTTCAGCAATCTCAACCAATGTCACCGACCCCAACAATAGAAAATTGATGCAACAGAGTCGAGAGCACAGCTCCAAAGAGCTTTCTTGCAGGTATGATTGGGAGACAAAAAGGCATTAGATTCATGATGGTCAGTGATTGTTAAAAGTTACTGATATTAAATTGGCCTCTTCCAGCTACCTGCAATCAATTTGCAAGCTACAGCCTGAAAATACCTGCTGGCTGTCAAAATCGTAAATCCTACCCATCTAAGCCTTTGATCTTTCAAGCCCGCAAATGTTACAATCGCTAAAATCGCAAATCTATATTAAATTGCTACAATTGCCCAAGACTGCAATTGCTTTCAAACCCGTAAATGGCAAATGTAGCAAAACATTTTGCGGGTTACAAATAGGATTCACAAGGGGGTTAAACAACTGTTAGTAACACTGTAAAAGCAAATATAATCACACCACTGTATTTTAAAATACGAGGAAAGCAATCTAAGGCGTTATATTTCGTTGCACAACAGTATCAAGCTGGCAAATCTGCAGATTTTTTTTTTTTAAAGTTTTATTTCAGTGTTATATTGATCCTGGCAATTATACATTTCAACATTTCTTAAATGCAAGTCTTAACACTAATAATTTGTGGTTTAAACTCCATGTGTCATTGACGTCATGCTGACGGTCTCATTTACTATTAGCTCTGTTTAAGCAGTAACTTGCAGGCCTTGCTTAATTGATCATGATCAGGCCCTGAAATGCTACATATGGAAGCATAATTTATGATTTTGGCTTTCTACCATGTACTCGCTGGCTTGAATTAATTTAATTGCTCTGCAACTGTTGCAATTGAAACTTAATGAGGACCAATGTAGTTTGGTAAAATATTCACGTTTTTGAAGTATGTAACAAAATAACAACATTACCAAGTATGAAAGGGAATTATATAAAAGCATTTTAGAGAAATACTGTTTTTAGATTACTCTGATTGTATCAGAAAGGATTTTATTTTAGACTTCTATAATCAGATTTATCAAATGTACTTTGGTATATTTATTTGCCGCAATTCACCTAAATACGCAGCTAGTATTTATCAAATGGTGTATGTGAATTAATCTATAGTAAATGTATTCATATTTGTATGATGTATTGGATGGCAAATGTGATAGATTTGCAGTACATAGCATTTCCTGTAATGGTTTTCAAACATAATAGAAAATGGCCATTTGACATGTATATGTATACTAATAGAAGTTCATGATATTATATATATATATATATATATATATATATATTTTTTTTTTTATATTGTGTCTTTAGATGCTTGGCGCTTATCTTCAGTTTCTTTTTCCTTAGTGCTGAAAAATAGACAAGGAGAAAAGAGGTTCCTCTAAGGTAGTAGGTTTTGCAAATGAGGAAAGTTCTTTAAAAAGTAGGTAATCTCCTTACATTTATGTCAGATTATTCAGGCCCTCAGATCCTGTCACTGCTCTCCTTGTGCAGGGTTATGTGTGCAGTCAGCTTTATGCATGCAGTCATCAGGGAGAGAGAGGTATGGTCAATAAAGTTTTAATACAAAGTAAAAAATAATATAAAAAGCTTACATTAGGTTTAGTAATGTCCACAAATGGAAGATAACTTCCTTCAGTCCTCTGTGTCTGTATCTCCACAGGTCAGCACCAGCAGCCCTCCACGTGCTGTGGTTCTGTTTCCTGCTTTGGTAGTCACAGGTGGAACTGTTTAATCACTCAACCGGTTTCACACTTGTGCTTCATCTGGAGTGGGTGGTTGTATTGTTTTGTTCTTCTATTTAAGTCATTCTCTTAATTGACTTGATAATGCTCAGCATTTACAATTAACTTCTCAATTAGTTCATAAATAATAAAAAATACATTTTTACACCATAGTATACTTAAAACAAATATACCACTTTTATAAAATTACAAGGTACAGTTACAACATTATATGTGTTAAAATAGTTTTCTAACACTCATGATGTAGTTTATTTAACAACATAATTATTTGTGTGTTAATGTATTCTTGCTAATTGGAACTGATAAATGGTATCTTTTTCCCATTTTTACTGCCAACTAATGCTACTTCATGGTATTGCAGTTTGATAGTGACTTGGTAGCTGATTTTATTAGATGAAACAATTTAAGTCAAAATCTACATTTAAACCTTTGGGGGGCATGGTATTTAAATAATATATTAACTCTTCTTTTTTTTGAGATAATGTTTTTACTGTGTTTCCCCCTCTCCAATTCTGTTTAATCTCTAAAATACCCATAAATTTAATTTCTCCTGGGTTTTATTTGTGTACTTCTTTAAAGTGTTTTGAAACTGAGTGATTTAGAAAACCTTTTTTGATATTTCTGATATGTTCCTCAATTCTTTTGTGAAGAGGTCTGGAAGTGTGGCCTATGTATTGTTTCTTACAGCTACATTCTAGTATGTAGACTACATTTCTAGATTTACATGATATTTTATTTGACTTTATTAAGTACTTTCCACTATACTGTCTTTAGGAAATGTATTTTTACAGGTTTTGCATGCATTACATAGCCCACATCTGAAAAATCTCCCTTTCTCTTTGTCATGATTTAATTGTTTAAGGACTCATATTGTCAGTGGTTTGTGAGTATGTCCAAGGGAGCATGACATTGTTGCATTGGGATTATGTGTTATTGTGCGGTTATATGTTGCCTGTACATGGTTATTATGTATCCTAGGTATAATATATTATGAGGGAAAATGTTATATAGAACATATGTGGAATTGGTAGAAATGCTCTGGATAGAAGTTAGCTGCAGATCATTGCACACTCAAACATGCAGACCTTGGGTCAAGACAGATGCATGTGCTTCAAGTGGTCCTGGGCAAACACTTGAGTTTAACATAAAGGTTATCTAATGAATGTGATCTCAAGAGCTTTGATAGCCCAAGGTTGCAAGCCAGATGGTCTGACATCACACATACACAAATGTACACAAGGGTGTGGTATTGGAGAGTATAAATATGTTGTTTTGTTCATTCAATAAAGGTTACAATATAGTTTTCACATAAACAAGGTGTGAGACTATTTCTGTGTGTTGTATCCTGACTTGGGGAGTGGTCTTGCTATGGGCCACTAAGTAACCTGGATCCAGTATTCTCTGCCTGTAGCTTTTGGGCCTTGCAATCTTCAGAAGCCATCTTTTGTGCCACAGAGAACGGGAACTACATGATTCTGCTGGGGTAGGTTTGAACTAGGTTCATATCAAGCCCCCTTGAAGAAGCAGATTGTGACATTTGGCTGGCAGCGGTGGGGATCTCTGTATAAAACACAGAAGGATGGCAGCTTTTGAAGAGATGTCTGCAGCAGAGGAGGAGGAAGTGTCCAGACGGTATCAAAGATGGATGGAGGTAATGCCTGCAGGTTTTACTAAGGATCAGCAGAGGGAACTCCGGATACAAATCACACAGGAGGTAAAGGGGAACAGGAGAAGGGTAAGCAATGGCCCTGTCTCAGCTCCTGTGGAGGGGAAATGCTTATCCTCAGAAGAGATAGAGAATGTTCTGGTGACTGGAAAGGACTGTAGAGGAATAGGCCTTCTAAATAAATGGATGGCATTCCTGGGACTATGGCCAGGTCACAGGCTAATGGAATGGCTGGAAGAATTGGTATATGAGGAGGTCGCCCTGGAAGATCAATATGCTTATTGGGTTGGACCTGTTGGGATACATCATCATTTTTCATTGGGGCTGGAAAAGGCACTTTGGGACATAGTACATGGGGATCCGGACTGTGGCTTGGGGACAGAGAAAAGAAAGCTGTGTCTGTTTGCCAAGCGCTGTCACATGCTGGAACTGGAGACAGGCTCTCATACAGCTAAATTACTTTGGCCTTTGATCCAACAGGAGCTACAGCTGGAGGTGGATTATATAGACTTACTGGATGAAGCATCCCTGGATGGTTGTTGGCCAGCCAGCTGGGAGGGCTCATGCCAGTCAGGCATGGAACAGAACCACCTAACAGGTACTACAAAGACCCAGCTAAATATTGCTGAGGCGGGGTCAGAAAATAAATGTATGGACTGTGGGGAGAATTTTGATATCCATGATTCTCAAAATAACAAGGATGCCTGCATCCATGGGGGGGACTGGGAAGAGGAAGAACTGGTCCCTATCTTTAGGGGGCTAAGTCTCACCCAGTTAGAGGAAGGGGGACAGGGCCAAACCACAGCAGTGCCAGGCCCAGGGGAAGAACTGGGGAAAAGCTACTCTGCTCCTAGTGTAAGAGAAGAACCTAATGAGCACTGGGCCCTACCATTTGACTGTGGAAATTGTAGAGAGGTTCCTTGGATGACCATTGTCCAGGAGCAAGCCACAGACCCTGGAGCAGAAACAGAAAGTAGCCCTGTTCTTCAGCCTGAACAAGAGGCAGTAGCTGCTGCTTCTCAAGGGCTGCCTGTAACTACACACCAGGCAGTCTCAGATGGAGAGAGTCAGGAGGTTCCACCTGAGGATCCAGAGACCAAAGAGCCAGAGGGTACCCCAGATTGTGATTTGTCTCCTGGTATCCCTACTATGACTCCCCTGCAGCTGCCCAAAGACACTGGCTGTGTACCTGTAACCCTGGAAAGAAGGGGCCATTGGCCAGGCTTGGTGGGAGAAAGGTTGGCTACTGAGCCACAACAGCTTGTATCAGAACTGCCCATTAATCCAGCATGGATGCCACCAGTGAATGTCACTAGCCCATGTTGCAACTCCCGTATCCCAGTTTATTCAGGAGAAAGATCAGGCCTGACAAAGGGAACCTTGTACTCTTCAATTTTACCCATGGGACAGAGTGCTGATCCAGAATCGGCAGGACAGGAGGTCTCCCTAGCCTGGAAGGAAAGGGCTTTGCTGGGTAAGGATCCTCCCAAATTTATGCTGGACTTACTAGCTGGGATGTACTGTTTCCCCTGGACTACCTTGAAGGGTCCTCCATGGCAGTTGTCTTATAAGTCTCCCCAGGGGCTTGGGAAAGTCACAAGGCCACAGGGAAGGAGCGAGTATTCGCCCTGGACAGGGGGAGGCAGGGTACTCAGAGAGCCACTGAGGTAATCACATGGATGGACTTTCCAGACAGGAGGACAAGTAAAAGCAGTATAGCTAGAGAATTATCCGTTAGGATGATCCTCTATGCTATACTAGAAAGGAAGGGGGAGAAGTTGTCATGATTTAATTGTTTAAGGACTCATATTGTCAGTGGTTTGTGAGTATGTCCAAGGGAGCATGACATTGTTGCATTGGGATTATGTGTTATTGTGCGGTTATATGTTGCCTGTACATGGTTATTATGTATCCTAGGTATAATATATTATGAGGGAAAATGTTATATAGAACATATGTGGAATTGGTAGAAATGCTCTGGATAGAAGTTAGCTGCAGATCATTGCACACTCAAACATGCAGACCTTGGGTCAAGACAGATGCATGTGCTTCAAGTGGTCCTGGGCAAACACTTGAGTTTAACATAAAGGTTATCTAATGAATGTGATCTAAAGAGCTTTGATAGCCCAAGGTTGCAAGCCAGATGGTCTGACATCACACATACACAAATGTACACAAGGGTGTGGTATTGGAGAGTATAAATATGTTGTTTTGTTCATTCAATAAAGGTTACAATATAGTTTTCACATAAACAAGGTGTGAGACTATTTCTGTGTGTTGTATCCTGACTTGGGGAGTGGTCTTGCTATGGGCCACTAAGTAACCTGGATCCAGTATTCTCTGCCTGTAGCTTTTGGGCCTTGCAATCTTCAGAAGCCATCTTTTGTGCCACAGAGAACAGGAACTACATGATTCTGCTGGGGTAGGTTTGAACTAGGTTCATATCAAGCCCCCTTGAAGAAGCAGATCGTGACATTTGGCTGGCAGCGGTGGGGATCTCTGTATAAAACACAGAAGGATGGCAGCTTTTGAAGAGATGTCTGCAGCAGAGGAGGAGGAAGTGTCCAGACGGTATCAAAGATGGATGGAGGTAATGCCTGCAGGTTTTACTAAGGATCAGCAGAGGGAACTCCGGATACAAATCACACAGGAGGTAAAGGGGAACAGGAGAAGGGTAAGCAATGGCCCTGTCTCAGCTCCTGTGGAGGGGAAATGCTTATCCCCAGTAGAGATAGAGAATGTTCTGGTGACTGGAAAGGACTGTAGAGGAATAGGCCTTCTAAATAAATGGATGGCATTCTTGGGACTATGGCCAGGTCACAGGCTAATGGAATGGCTGGAAGAATTGGTATATGAGGAGGTCGCCCTGGAAGATCAATATGCTTATTGGGTTGGACCTGTTGGGATACATCATCATTTTTCATTGGGGCTGGAAAAGGCACTTTGGGACATAGTACATGGGGATCCGGACTGTGGCTTGGGGACAGAGAAAAGAAAGCTGTGTCTGTTTGCCAAGCGCTGTCACATGCTGGAACTGGAGACAGGCTCTCATACAGCTAAATTACTTTGGCCTTTGATCCAACAGGAGCTACAGCTGGAGGTGGATTATATAGACTTACTGGATGAAGCATCCCTGGATGGTTGTTGGCCAGCCAGCTGGGAGGGCTCATGCCAGTCAGGCATGGAACAGAACCACCTAACAGGTACTACAAAGACCCAGCTAAATATTGCTGAGGCGGGGTCAGAAAATAAATGTATGGACTGTGGGGAGAATTTTGATATCCATGATTCTCAAAATAACAAGGATGCCTGCATCCATGGGGGGGACTGGGAAGAGGAAGAACTGGTCCCTATCTTTAGGGGGCTAAGTCTCACCCAGTTAGAGGAAGGGGGACAGGGCCAAACCACAGCAGTGCCAGGCCCAGGGGAAGAACTGGGGAAAAGCTACTCTGCTCCTAGTGTAAGAGAAGAACCTAATGAGCACTGGGCCCTACCATTTGACTGTGGAAATTGTAGAGAGGTTCCTTGGATGACCATTGTCCAGGAGCAAGCCACAGACCCTGGAGCAGAAACAGAAAGTAGCCCTGTTCTTCAGCCTGAACAAGAGGCAGTAGCTGCTGCTTCTCAAGGGCTGCCTGTAACTACACACCAGGCAGTCTCAGATGGAGAGAGTCAGGAGGTTCCACCTGAGGATCCAGAGACCAAAGAGCCAGAGGGTACCCCAGATTGTGATTTGTCTCCTGGTATCCCTACTATGACTCCCCTGCAGCTGCCCAAAGACACTGGCTGTGTACCTGTAACCCTGGAAAGAAGGGGCCATTGGCCAGGCTTGGTGGGAGAAAGGTTGGCTACTGAGCCACAACAGCTTGTATCAGAACTGCCCATTAATCCAGCATGGATGCCACCAGTGAATGTCACTAGCCCATGTTGCAACTCCCGTATCCCAGTTTATTCAGGAGAAAGATCAGGCCTGACAAAGGGAACCTTGTACTCTTCAATTTTACCCATGGGACAGAGTGCTGATCCAAAATCGGCAGGACAGGAGGTCTCCCTAGCCTGGAAGGAAAGGGCTTTGCTGGGTAAGGATCCTCCCAAATTTATGCTGGACTTACTAGCTGGGATGTACTGTTTCCCCTGGACTACCTTGAAGGGTCCTCCATGGCAGTTGTCTTATAAGTCTCCCCAGGGGCTTGGGAAAGTCACAAGGCCACAGGGAAGGAGCGAGTATTCGCCCTGGACAGGGGGAGGCAGGGTACTCAGAGAGCCACTGAGGTAATCACATGGATGGACTTTCCAGACAGGAGGACAAGTAAAAGCAGTATAGCTAGAGAATTATCCGTTAGGATGATCCTCTATGCTATACTAGAAAGGAAGGGGGAGAAGTTGTCATGATTTAATTGTTTAAGGACTCATATTGTCAGTGGTTTGTGAGTATGTCCAAGGGAGCATGACATTGTTGCATTGGGATTATGTGTTATTGTGCGGTTATATGTTGCCTGTACATGGTTATTATGTATCCTAGGTATAATATATTATGAGGGAAAATGTTATATAGAACATATGTGGAATTGGTAGAAATGCTCTGGATAGAAGTTAGCTGCAGATCATTGCACACTCAAACATGCAGACCTTGGGTCAAGACAGATGCATGTGCTTCAAGTGGTCCTGGGCAAACACTTGAGTTTAACATAAAGGTTATCTAATGAATGTGATCTCAAGAGCTTTGATAGCCCAAGGTTGCAAGCCAGATGGTCTGACATCACACATACACAAATGTACACAAGGGTGTGGTATTGGAGAGTATAAATATGTTGTTTTGTTCATTCAATAAAGGTTACAATATAGTTTTCACATAAACAAGGTGTGAGACTATTTCTGTGTGTTGTATCCTGACTTGGGGAGTGGTCTTGCTATGGGCCACTAAGTAACCTGGATCCAGTATTCTCTGCCTGTAGCTTTTGGGCCTTGCAATCTTCAGAAGCCATCTTTTGTGCCACAGAGAACAGGAACTACATGATTCTGCTGGGGTAGGTTTGAACTAGGTTCATATCAAGCCCCCTTGAAGAAGCAGATCGTGACATTTGGCTGGCAGCGGTGGGGATCTCTGTATAAAACACAGAAGGATGGCAGCTTTTGAAGAGATGTCTGCAGCAGAGGAGGAGGAAGTGTCCAGACGGTATCAAAGATGGATGGAGGTAATGCCTGCAGGTTTTACTAAGGATCAGCAGAGGGAACTCCGGATACAAATCACACAGGAGGTAAAGGGGAACAGGAGAAGGGTAAGCAATGGCCCTGTCTCAGCTCCTGTGGAGGGGAAATGCTTATCCCCAGTAGAGATAGAGAATGTTCTGGTGACTGGAAAGGACTGTAGAGGAATAGGCCTTCTAAATAAATGGATGGCATTCCTGGGACTATGGCCAGGTCACAGGCTAATGGAATGGCTGGAAGAATTGGTATATGAGGAGGTCGCCCTGGAAGATCAATATGCTTATTGGGTTGGACCTGTTGGGATACATCATCATTTTTCATTGGGGCTGGAAAAGGCACTTTGGGACATAGTACATGGGGATCCGGACTGTGGCTTGGGGACAGAGAAAAGAAAGCTGTGTCTGTTTGCCAAGCGCTGTCACATGCTGGAACTGGAGACAGGCTCTCATACAGCTAAATTACTTTGGCCTTTGATCCAACAGGAGCTACAGCTGGAGGCGGATTATATAGACTTACTGGATGAAGCATCCCTGGATGGTTGTTGGCCAGCCAGCTGGGAGGGCTCATGCCAGTCAGGCATGGAACAGAACCACCTAACAGGTACTACAAAGACCCAGCTAAATATTGCTGAGGCGGGGTCAGAAAATAAATGTATGGACTGTGGGGAGAATTTTGATATCCATGATTCTCAAAATAACAAGGATGCCTGCATCCATGGGGGGGACTGGGAAGAGGAAGAACTGGTCCCTATCTTTAGGGGGCTAAGTCTCACCCAGTTAGAGGAAGGGGGACAGGGCCAAACCACAGCAGTGCCAGGCCCAGGGGAAGAACTGGGGAAAAGCTACTCTGCTCCTAGTGTAAGAGAAGAACCTAATGAGCACTGGGCCCTACCATTTGACTGTGGAAATTGTAGAGAGGTTCCTTGGATGACCATTGTCCAGGAGCAAGCCACAGACCCTGGAGCAGAAACAGAAAGTAGCCCTGTTCTTCAGCCTGAACAAGAGGCAGTAGCTGCTGCTTCTCAAGGGCTGCCTGTAACTACACACCAGGCAGTCTCAGATGGAGAGAGTCAGGAGGTTCCACCTGAGGATCCAGAGACCAAAGAGCCAGAGGGTACCCCAGATTGTGATTTGTCTCCTGGTATCCCTACTATGACTCCCCTGCAGCTGCCCAAAGACACTGGCTGTGTACCTGTAACCCTGGAAAGAAGGGGCCATTGGCCAGGCTTGGTGGGAGAAAGGTTGGCTACTGAGCCACAACAGCTTGTATCAGAACTGCCCATTAATCCAGCATGGATGCCACCAGTGAATGTCACTAGCCCATGTTGCAACTCCCGTATCCCAGTTTATTCAGGAGAAAGATCAGGCCTGACAAAGGGAACCTTGTACTCTTCAATTTTACCCATGGGACAGAGTGCTGATCCAGAATCGGCAGGACAGGAGGTCTCCCTAGCCTGGAAGGAAAGGGCTTTGCTGGGTAAGGATCCTCCCAAATTTATGCTGGACTTACTAGCTGGGATGTACTGTTTCCCCTGGACTACCTTGAAGGGTCCTCCATGGCAGTTGTCTTATAAGTCTCCCCAGGGGCTTGGGAAAGTCACAAGGCCACAGGGAAGGAGCGAGTATTCGCCCTGGACAGGGGGAGGCAGGGTACTCAGAGAGCCACTGAGGTAATCACATGGATGGACTTTCCAGACAGGAGGACAAGTAAAAGCAGTATAGCTAGAGAATTATCCGTTAGGATGATCCTCTATGCTATACTAGAAAGGAAGGGGGAGAAGTTGTCATGATTTAATTGTTTAAGGACTCATATTGTCAGTGGTTTGTGAGTATGTCCAAGGGAGCATGACATTGTTGCATTGGGATTATGTGTTATTGTGCGGTTATATGTTGCCTGTACATGGTTATTATGTATCCTAGGTATAATATATTATGAGGGAAAATGTTATATAGAACATATGTGGAATTGGTAGAAATGCTCTGGATAGAAGTTAGCTGCAGATCATTGCACACTCAAACATGCAGACCTTGGGTCAAGACAGATGCATGTGCTTCAAGTGGTCCTGGGCAAACACTTGAGTTTAACATAAAGGTTATCTAATGAATGTGATCTCAAGAGCTTTGATAGCCCAAGGTTGCAAGCCAGATGGTCTGACATCACACATACACAAATGTACACAAGGGTGTGGTATTGGAGAGTATAAATATGTTGTTTTGTTCATTCAATAAAGGTTACAATATAGTTTTCACATAAACAAGGTGTGAGACTATTTCTGTGTGTTGTATCCTGACTTGGGGAGTGGTCTTGCTATGGGCCACTAAGTAACCTGGATCCAGTATTCTCTGCCTGTAGCTTTTGGGCCTTGCAATCTTCAGAAGCCATCTTTTGTGCCACAGAGAACAGGAACTACATGATTCTGCTGGGGTAGGTTTGAACTAGGTTCATATCAAGCCCCCTTGAAGAAGCAGATCGTGACATTTGGCTGGCAGCGGTGGGGATCTCTGTATAAAACACAGAAGGATGGCAGCTTTTGAAGAGATGTCTGCAGCAGAGGAGGAGGAAGTGTCCAGACGGTATCAAAGATGGATGGAGGTAATGCCTGCAGGTTTTACTAAGGATCAGCAGAGGGAACTCCGGATACAAATCACACAGGAGGTAAAGGGGAACAGGAGAAGGGTAAGCAATGGCCCTGTCTCAGCTCCTGTGGAGGGGAAATGCTTATCCCCAGTAGAGATAGAGAATGTTCTGGTGACTGGAAAGGACTGTAGAGGAATAGGCCTTCTAAATAAATGGATGGCATTCCTGGGACTATGGCCAGGTCACAGGCTAATGGAATGGCTGGAAGAATTGGTATATGAGGAGGTCGCCCTGGAAGATCAATATGCTTATTGGGTTGGACCTGTTGGGATACATCATCATTTTTCATTGGGGCTGGAAAAGGCACTTTGGGACATAGTACATGGGGATCCGGACTGTGGCTTGGGGACAGAGAAAAGAAAGCTGTGTCTGTTTGCCAAGCGCTGTCACATGCTGGAACTGGAGACAGGCTCTCATACAGCTAAATTACTTTGGCCTTTGATCCAACAGGAGCTACAGCTGGAGGCGGATTATATAGACTTACTGGATGAAGCATCCCTGGATGGTTGTTGGCCAGCCAGCTGGGAGGGCTCATGCCAGTCAGGCATGGAACAGAACCACCTAACAGGTACTACAAAGACCCAGCTAAATATTGCTGAGGCGGGGTCAGAAAATAAATGTATGGACTGTGGGGAGAATTTTGATATCCATGATTCTCAAAATAACAAGGATGCCTGCATCCATGGGGGGGACTGGGAAGAGGAAGAACTGGTCCCTATCTTTAGGGGGCTAAGTCTCACCCAGTTAGAGGAAGAGGGACAGGGCCAAACCACAGCAGTGCCAGGCCCAGGGGAAGAACTGGGGAAAAGCTACTCTGCTCCTAGTGTAAGAGAAGAACCTAATGAGCACTGGGCCCTACCATTTGACTGTGGAAATTGTAGAGAGGTTCCTTGGATGACCATCGTCCAGGAGCAAGCCACAGACCCTGGAGCAGAAACAGAAAGTAGCCCTGTTCTTCAGCCTGAACAAGAGGCAGTAGCTGCTGCTTCTCAAGGGCTGCCTGTAACTACACACCAGGCAGTCTCAGATGGAGAGAGTCAGGAGGTTCCACCTGAGGATCCAGAGACCAAAGAGCCAGAGGGTACCCCAGATTGTGATTTGTCTCCTGGTATCCCTACTATGACTCCCCTGCAGCTGCCCAAAGACACTGGCTGTGTACCTGTAACCCTGGAAAGAAGGGGCCATTGGCCAGGCTTGGTGGGAGAAAGGTTGGCTACTGAGCCACAACAGCTTGTATCAGAACTGCCCATTAATCCAGCATGGATGCCACCAGTGAATGTCACTAGCCCATGTTGCAACTCCCGTATCCCAGTTTATTCAGGAGAAAGATCAGGCCTGACAAAGGGAACCTTGTACTCTTCAATTTTACCCATGGGACAGAGTGCTGATCCAGAATCGGCAGGACAGGAGGTCTCCCTAGCCAGGAAGGAAAGGGCTTTGCTGGGTAAGGATCCTCCCAAATTTATGCTGGACTTACTAGCTGGGATGTACTATTTCCCCTGGACTACCTTGAAGGGTCCTCCATGGCAGTTGTCTTATAAGTCTCCCCAGGGGCTTGGGAAAGTCACAAGGCCACAGGGAAGGAGCGAGTATTCGCCCTGGACAGGGGGAGGCAGGGTACTCAGAGAGCCACTGAGGTAATCACATGGATGGACTTTCCAGACAGGAGGACAAGTAAAAGCAGTATAGCTAGAGAATTATCCGTTAGGATGATCCTCTATGCTATACTAGAAAGGAAGGGGGAGAAGTTGTCATGATTTAATTGTTTAAGGACTCATATTGTCAGTGGTTTGTGAGTATGTCCAAGGGAGCATGACATTGTTGCATTGGGATTATGTGTTATTGTGCGGTTATATGTTGCCTGTACATGGTTATTATGTATCCTAGGTATAATATATTATGAGGGAAAATGTTATATAGAACATATGTGGAATTGGTAGAAATGCTCTGGATAGAAGTTAGCTGCAGATCATTGCACACTCAAACATGCAGACCTTGGGTCAAGACAGATGCATGTGCTTCAAGTGGTCCTGGGCAAACACTTGAGTTTAACATAAAGGTTATCTAATGAATGTGATCTCAAGAGCTTTGATAGCCCAAGGTTGCAAGCCAGATGGTCTGACATCACACATACACAAATGTACACAAGGGTGTGGTATTGGAGAGTATAAATATGTTGTTTTGTTCATTCAATAAAGGTTACAATATAGTTTTCACATAAACAAGGTGTGAGACTATTTCTGTGTGTTGTATCCTGACTTGGGGAGTGGTCTTGCTATGGGCCACTAAGTAACCTGGATCCAGTATTCTCTGCCTGTAGCTTTTGGGCCTTGCAATCTTCAGAAGCCATCTTTTGTGCCACAGAGAACAGGAACTACATGATTCTGCTGGGGTAGGTTTGAACTAGGTTCATATCAAGCCTCCTTGAAGAAGCAGATCGTGACACTCTTATTTGTAGTCTGTTCTGTATTTATTATTCTTTTATCTAGCCTGTTTTTTAGATTACCCGATCTCCTGAATATCATTTTTGGGCTTTTAGGCAAAATGTCTTTTAAAGTGCTATCCTTCATAATATGCCAATTTTTTCTTATCGCTTTCTTTATCTGTTTATGATTTTTGTTATAATCCATGATGATAGACATCTCATATTCTCTATTTTCTTCCTTGTTTTTGCTTTATATTCTAGCATAGTATTCCCATCAATTTTCTTTATCTCTTCTAAGGCATTATCTATTTCTTGTTCTGGGTAATTTTTTTCTACAAATTTCTTCTTAATGTTTTCTGCTTGTTTGAGAAATATTTTGTTATCACTGCAGTTTCTTTTACTTCTTCTGAACTCCCCTTTTGGTATATTCCTTAGCCATTGCTCATGGTGTTGACTGCTTTTTAAGATGAAGTTAGAACAGTCTGTGGGTTTAAAATATGTTTTTGTTTTAATGTTGCCATCCTCTATATAGATGTTTAAATCTAGAAATTTTACCTCTTTTTGACTTATTTGTTTTACAAATTGTAAGTTATTTTTATTATTATTAATGTCCTTAATAAATTCCTTTAGATCTTGTTTACTACCTTTCCAAATGAAAAGGATATCATCCACATATCTTTTCCATGTGATAATGTTATTTTTCAGATGTACCATTTCTAGGAAGGTCTCTTCCCACCAACCCATGAATAGATTCGCATAGCTTGGGGCAAATTTAGTTCCCATCGCTGTCCCTCTGTCTTGCAGGAAAAATTCATTTTCAAACCAAAAATAATTGTTATGAAGGATAAAATGTATTCCTTCTAGAATAAAGTTTATTTGTTCCCTTTTTAACTTTTTTTCTTGATTTAAGAAATATTTTGTAGCATTTAAACCTTGCTCATGATCTATGATAGTGTATAATGAGGTAACATCTATTGTAACTAACCACCAATCTTTTTTCCATTTTAGTTGTTCTACAAAGTTAATTATATGGGTGGTGTCTTTTACATATAACGGCAGTTTTTTTACCTCAGACTGGAGGAAGTAATCAATATATTCTGACAAGTTTGTAGTGATGGAATCAATACCTGAAATTATTGGTCTGCCAGCGGGGTTAGTTAGATTTTTGTGAATTTTTGGTAATATATAAAAAACTGGAATTTTTGGATATTGATTAAACAAAAATTCAGATTCTTTTTGATTAACAATTTTTTCTTTTATACCTTTATTAAGGAACTGTTTACATGATATGTTAACTTTTTTTAGTTGGATCACATTTTAGTTTGTGGTATGTTTCTTTATCTGCTGTTGTCTCTGGCATTCTTCAATGTATTTGTCTTTATCTAGTATAACTGTTCCTCCCCCTTTATCTGCTGGTTTGATAATTATATTATTGTCCTTTTCCAGGTTCTTTAGTGCCTGTTCCTCTATTTTTGATAAGTTGTTTTTGCTTTTATTTATCTCTATTTTTTCTATATCCTCTATTACTAGATTTTCAGAGATTTCCATATAATAGCTTTTAGTTTGATTTGGATTAAATGTGGATTTTCTTTTGAAATCTGTATGTATAATTCCTGCCAAGTTGCTTTTGTTGTACTCTATATTCTTATTAGCAAAGAATCTTTTTAGATTTAATTTTCTCAGAAATTTTTTGAGGTCAACAAAGGTTTTAAATTTATTTATATTAGATGTTGGGGCAAATTTTAATCCTTTATTAAGTAGTTTTACTTCGGCCTTATTTAGTACTTTTTTACTTAGATTAAAAATTCCCTGTGTTGATATATTTAGTTGGTTCTTTTTGATCTTTTTCCCTTCCCTTGTTCCTCTATATCTTTTTTTCTTTTTAATTTCTGTAGATAAAGGTTTTTCTTTGTTTTGATTTTTATACCTGTATCTAAAAAATATGGATCAATTGTATTAATATGTTGGTTAATAGAGTCTTGAGCATTTGAAGTGGTTTGATTAACTTCTTGTTCTATTATTATAGTGTCTTTTCCCCCTATATCTTTAAGAATGTCAAATGTATTACTAAGTGCTAAGGGGGTAGCAGGCTGTAATTCATGATGAATTTCTGCTGATACTGTCATGATTTTAGGACTATGTTTTTTACTAATTTCCTTTACTTGATTGTACTTTCTTACATCCTTTGGTTCTAATTTTTGTTTTGGCATACTTATTTCACTAGGTTGCTCTATATTTTTTTCTATATTCTTCTCCTCTAATTCAGATTTAAGTTTTCCATTGTTTGAGTAATTTCTGTTTGGCACTGATGATTTTGTGTTTTTACGATAAAGGTTATGGTTAAAATCCATCCAATTTTGATTTTTTCTATATGCAAAATCTGTGATGTCCCTATTAAATTTGTTGATACTCAGCTTGTGTTTAATCCAACCTTGGCTTTGCATTAAAGCTGCATAAGCTTAAAGGAAGCCAGGTTTGATAATGACTACGGATTGAAGAGCGAGGCATTTGTGCGCACATTTGCATGAGCCGGCTCAGCTTCCCAGAATGCAGTGTAATAACTGGTTTTCTTGGAACTCTGAGCTGGAAGCAGGTTTTTAATTTGTTTTAGACATTCAAATGTGAACATAGATGTATTATTTATTTACTGTAATACTGTACGGTGGAGGGCTTCTATCGCTTTTTTGCCCACCATATTATAAATGATTGTTGTGGTGAACAACCTACTCATAAAGTCAACACCACAAACTGAGATGCCGCTCCATGCTGATGATTGTCAGTAAGCTTGAAACAGCTGTACATGGATTGGATACTCAGCTTGTGTTTAATTTAACCGTGGCTTTGCATTAAACTGTGTAATACAGCATGCATAAACTTAAAATAATCCATGTTTGATAATTGCTACGGATTGAAGAGGGAGGCATTTGTGGGAACATTTGCATGTCCCGGGTCAGCTTCCCAGAATGCAGTGTAATAACTGTTTTTCTTGGAACTCTGAGCTGGAAGTAGGTTTTTTTTCTTGTTTTAGACATTCAAGTGTGAACACACAGATGTACTATTTATTTACTATATATTTATTTACTATATATATAATATATAATATATATATATTTTTATGTGTCTTTTTGCATCTGTTCTGTGATTTTCTTCTGAACAGTAAAGTGTGTTTCTGTACTTGTGCAGTGATTATTATACAGGAGAGTAGTGCAGTTAAGGGAGTTCAGAGAAAAGGGGTTACCTTCAAGTGCAGAAAAGAGAACAAATAAACAGAAGGAAGAGTAAAAAAAGAAAAACTTTTACTTATTTAATTAAATTATTTTAATTTATTAAGATACAGAAAAAAACATGATTTATACAAATCCATTAGTTTACATTCTGCGTGCACTGTGGGAACCTCTAATCCAGGGTCCATACCTCTTGAATCTAAAATTGGAGAACTGTAGAGGAGATTTGCAGCAGTGAGTGATATTGCTCCACTGGAAAGGGAGTTTGTGCTCACTGAGCACAGTTTAGCTGGGTCTAGCATAGAGGGTGGTATTGGGGCGAGTGAGGATGCCCAGTGGCGTAGCTGGGTTAAAATTACAAGGAGAAGCAGAGAGAACAGGAGGAGAAGGCAGGCCAGTTCAGAGTGGCAAGCAACAGATTTGCCAGATTGAGTGAAACTGTTGGGGATGTCCATTCAGGAATGGCAATGCCAGGAGAACAGTTCTAATGGAGGAGAGGGAGGGCAAAATATGCAGAGCAACAGACAGGTCTTTTGTGGCAGACTACTCTATTATTAGGAAATTAGACACAGTGATTTGTCACCCAGATCCCAGCAATTGAACAGTTTGCTTGGGTTTGGCATGTTTTTATCAGGAAAGTGGACAAAGTAAATGGAAGATGGAGTGTCCTTATTTCCTATTTTATATAGAACTAGGAGTAGTGATGTCCCGAACAGTTCGCCGGAGAACTATTCGCGGCGATTTTTTAACACATGCGCTTTTCGGTTCGCCCCCTATACTTTATCATTGAGGAAACTTTGAACATCATTTATTTTATTTTATAATTTTTTTTGTGTAATCTATGCCTGCCTGCCAACGTGTGTGTGTGACAGGCTAACACCTAACAGATTATATTGTGCTTATTTTCACTACTCATACCTGGTGGTGTAACATACATAGAAAAAAAAACATTTTTTTCCTGTAATCTAATTTCAGTTGCCTGCCTGTGTCAGGCTCACAGCTTATATTGTGCTCAGTGACATAAAACCACACTTTTTTGACTGTAATAGATTGAATAGCAATTGCCTGCCTACAGGCGTGTGTGTGAAGCCTATTGCATCTACTCTGCCAACTTTTGCCAGTGCACAGTGACACTCATATCTTGTGTCACAGTAGCTTGCACACATAGTACCACTAATCACCAAAAAAATGACAGGCAGAGGCAGGCCACCCCGCAGGGGCCGTCGTGGTCGTGGTGCTGTGATTCCCTTTGGCCCTAGAATAATGCCCAGTTTTAAGAGGCAACGTACCCTGAACTTGAAAAGTTCTGAGGACATGGTTGACTGGCTAACACAGGACACCCAATCTTCTACAGCTTCCGCTCGGAACCTAGACGCACCATCCTCCTTCAGCTTAGCTTCGGGCACCTCTCCAGTTACCACTCGCCTGCCGCCACCACCAATACTAGCACCACAGCCACTTCACTTGATGAGTCAGCAGAGTTATTTACACATCCGTTGGAAGAAATGAGTGATGCACAAACATTAGTGCCAGAGGATGTAGATAACAGGGATATGTCCCAGTCAGGCAGCATTACACACATGGACGTACGGTCTGATGATGATGATGTTGTACCCGGTGCTGCTTCCTTTGTCGAGTTGTCAGATACAAGTAAAGCGGTTGATGATGATGATGGTTGTGCAAAGGGACTGTTTGCAGTTGTTTGCGGTGCATTAAACGGGGAGATTGGTCTGTTACTGACCTACTAAACGTCTACCCTCTTTACACTCTCTTCTCGGCCCTCTCTGGCCACCACTTCATACCTCCATAAATCCTATACTCGCCTTCGCTAGGCACCGCCTCATTCACACTTTCATAGTCCCATTCGCTGGTCTCAACCACATTGGCAAGCCACATCAGCCTTCGCGAGGCTCCACCTCAATCACACTTTCATAGTCGCACTTGCCTTTGCTAGGCTTCATCATACACGCAAGCCCCACATCAGCCTTCGCTAGGCACCACCACACCACTCCTTCTCCTATGTTCTACATTAGCCCTCTCGTCTATTGCCAGCTAATGTCTTTTCATGTATCGCCTAATACTCTTTCCCTTCAGTAACCTCCTCCGCAGTCGCTGTTGATCCCGTGTTTACCAGCAGTTCGTCACTCCTCTGTAAAACCCACTTTCAGGTCACAAGCGACTTCATCTGCTATAGCTGCTGTTGCTGGGCATATCAGCAGTCCTTGTTTGCACCTTAGCTTTGGGCAAGGACTCATCTGGCCCTCTGAGCAGGCCGGATGTCCGGTAGCACCCGGCACTTCTTAGCTACCCCTCGCCACGTTATTCCACTTGTCCGACAGGGCATTCCATAACTGGAGGACCATGGTTCTTATCGCTACCATGATCGTTCGACCGTTGGGAGAGGACACCTCCCACAAATGCCAGATAACATTCTTTACCTGGCCACATATATATATATATATATATATATATATATATATATATATATATATATATATATATTCAGTGGATATAAAAAGTCTACACACCCCTGTTAAAATGTCAGGTTTCTGTGCTGTAAAAAAATCAGACAAAGATAAATCATTTCAGAACTTTTTCCACCTTTAATGTGACCTATAAATTGTACAACTCAATTGAAAAACAAACTGAAATCTTTTAGGTGGAGGGAAGAAAAAAAAAAAAAATAATGTAGTTGCATAAGTCTGCACACCCTCTTATAACTGGGGATGTAGCTGTGTTCAGAATCAAGCAATCACATTCCAAATCATTTTAAATAGGAGTCAGAATACACCTGCCAGCATTTAAAGTGCCACTGATTAACCCCAAATAAAGTTCAGCTGCTCTAGTTGGTCTTTCCTGAAATTTTCTTAGTCGCATCCCACAGCAAACGCCATGGTCCACAGAGAGCTTCCAAAGCATCAGAGGGATCTCATTGTTAAAAGGTATCAGTCAGGAGAAGGGTACAAAAGAATTTCCAAGGCATTAGATATACCATGGAAAACAGTGAAGACAGTCATCTTCAAAAAAATCTGGCACAACAGTGACATTACCAAGAACTGAATACCCTCCAAAATTTAGGAAAAGGCGAGATGAAAACTCGTCTGGGAGGCTACCAAGAGGCCGACAGCAACATTTTTGGAACTGTTCACATTAAAGGAGCTGCAGGAATATCTGGCAAGTACTGGCTGTGTCGTACATGTGACAACAATCTCCCGTATTCTTCATATGTCTGGGTTATGGGGTAGAGTGGCAAGACGAAAGCCTTTTCTTATGAAGAAAAACATCCAAGCCATGCTACATTTTGCAAAAACACATCTGAAGTCTCCCAAAAGCATGTGGGAAAAGGTGTTATGGTCTGATGAAACCAAGGTTGAACTTTTTCGCCATAATTCCAAAAGATATGTTTGGCGCAAAAACAACACTGCACATCACCAAAAGAACACCAAACCCACAGTGAAGCATGGTGGTGGCAGCATTGGGGCTTTTTTTCTTCAGCTGGAACTGGGGCCTTAGTTAAGATTAAGAATTATAAACAGTTCCAAATACCAGTCAATATTGGCACAAAACCTTCAGGCTTCTGCTAGAAAGCTGAACATGAAGAGGAACTTCATCTTTCAGCATGACAACGACCCAAAGCATACATCCAAATCAACAAAGGAATGGCTTCACAAGAAGAAGATTAATGTTTTGGAATGGCCCAGCCAGAGCCCAGACCTGAATCCGATTGAAAATCTGTGGGGTGATCTGAAGAGGGCTGTGCACAGGAGATGCCCTCGCAATCTGACAGATTTGGAGTGTTTTTGCAAAGAAGAGTGGGCAAATCTTGCCAAGTCAAAATGTGCCATGCTGATAGACTCATACCCAAAAAGACTGAGTGCTGTAATAAAATCAAAAGGTGCTTCAACAAAGTATTAATTTAAGGGTGTGCATACTTATGCAACCTTATTAATTTATTTTTATATTTTTTCTTCCCTCTACTAAATATATTTGTTATTATTTTTATTATATGGTATATTATTATCATTTTATTGTATTCATTATATTAAATATATTATCTATTATTTTTATATTATCATTTATTATTAGTAATATCTATTAACATTGATTAAAATGAATATGTATTATTTTTATGTATTATTACTTTTATTGATATATTTTTACTAATATATTTATTATTCAGATTATTATTATTAATAATAATAATAATAATAATAATTATAATAATGGTTTTATTATAATGAAACTGTTTTATACTTTATTGTTATCCTTCCTTTTTTCCTATTTTTTTAATTTATACACTTGCTCTATGTATTTACTGCAGCTTAAGAAAATAAATAACCTAAATGTGTTCAAGAATGTCACTGCTGGTTTATCAATAGACATTGTTAATCTGACACCCCTTGTGCTTCTGAATTGGATATACTCATAGTTACATAGTTACATAGGCCCTCATTCAATTGAAATTTGGCCAATTGAATAGGGCTCTAAATAAGCACATAACATATTTTTTTAAAATACATTTTTAGTTAGTAGGCATCTATCCAAAAGCAAGGTTTTCACTAACTAAAAACTTCTTTAAAAAAATATGCTATGTGCTTATTTAGAGCCCTATTCAATTGGCCAAATCGAAATTGAATGAGGGCCATAGTGTTTGAGGTTGAATAAAGACTGTTAGTCCATCAAGTTCAACCTTTTTAGATCTCTTTTGATCCTTTTAATATGTGGATTATTTGTTAATATCCAAAAGAAGACAAACAGAAAAAAAACACCTTGAAACTTTGCCAATTGTTTCATACAGGGAAATCATTCCTTCCTGCCCCAAAGACTGGCGATCAAATGTCTCCCAGGATCAAAATTCCTTCGGTAGTTATCTAGGATAACCTTGAATGCCCGCTTTTAAAAAATATATATCCAACCGCTTATTAAAGTTATCTATCGAATTTGCTGTCACCACCTCCTTTGGTAGAGATTTCCACAGTTTAACCACCCTTACTGTGAAGAACCCTTTTCTTTTGTTAAGGTGAACTCTTTTCTCCTCTAACCTCAAGGGATGTCCCTTTGTCAGTTGTAAACCTCTCAAAAAGTTCACTAGACAAAGCCTTATATTGACCCTGGTTTAATTTACCGTATTTATCGGCATATAACACGCTCCGGCGTATAACACGCACCTCATTTTAAGAAGGGAATTTCAGGGGGAAAAAAAATTCAAATAAAGAACTTTGAAGCAAAATCCTCAACCTCCCTCCTCATCCTCAACCTCCCTCCTCATCCTCCCTCCTCAACCCCCTTCTCAAACCCCCCATCCTCAACCCCCTCCTCCACCCCATCCTCATCCTCCTTCCTCAACCCCCCTCCTCATCCTCAACCTCCCTCCTCATCCTCAACCCCCATCCTCATCCTCAACCCCCCTCCTCATCCTCAACCCCCCTCCTCTACCTCCCTCCTCAACCCCCCTATCCTCATCCCCCCTCCTCAACCTCAACCCCCCTCCTCAACCTCAACTCCTCATCCTCAACCCCCTCCTCATCCTCAACCCCCCTCCTCATCCTCAACCTCCCTCCTCATCCTGAACCCCCTCCTCAACCTCCCTCCTCAACCCCCCCATCCTCAACCCCCTCCTCAACCCCCCGATCCTTAACCTCCCTCCTCAAACCCCCTCAACCCCCCTCCTTAACCCCCCCATCCTCATCCTCCCTCCTCAACCCCCCTATCCTGCTCCGGCCTCCGCTCCTTGACCCGGTGACGTCACATGTGCACCAGCACGACACGTCGTTAGCATATACCGGGTGTCGGCACTCGGTATATGCTAATGACGTGGCACGCTGGCGCGCATGTGACGTCACCGGGTCAAGGAGCAGAGCGGAGGCCGGAGCAGAAGCAGGTAAGTGAGGGGGGTGTATTTAGGGGGGTTTAGGTTGAGGAGGGGGGTTTAGGTTGAGGGGGGGGGTTAGAATGCGGAGGGGGTTTAGAGTGAGGAGGGAGGTTGAGGATGAGGAGGGGGGAGGGAATATCGGCGTATAACACGCACCTATGATTTGCCCCCTATTTTCAGGGAGAAAAAGTGCGTGTTATACGCTGATAAATATGTTAAATAAGGTAATCACATCCCCTGTTAGACACCTTTTTTCTAGGGACAATACGTTTAATTTGGTTAGTGTTTCTTCATACCTTAGGCCTTCCATTCCCCTTATTAGTTTTGTTGTCCTTCTCTGTACTTTTTCCAGCTCTAAAATGTCCTTTTTATGAAGTGGTGCCCAAAATTGTAGTCCATATTCCAAATGAGGGCGTACTAGGGATTTATACAGTGACAGAATTATATTTGCTTCCATACCCTTCTTAATACATGCTTATATTTTACATTGAGCACTACTACCTAGGTGGTTGTCCACAAGTACTCCCAAATCTCTTTCAATATCAGATACCCCTAGATTTGCTCCATTAAGATTATAAATTGCATGGCTATTTTTCCTTCCCAAATGCATAAACTTACATTTATTTGAATGAAATCTCATCTGTCATTTAGCCGCTCATTTCTCTAATTTATGCAAATCCCTTTGTAGGGAAAGTACATCATTATCTGATTTAATTACCTTGCACAACTTAGTGTCATCAGCAAAATTGGAGGAGGAAGAGAAATGAATTTCCCATATTTGTATGTGGCAACCAAAACCTGCTAGCATGACTCCATCTTGGAAGTTTCATTTACCTTGAGCTGCATGAACCAACCCAGACATCCTAACTGTAAACATTATCAACACCAACATGTCACCCCCTACCCTGAACAGAACAGATCAGATAAACATAGATACAGATAATGCCCACCAACAGATAATGCCCACCAGGCTATGACGTATCAGAAAAACAAAGGGACAGAGCAAGCGTTTATTATTTAATGATATGGAATCTCTGCTGGGTACTAAAGAAAGGCACTGGGGCCAGATACATCTGGGGTAGGACTGACTTCCTTAGTCTTTTTAAGCCCACTGAAGATCAGATTGTAAATGCCAGGCTGATTCTGTAACCCTTGGTATCCTGATTTTCATGGCTGGAAATCCTGATCTGCATGCTTTGCACCCGGAGACTCAAATCCTTTTTATCCAGGGCTTTGTTCTTGTAGCTGATGGCAGGAGGTTTTGTGGGGTGAAAGAGGACGCCTCATCCCATATTTTTTATTTGTTTCACAGGTGCAATCGGCAGGTTTTGGTAAGTGATTGGATGTGGGGAGTGAAAGAGTGCTGTTTAATCCCAAGAAATCCCAAGGCACCAGACTGGAGTGTAGGTGTGATAAGGCAGTTGTCAATGCAAGAGTGATATCTTGAGCTGGGGATGTGGTAGAGGTAGTATTATTAAGAGTTCAGTGTTTGATATGTTTATATTTAGGTTGCGGGAGTCCATCCAGGAGGAGATGTTGGATATACAGGAGGTGACATTAGTTAATAGGGAGGATGATAAGTGAACAGAGGAAAAGTAGATTTGGGTATCACCAGCATAGGGATAATGAACAGAAGAGGTTATTATTTTGCCAGGGGATGCAGTTTAGATTGAGAAAAGCAATAGAACCAAAACAAAGTCTTACAGTACCCTGACCGTTCGTGGTAATAGTGATTAAGTTGTACTCAAGTACAAAACACCAAAGCTGTTGTTAGATCAATACAGTTGGACCCAGAAGAGTGCGTTGTCACAGAGGCTGAGAGAGAGAGAGAGAGCCTGGAGTTGGAGTGATTGGAGTGGTTAACATAACAATCCCTGTTGCCTAGTAACAAAAAATGCATTGTCTATAAATGTATCATATTTTAACACAAACTAAACAGATATTTATTTATTGAAACTGTAAATACAATTGTCACATCTTTTTAATATCAAAATATATATTAAAAAAACAAAAATGTATTTATATATCTCTAATATTTCCTTGCCGTAGCCAAGTTACAGCACTTGTTACAGCTCTTCCCACTCATTATAATATGCATGTCGTTCACATTTCATATTGGCTCCTAAAACCCTATCTCGTCCATCAACCTTGGTTTGGCTACCCCATACACAGAAATCTCTTGCAACTAAGGCAGTATTTACGGCTGTGGGCAGAGTTCCCTACCCGGGGAGAGCAAAATACAGTGCCTTACAAAAGTATTCACCCCCCTTGGCATTTTTTTTTGTTTGGTTGCCTCACAACCTGGAATTAACATGGATTGTGTGAGGATTTGTATCATTTCATTTACAGAACATGCCTACAACTTTGAAGATGTCTTTTTTTTAAATTGTGAAATAAACAACAAATAGGACAAAATAACAGAAAAAGTAAATGTGCATAACTATTCTCCCCCTAAAGTCAATACTTTGTTAAGCCACGTTTTGTGGCAATCACAGTTCCAAGTCGCTTTGGATAAGTCTCTATGAGCTTGCCATATCTTACCACTGGGATTTTTGCCCATTCCTTCTTGCAAAACTACTCCAGCTACTTCAAGTTGGATGGTTTGCACTTGTGAAAAGCAATCTTTAATTCTGACCACAGATTTTCTATTGGATTAAGGTCTGGGCTTTGACTTGGCCATTCCAACACATTTATATATTTCCCCTTAAACCACGCTTTAGCAGTGTGTTTGGGGTCATTGTCCTGCTGGAAGGTGAACCTCAAATCATGCACAGAGTGGTGGTACAGGTTTTGCTTAAGAATATCCCTGTATTTAGCACCATCCATCTTTCCCTCAGCTCTGACCTGTTTCCCAGGCCCGGCTGCTGAAAATGGTGTCCTTTGGGTGATGTGATGTGTTGGGTTTGCTCCAGACATAGGCCCTCATTCAATTGCAATTTGGCCAATTGAATAGGGGGTCTAAATAAGCACATAGCGTATTTTCTTACAGAAGTTTTTAGTTAGTGAAAACCTTGCTTTTGGATAGATGTTTACTAACTAAAAACTTCTGTAAAAAATATATGTTATGTGCTTATTTAGAACCCTATTCAATTGGCCAAATTGCAATTGAATGAGGGCCATAGCGTTTTCTTTAATGGCCGAAAAGGGGGAAAAAGCTCCCACAGCCAATTTACGGCAGTGCCCTAACTTAGAGCACTTGATTTACATAGGCGTCTATGTTACTTCAACACTGTCACCCAAATAATAAGTCATACCTTATTAATACAGAGCCCCAGGGGTTAATAAGCATCAACCTGGCCTTTAAATACATTTACTATCTCATCAACAACAATCCTGTTTTAGCTTACAAATGTATCCCCCCAACATTTAATACAATATAATATGTCTGAAATTAACATATAATATGATGTCTGAACTGCATTGTTCATGTGCAATAATAATAAACCCCATGAATGTGCTTTCAGTGAGTGTGTGATTAACAAAACATTCAAATATAACATAACACATTGGTGATACATTCAGTATAATAAGTGCCAACAGCAGTCCAGGATTGCAATATTTTTCTGCTTATGTATTCAAGTTTCCTCCCCCCAGTACCCCACAAGATCACCCCCTATGATGGCCCCCTTAGATTGCCTCTCTGTGATCCACTATGAGATATCCTCCATTACTATTCCCCAGCACCCCACTCCCCATCCTTTCCTCTCATCTGGGCTCCCTAGGGAAGACCTGGGTGGAGTTCACTGATGTCTAGTTTTATAGAAAAATCCCCGTCTCAAGGGAAGTTATGCATTAACTCCCCATCAGATCCTCCCTAAGGAGCTTAGATGAGGGTAAGTCCTGGGGAGATGGGGGAGCGAAATGGAGGAGCATATTAAAATATACTCAGTTTGGGTTGAACCTAATAAGAGGAATTTGGTTAGCTTATTTTACTCTACCTTTGGTGATATCTGCAGTATAAACTACAGTGACTAGCCCAAGTGTTGAGACTAAGCAACCCAGCCCAGATACGAGGACAGAACCGATGGGAATTCCTATTTATGACTGTTCCAGCTAGTCCTGTACCTTGATAGTCTGGGGGTAATGGTGGGATTAACACCAGACAGGCCTTTGCTTGACATGACTGAGTATTATGATTTGTCCATTGTATATGAGGGAGCTAGCATGGACTCAGATAGTGGAGTTTCCAGGATCAGTGGTTTCAGTGGTTAGACCAGTGGTTAGACCAAGAACATTATTTAGCTGAGGTGCTAACAGCAAGCCAAACCTGTTGTACAATAGCTTCAAGAACCTTGATGAAGCTACCAGGGATATTGCCGGATTTCTGGAAGACTTTGAGTTGCAGTGTGATCTATAGAGAACTGATTCAGGGTCTACATATTTTGACAGATTCACTGTCACGTTTCCAGCACCACAATGGAGTACTCTGGAGCCTTTTGTATGGTTTAACAGATCTTGCGGTTTATTTGTCAGCATAACAGAAAATAATAATCAAAACAGAAAATAAATATTAGCTTTCCTTTGAAGCACAACCTACACTTTTATCTGCAGTTCCCTCACTGCTCTACTGTAATGCATAATACAGTCCAAAACACAGGCCTGCACACTTTCCTATTTAGAGTCCACTCCTTTCAGGGTGTGCAATCCATCTGCAGAGGAGCTGTGTCTCTTTGACCTCTCCGGTCACTCTGGACACTCTTCTCAATGTCTCTCAACTTTGCTGGCTGTACACTTCCAGGCAGCCAGACTGGCTTTCCAGGTCTCACTGACCTCTCTCTCGCCACACAGAGCTGTCTCAGGTTTCCTCTGCTTCTTCACAGGCTCCACACTTCCAATCAATCCTCCAACTGGAGGTAGAAGCAGGCCTTGATTGCAGCCGCACCCAAGCTTTTCAAGGTGCTTCTTAACCATCTAACTCCTGGGGAGAAGTCTTGAAGTGCTCTCTACTGCCCTCTGGTGACACACCATCATAATATATAATAGGACTCCTCAGCGGTTACACCAATGTTTATGCTACTTAGTAAAGCAGAGGACTACGACAGTGTAAAGGCTATTTTGGCCCAATATGCAGTTACCCCAGTTAATTACTGCCGCAGTTCTGGAAGTTAGCCAAAGGAGCAGACAATACCGTCTCTGAGATATTCTGCCATTTACTCCATGCTTGTGAAAGTTGGCGAGGGGACTGGGAATATGAACCCTGGAGGACGCATGGCAGGTGGTGATTCTACAATAGTTTTTCTGTCTGTTTTCAGCCCACATGTGGGCTTGAATCCAGTATTGACAACCTGCCATGGAGGAATTGACTGAACAGGACCCGGAGATTAGGGGTGAACTCAGGACTTTTATGTTATACAATTGACCCTTTTTAATTGAAATTAATTATAAACCTAAGGTGTTAAATATTTTGTTTACAATATTTTTATGTTTTTTCAGAAGAGCTGACAGAACAGATCATCAAAAGAAGGAAAAACAAAAAAAAAACACCCTTTTTGTGTTTTATTATTCAATAGTTTTACCACAAACTAATTTTTAGAATTAAAATATAACCTTTATTTATAAAAATATAAAAGCTCTATTGTGTCAAATCCAATCAATTGAAACTGAGTTTTTTCATATTCATATTTGTGATGTGACTCTTTATTAGGCTTATGTGTCAACAGTATTTAGCAGCTTTTATTCTCCTCCTATTTAAGCAGATAATTGAATGAACACAGTGTGACCCTGTATCTATTCTAAAATGTATCAATGAATTGCTAGTAGTCATGTATCAAACCTTCCATGTATTCTTGATACATATTATGTTATTATCTCTTTTAACATTATCTCGTTTGTGTAAGAACTTTTTTGATTAATTCTAGAAGATACATTGTTTCTCTGAGTTGTAATAAGTCAGATTTTTATTCATTGCTCTCCTTTATGCTTGTGTCTTTAAGTTTTTTTTATAGTTTATCCTGAGAAATCATGGACTTTCCAAAAACACTTTATTGAGTGATACCAACTTGAGATGATGTATTTTAATTATTTAAGGCAATTATGCTTAAGAATGTTTTTGTTTCTGTGGAATATTTTTTTATAATCAATTTCCAACCATCATGCTCACTTCTTCATAATAGTGATTTATAAATTGTGATTCCTAATTTTTTTTCAATGTGTTTGAATGAATTTTCCCTACAGTGTTTCAAGAAATGCGTGACTTTTACATATATTTAAAGAAAAATTGACTTATGGTAAACCTTCACATGCCAGTAAGCCTCACTTCTGTAGTGGGGAAGCTTTTAGAAAGGTTAATAAGCGATAATATACAAGAATATGTCTATTTGAACAGGATTATAAGTCAACATGGATTTATGAGGGATAGGTCATGTCAAACAAATCTAATTAGTTTCTATGGGGAGGTTAGTGGGAACCTGGATCAAGGCAACTCAGTGGATGTAGTCTTTTTGGATTTTGCAGAGGCTTTTGATACAGTGCCAAATGGGAGACTATTGTACAAACTAAGAGATACAGGAATTGCAGTAAATATCTGCTCATGGATTGAGAGCTGGCTAAAAGACAGGAAGCAAAGGGTTGTGGTAAATGGAACATACGCCGATTGGACTAATATGGTAAGTGGGGTTCCTCAAGGTTCAGTATTAGGTTCTCTCCTTTTTAACATATTTATTAATGACTTAGAGCTGGGATTGGAGTATGGTGTCTCCATTTTCGCTGATGACACAAAGTTGTGCAAAGTAATTAATTCAGATAATGATGTGCTTTCCATGCAAGGAATTTACATAAAATTGAGTAATGGGCATCTAAATTGCAGATGAGATTTAATACAAGTAAATGTAAAGTTATGTTATATGTTTAGCATGTATTAAGAAGGGTATAGAAGTAAAGGAACCAAATATAATTCTTCCACTATACAAATCTCTAGTACGCACTAATTTGGAATATGGAGTACAATTTCGACCACCACTTCATGAAAAGGACATTTTAGGGCTGGAAAAGGTACAGAGGAGGGCTACAAAATTAATAAGGGGAATGGAGGGACTAAGTTATGAAGAAAGACTAACTAAATTTTTGAATAAAGAGGGCATTCAAGGCTATCTTAGATAACTAGCGAAGGAATATTGATCCAGGAAGAAATTTGATCGCCAGTTTCTGGGGTCAGGAAGGAATTTAGCTTGTTTTCCCCCTTATGAGACAATTGGCAAAGTTTCAATGTTTTTTTTTTTCTGTTTGCCTTTCTCTGGATCAATTAACAATTAATAATAAATAGTGCACATTAAAAAGATCAATATAGATCTAAAAAGGTTGAACTTGAGGGACTAACTCTTTATTCATCCTCCAATACTATACTATTAATAATTATTTAGTCAACAAATTAATTAATAACTAATCGTCATATTGCAGATCAGAGGAGATCTTAACAGGTTGAACTTGATGGACTGAAAGTCTTTTTTCAACCTTAATTACTATATAACTATGTAACTAAATTATACTTATTTTCTCTAGAAAAAAGGCGTCTAAGAGGAGATATGATTACCTTATATAAATACATCCAGGGTCAGTATAAAGATTTGTCAAGGGAGCTTTTTGTGCCAAGAGATTTTCAACTGACAAGAGGACATCCCTTGAGGTTAGAAGTAAAAAGATTCCACCTTAAAGAAAGAAAAGGGTTCTTCACAGTAACGGTGGTTAATCTGTGGAATTCTCTACCAGAGGAGGTAGTGACAGCGGATTCGATAGATTACTTTAAAAGGGGACTGGATTTATTTATAATTAAAAATACTAGAAATCTATATTATTTTAGCTTTGTTCTAAAGTTCCATACATCCTTGTAACTTGAGCTTGTAGATTGTTTAAACCTCACAAACTGAAATGAAGTAACCCAGTGTTCCAGTCACAAGCAAATGTTAAAAATCCAAATTTATTTTATTAAATAAACATATACTATGCTGGTAAGTAACACATTTTAATGATCTCTAAGGCAAATGTTTATGTTGACTAAGTTGAGAGCTTTCTGTCTAGTGAAGCACAATCTGTCTGCTATTCTGTGGAGCAAATACATTAACATATGAAGCAACTGCTCCTTAGAAAACATACAAACTGGAGTTGTTATGTCTCACTAGAGAGAAACAACAAATGTTTCTCAATATAACCCTATTGATACTGAATCCCACACAGTGCATCCATCCCTTACAGATCATCACATCTCTCATGCATTACAATAACCAAGTTGGATCTTAAAAGATTAAACACATTCTGTCCGCTACATTCCAGTTGAGGGAAGATGTTATTTTAGGATCCCACTTCTCAGAAATAAAAATGTTATGAAAATGCCTTGCCCCTCATATATATATATATATATATATATATATATATATATATATATATATATATATATACATATATATATATATACAGTGCCTTGCAAATGTATTCACCAACCTTGGCATTTTCTATGTTTTGTTGCCTCACAACCTGGAATTAACATGAATTGTTTGAGGATTTGCATCATTACATTTAAAGAACATGCCCACAACGTTGAAGATGTTTTTTTTTTATTATTATTGTGAATAAACAACAACTAGGACAAAATAACAGAAAAAAGTAAATGTGCATAACTATCCACCCCACTAAAGACAATACTTTGTAGAGCCACCTTTTGTGGCAATCACAGCTCCAAGTCGCTTTGAGTAAATTTCTATGTGCTTGCCACATCTTACCATTTACCTGCTGGAAGGTGAACCTCCGTCCTAGCCTCAAATCAAGAGTGGTACAGGTTTTGCTCAAGAATATCCCTGTATCTAGCACCATCCATCTTTCCCTCAATTCTGACCAGTTTCCCAGGTGCTGAAAAACATCCCCACGGCATGATGCTGCCACCACCATGTTTCACTATGGGGATGGTGTTCTATGGGTGATGGGATGTGTTGGGTTTACGCCAGACATTGCGATTTCTTTGATGGCCAAATAGTTCAATTTTAGTCTTGTCAGACCAGAGCACCTTTCTCCATACATTTTGGGAGTCTCCCACATGCCTTTTTTGCAAACTCAAAACGTGTCATTTAGTTTTTTGCTGAAAGTAATGGCTTTCTTTTGGCCACTCTGCCATAAAGCCCAACTCTATGGAGCGTACTGTATGTCTTATTGTTGTCCTATGTACAGATACTCCAGTCTCTGCTGTGGAGCTCTGCAGCTCCTCCAGGGTTACCTTAGGTCTCTGTGCTGCCTCTCTGATTAACGCCCTCCTTGCCCAGTCCGTGAGTTTTTGTGGGTGGCCTTTTCTTTACAGGTTTGCTGTTGTGCCATGTTCTTTCCATTTGGTTATGATATATTTGATTGTGCTCCTGGGGATAATCAAAAATTTGGATATTTGTTTATAACCTAACCCTTACTTGTACTTCTCAACAACATTGTCCCTTACTTGTTTGGAGAATTCCTTGGTCTTCATGGCAGTGTTCGGTTAGTGGTGCCACTTGCTTAGGTGTTGCAGCCTCTGAGGCCTTTCAAAAAAGGCGTGTATATGTAATGACAGATCATGTTACACTTAGATTGCACACAGGTGGACATCATTTCACTAATTATGTGACTTCTGAAAGTAATTGGTTGCACCAGAGCTTTTTATGGGTTTTTATAACAAAAGGGGTGAATACAAACGCACATGACAATTTTCTGTTTTCTATTTCTAAAAAATAGTTTTATGTGTATATTTTTCTCATTTCACCAACTTAGACTGTTTTGTTCTGATCCATCACATAAAATTCAGATTAACAAAACATTGAACTTAAGGCTGTAATGTAACAAAATAGGTGAAAAGTCAAGGGAGGTGAATACATTTGCAAGGCATAGTATATATATTGTGATGGTCTTCCCCCTAGAGGTCCATGTGGAGGTGCAGTGGAGTGCAGAACAGCAAGGAGAGAGTTAACCCTGGCTGTAAAAGCAACATAGAGAGGCATGGGCGTTGTCTCTCCCTTAGGGCTGTCTGTGAGACAGAGTGTAGAGCTGCAGGCATAGAGGTGCCTGGGAGACACAAGCCCAAGTGAAGATAGGCGTGAGCTGAAGCTTGTGAGCAGAAGCATATGCTCACTATATGAAAGCCTGGAAAGGTTGCAGTCCATGAGGAGACCCCAGAAAGGTGATTGGCCCAGGAGGGGACCAGCTGCAGAAAGAGGGAACACCCAGCAGGGGAACGGATGCAAGATTAAGAGACACTGGCCAGAGAGAGATCAGTGAGACCTGGAAAGCCAGTGAGGCGGTCTAAAGTGTACAGCCAGCACATTTGAGAGACACTGAGAAGTGTGGCCGGAGAGGAGAAAGGCACAGCTCCTATACAGACTAAAAGAATATACTTCTGAACCAGATAAGTGTCCAGGCCTGTGTTTATGATTGGACTGCATTATGCATTACAGTAGAGCAGTGAGGAAACTACAGATAAAAGTGTAGGTAGTACTTCAAAGAGAAGCTAGAATTTATTTTCTGTTTGGTTTATTTTCTGTTGTATGCTGACAAATAAACAGCAAATCTGCTAAGCATTTAAAGGGCTCCTGTGTTCTCCATTTTTGTGCCAGATATTAGGGCACGGATCCTGAGCGTAACAGTGAACCTGTCACAATATATATATATATATATATATATATTTTTTTTTTATATATATATATATATATATATATATACAGTGGGGGGGGGGAAGTATTTGATCCCTTGCTTATCTTGAACGTTTGTCCACCGACAAAGAAATAATCAGTCTATAATTTTAATGGTAGGTGTATTTTAACAGTGAGAAACAGAATAACAAAAAAAAAGTAAAAGAAAAATCCATGTCAAAAAAGTTATAAATTGATTTGCAGGTCAATGAGTGAAATAAGTATTTGACCCCTTCGACTTAGTACTTGGTGGCAAAACCCTTGTTGACAATAACAGAGGTCAGACGTTTCTGGTAGTTGGCCACCAGGTTTGCACACATCTCAGTAGGGATTTTGTCCCACTCCTCTTTGCAGATCCTATCCAAGTCATTAAGGTTTCGAGGCTGTTTGGCAACTCAAACCTTCAGCTTCCTCCACAGATTTTCTGTGGGATTAAGGTCTGGAGACTGGTTAGGCCACTCCAGCACCTTAATGTTCTTCTTCTTGAGCCACTTATTTGTTGCTTTGGCTGTGTTTTTTGGGTCATTGTCATGCTGGAATACCTATCCACAACCCATTTTCAATACCCTGGCTGAGGGAAGGAGGTTCTCACCCATGATTTGACAGTTCATCGTCTCTTTGATGTGGTGCAGTTGTCCTGTCCCCTTAGCAGAAAAACACCTCCAAAGCATAATGTTTCCACCTCCATGTTTGATGGTGGGGATGGTATTCTTGGGTCATATGCAGCTTTCCTCCTCCTCCATACACGGCAAGTTGATGCCAAAGAGCTCACTTTTGGTCTCATCTGACCACAACACTTTCACCCAGTTCTCCTCTCAATCATCCAGATGTTCATTGGCAAACTTCAGACAGGCCTGAACATGTGCTTTCTTGAGCAGGGGGGCCTTGCGGATGCTGCGGGATTTCAGTTGGCGTAGTGTGTTACCAATTGTTTTCTTGGTGACTATGGTCTCAGCTGCCTTGAGATAATTAACAAGCTCCTACTGTGTAATTCTGGGCTGATTCCTCACTGTTCTCATGATCATTGAAGCTCCACGAGGTGAGATCTTGCATGGAGCACCGAGGGAGACTGACAGTTATTTTGTTACATAGTAATTAAGGTTGAAAAAAGACTTTCAGTCCATCAAGTTCAACCTGTTAAGATCTCCTCTGATCTGCAATATGCGGATTAGTTATTAATTAAATTATTGATTAAATAATTATTAATAGTATAGTATTGGAGGATGAATAAAGAGTTAGTCCATCAAGTTCAACCTTTTTAGATCTCTATTGATCATTTTAATGTGGACTATTTATTATTATTGTTAATTGTTAATTGATCCAGAGGAAGGCAAACAGAAAAAAAAAAAAAACATTGAAACTTTGCCAATTGTCTCATAAGGGGAAAAAAAAGCAAAATTCCTTCCTGACCCCAGAAACTGGCGATCAAATTTCTCCCTGGATCAATATTCCTTGCTAGTTATCTAGGATAGCCTTGAATGCCCTCTTTATTCAAAAATATATCTAACCCCTTTTTGAAGTTGTCTATCGAATTCGCTGTCACCACCTCCTTTGGTAGAGAATTCCACAGTTTAACCACCCTAACTGTGAAGAACCCTTTTCTTTGTTTAAGGTGAAATCTTTTTTCCTCTAACCTCAAAGGATGTCCTCTTGTCAGTTGATAATCTCTTGCTACAAAAAGTTCACTTTACAAAGCCTTATATTGACCCTGGATGTATTTATATAACGTAATCATATCTCCTCTTAGACGCCTTTTTTCTAGCGAAAATAAGTTTAATTTTGTTAGTCTTTCTTCATAACTTAGCCCCTCCATTCCCCTTATTAGTTTTGTAGCCCTTCTCTGTACTTTTTCCAGCTCTAAAATGTCTTTTTTATGAGGTGGTGCCCAAAATTGTACTCCATATTCCAAATGAGGGCGTACTAGAGATTTGTATAGTGGCAGAATTATATCTTCTTCCCTGGCTTCTATACCCTTCCTAATACATGCTAATATTTTATTTGCCTTTGCAGCCGCTGCTTGGCTTTGAGCGCTGGGTTGGTTGTCCACTAGTACTCCCAAATCCCTTTCAATATCTGATACCCCTAGATTTGCTCCATTAAGATTATAGATTGCTTGGCTATTGTTCCTTCCCAAATGCATAGCCTTACATTTATTTGTATTAAATCTCATCTGCCATTTAGCCGCCCATTTCTCTAATTTATGCAAATCCCTTTGTAGGGAAAGTACATCATTATCTGATTTTATTACCTTGCACAACTTAGTGTCATCAGCAAAAATGGAGACACTACATTCGAGTCCTACCTCAACGTCATTAATAAATATGTTAAAAAGGAGAGGACCTAATACTGAACCTTGAGGAACCCCACTTATCACATTAGACCAATCGGAGTATGTTCCATTTACAACAACCCTTTGCTTCCTGTCTTTTAGCCAGCTCTCGATCCATGAGCAGATATTTACTGCAATTCCTGTATCCCTTAGTTTGCTCACTAGTCTTCCATGTGGCACTGTATCAAATGCCTTTGAAAAATCTAAAAAGACTACATCCACTGAGTGGCCCTGATCCAAGTTCCTACTAACCTCCTCATAAAAACTAATTAGATTGGTCTGACACGACCTTTCCTTCTAAAATCCATGTTGACTGCTACCTATGATCCTGTTCAAATAGACATATTCTTGTATTCTGTCCCTTATTAACCCTTCTAAAAGCTTCCCAACTACAGAAGTGAGGCTCACTGGTCTATAATTCCCCTGATTTGCTCTAGATCCCTTCTTAAATATAGGTATCACCTCTGCTTTTCTCCAGTCATCTGGTAGAGACCCTGTAGTGAGTGAGTCTTGAAAGATTAGATATAATGGTTTGGCTATTACAGACCCCAGCTCCCTCAGTACCCTTGGATGTATTCCATCAGGACCTGGGGCTTTATTAACATTTATTTTCTCCAACCTCTTTTGTATTTCTTTCTGCGTTAACCAATTATTTAGTAAAGGTAGTGTAGCCCCATTATGTTGCGGTGTCCCAACCACTGGTACCTCCCTTGTGTAAACCGACGAAAAGAACCTATTTAGCTCATCTGCCTTTTCCTGGTCACTAATTATCAGATGGTCTGTGTCACATTGTAATGGTCCTATCGATTCCTTCCTGGCCTTCTTCCCATTAATATATTTAAAAAATATTTTAGGGTTAGTCTTACTTTCCATTGCATCTGACTTCTCATTTTCTATTTTAGCCAGTCTAATAGCCCTTTTGCAAGACTTGTTGATTTCCTTATAGTCACATAAAGCTGCCTCTGTTCCCTCCTTCTTGTATAATTTAAATGCATGTTTCTTTTTCCTCATCATGATCTTTAAGTCATTGTTAAGCCACATGGGATGTGATTTACTCCTATTCATTTTATTTCCACATGGTACATGCTGATGAGTATGCTTATTTAGTAAGGATTTGAATGTTGTCCATTTATTTTCAGTATTCTTCCCTGTAAGTTCTTTGTCCCAGTCTATATGTTGTATTGCTGCCCGTAGCCCATTAAAGTTAGCCCTTTTAAAATTAAGAGTTTTTGTTGGCCCCTTACAACTCTGTTTTTTGTATTCAATCTCAAATGAGACTGTGTTGTGATCACTGTTCCCCAAGGGTTCCCCTATTTTTACATTTGATATTATATCAATATTACTTGTGATGACTAAATCCAAAATGGCCCCATTTCTAGTAGGTTCTTGTATTACCTGGGCCAGATAATGATCCCTGAGTGTACTCAAGAACCTGCTCCCCTTAGCTGAGCTGCTGGTCTCGTTTATCCAGTTTATATCAGGGTATTTAAAGTCTCCCATTATTAGAACTTGCCCATGCTTAGCTGCATTTCTAATCTGTAACAATAATTGTATTTCATCACTTTCAGCTATATTTGGGGGTTTATAGCATACTCCCACCAATATGCGTTTCGAATTAGCTCCTCCACTATTTAGCTCAACCCACAAGGATTCAATGATGCCGTTAGTGCCAGCATAAATATCTTCTCTGACTATAGGCTTAAATTCAGGCTTAACATAAAGACAGATCCCTCCTCCTCTTTTACCATTTCCCCTATCTTTCCTAAATAGGTTATAACCATCCAGATTAACAGTCCAGTCATGAGATTCATCCCACCATGTTTCCGTAATGCCTATTAAGCCCCATTTTTCTTGTACTGCTAATATTTCTAGCTCATCCATTTTCCCAGGCAAACTTCTTGCGTTAGCAATCATACACTTTATGTTGCTATGGCTCTGCTGTTGTGAAGTGCCTGCCACTGTATTTGAGGCCCCTATTAATACCTCCCTACTTTCTATTGTAACCCTCCCCCCTTCTCCTCCCTCATGGGTAACTAATTCATCCCTTTCCCTCTCTACCCTATTTACCCCAATACTTCTATATAGTCCCTCCCCCCCACCTACAAGTTTAAAAACTCCCCCAGCCGTTCTACCATCCTATCCCCTAGCACAAAAGCGCCCTCATCATTAAGGTGCAATCCATCCCTGCTATAGAGATTGTACCCAAGTGAGAAGTCAGCCCAGTGCTCTAAAAACCCAAAACCCTCTGTACTGCACCACTTTTTTAGCCACGCATTAACCTCCCTAAGCTCCTTCTGCCTCCCTGGGCTAGCACGTGGCACTGGTAGTATCTCAGAAAATACTACCTTGGAGGTCCTTGCTTTAAGCTTATTCCCTAATTCTCTAAAATCATTCTTTAGGACGCTCCATCTTCCACTAACTTTGTCATTGGTACCAATGTGTACCAAGACCGCCGGTTCATTACCAGCCCCTCCCAATAATTTATCCACCCGATCCACAACATGCCGAACCCGAGCACCCGGGAGACAGCAAACTGTTCGATTGCTGGGATCTGGGTGACAAATTACCCTGTCTACCTTCCTAATAATAGAGTCCCCTACCACCAAAACATGTCTGTTGCTCTGCCTACTTTGCCCTCCCTCTCCTCCAGTAGAACTGTTCTCCCGGCTGTTAGAGGGAACAGCTCTATCTGGCATTGCCATTCCTGAATGGACATCCCCAACAGTTTCACTCAATCTGGCAAATCTGTTGGTGTTTGCCAACTCAGAACTGGCCTGCCTCCTTCTGTTCCCCCTGATTCCCCTTCTAACTGTAACCCAGCTACCTCCCTGGACATCCTCACTAGCTCCAGCTCCTCCCTCCATACTAGGCCCAGCTAAACTGTGCTCCATGAGCACCAACTCCCTTTCCAGTGGAGCAATATCACTAAGTGCTGCAATTCTCCTCTCCAGATCTTCAATTTGAGCTTCCAAAGAGGCAACATGCTCACACCTGTCACAGAGGTATGGACCCTGGATCATCTGTTCCAGTAGTGCATACATTTGGCAGGATGTACACTGAGTGAGGTTTCCACTGGACTGACTCATGATGATCAGTTACAAAAATACAGTGAGAAAACAGAAAACAACAAAATACACACAGATATAACTTACACAGGCCAAGCCACACCCACTCTCACCTGTACTCTGATTAATGCAACAGACAGCAAACTCTGCACTGACTAACAGTGCGGATTCAAACCAGACCTCGCACAAATGCACCCAGATATAACTACACAGACCAAGCCACACCCACTCTCACCTGTACACTGATTAATGCAACAGACAGAAAACTGTGCACTGACTTACAGAGCGGATTCAAACCAGACCTCACACAAATGCACCCAGATATAACTTACACAGGCCAAGCCACATCCACTCTCACCTGTACACTGATTAATGCAACAGACAGAAAACTGTGCACTGACTTAGAGCAAATTCAAAAAAAAAAAAAAAATATTTGCGAATAATCATATCAACTGTTGTCACCTTCTCACCAAGCTGCTTGGCGGTGGTCTGGTAGCTCATTCCATCCTTGTGTAGATCTACAATCTTGTTCCTTACATCCTTGGACAGCTCTTTGGTCTTGGAGGAGAGTTTGGAATCTAAATGAATGATTGCTTTTGTGGACAGGTGTCTTTTATACAGATAACGAGTTGAGATTAGGAGCAATAACTTTAAGAGAGTGCTCCTAATCTCAGCTTGTTACCTGTATAAAAGACATCTGGGAGCAAGACATCTTGTTGATTGATAGGGGATCAAATACTTATTTCACTCATTGACCTGAAAATCAATGTCCACTCTTTCTAAAAATGAGACTATGGGTCCGATAAAGGCTCTAATTATTATCGGGCCATCACTTTTTTATAGCAATCTCGTGACAGAGGGGCATAAGACACCCATATGAAAGAAGAGACTCTGTGTCACCATGAACATGATGATGTCACTATACACCACTGTTCCACGAGCCACTGACAGGGGTGAGATGTGGAGCAAAGTTGTCCTCATTATCATAATAGAGCAGAGTGAACACCCAGGAGATGAAATGTTGTTTGGTGGATATAGCATGGATGTAGTTAGGTTTACAGCTGACTGGGGCTGTTCAGACTCATGCTCCTAGGCCTAAACACATTACTAGCCTTTTCAACATGGCCAATGTACTGTACTGCTCTAATAACACAGTTTAAAGAGATATTAAAGCAACCGTATGCTATTACATGACAACAGCTACTAATGAACTTAATCAAACACATTAGTGTCATGACTGATTTTGGGGGCTTGATGGGATTCCCTGCACCCCAACAAACAACTCTGTTATTTAGGACTCTATCACATCTTGATAATATCAAAGACTATCAACATGGGCATGAGATGTGTTTTAATGATTATAACAATTTGTCTTTTAATTATGTGTCATGTTTAAAGAATTAATGTGTGCATATTCAGTGCCTTGCAAAAATATTCAAACTCCTTGACTTTTTACCTATTTTATTACATTACAGCTTTAAGTTCAATGTTTTGTTCCTCTGAATTGTATGTGATGGATCAGAACACAATAGTCGAAGTTGGTGAAGTGAAATGAGAAAAATATATACCGTACATAAAACTACTTTTTTCGAAATAGAAAACAGAAAATTGTCATGTGCGTATGTATTTACCCCCTTTTTTATGAAGCCCATAAAAAGCTCTGGTGCAACCAATTACCTTCAGAAGTCACATAATTAGTGAAATGATGTCCACCTGTGTGCAATCTAAGTTTCATATGATCTGTCATTGCCTATATAAACCTTTTTTGAAAGGCCCCAGAGGCTGCAACACCTAAGCAAGTGACACCACTTACCAAACACTGCCATGAAGACCAAGGGACTCTCCAAACAAGTAAGGGACAATGTTGTTGAGAAGTACAAGGGTTAGGTTATAAAAAAATATCAAAATCTTTGAAAGGAAAGAACATGGCACAACAGCAAACCTGCCAAGAGATGGCCGCCCACCACACGGTCCGTGCAAGGAGGGCAGTAATCAGAGAGACAGCATAGAGACATAAGGTAACCCTGAAGGAGCTGCAGAGTTCCACAGCAGAGACTGAAGTATCTGTACATAGGACGACAATAAGCTGTACGCTCCATAGAATTGGGCTTTATGAAAACCATTATTTTCAGCAAAAAACAAAATGGCACTTTTTGAGTTTGCAAAAAGGCATGTGGGAGACTCCCAAAATGTATGGAGGAAGGTGCTCTGGCCTGATGAGACTAAAATTGAACTTTTCGGCCATCAAAGAAAACTCTATGTCTGGCGCAAACCTAACACATCACATCCCCCAAAGAACACCATCCCCACAGTGAAACATGGTGGTGGCAGCATCATGCTGCCAGGATGTTTTTCAGCAGCCGGGACTGGGAAACTGGTCATTGTTGAGGGAAAGATAGATGTGCTAAATACAGGGATATTCTTGAGCAAAACCTGTACCACTCTGTGCGTGATATGATGCTAGCAACACTTGAGTGGTTTAAGGGGAAACATGTAAATGTGTTGGAATGGTCTACTCAAAGCCCAGATCTCAATCCAATAGAAAATGTGTGGTCAGACCTAAAGATTGCTGTTCACAAGCGCAAACCATCCAACTTGAAGGAACTGGAGCTTTTTTGCAAGGAGGAATGGGCAACAATCCCAGTGATAATATATGGCAAGCTCATAGAGACTTATCCAAAGCGACTTGGAGCTGTGATTGCCACAAAAGGTGGCTCTAACAAAGTATTGACTTTAGGGGAGTGAATAGTTATGCACATTTACTTTTTCTGTTATTTTGTCCTATTTGTTGTTTGCTTCACAATAATAAGGAAAAAAAACATCTTCAAAGTTGTGGGCATGTTTTGTAAATTAAATGATGCAAATCCTCAAACAATCCATGTTAATTCCAGGTTGTGAGGCAACAAAATACGAAAAATCCAAAGGGGGGTGAATACTTTTGCAAGGCACTGTAATTACCATTACAGAGGGGTAGTATAGTCAATAGGGAGGTAGTACTAAGTAACTCAAGTACGGTGGCAGGCACTTCAGAACTACAGACTCATAACATAAGGTGTATGCTTGCAAATGCCAAAAGCTTGCAAGGAAAAATGGGAGAGTTAGAATTATTTGCAATTAATGAAAAATTAGATTTAATACGCATTTCCAAAATGTGGTTGGATGAATCTTATGACTGGACTTTTAATCTGGATAATTATAAGGTATTTAGGAAAGATAGAGGCAATGGTAACAGAGGAGGAGGAATTTGTCTGTATGTAAAAGCCTGAATTTAAGCCTTTAGTCAGAGAAGATATTTATGGCGGAACTACTGATAAAGTTAACAGTTTGTGGGTAGAGTTAAATAGCGGAGCATCAAATTCCAAAAGAATATTAGTAGGAGTATGCTATAAACCCCTAAATATAGCTGAAAGTGAGGAAATACAATTATTGTTACATATTGGAAATGCAGCTAAGCATGGGCAAGTTCTAATAATGCAATATTTTAATTACCCTGGAATAAACTGGATAAATGAGACCAGCAGTTCAGCAAAGGGGAGCAGGTTCTTGATTACACTCAGGGATCATTATCTGGCCTAGGTTATACAAGAGCCTACTAGTCATTACAAATAATATTGATATAGTATCAAATGTTGGAATAGGGCAACCGTTGTGAAACAGTGATCACAACACAGTCTCATTTGACATTTAATTAAAAAAACTAAATTTTAGGGGCGGCAAACAGGCTCTCTTAATATTAAATGGGGAGATTCTAACGGTCTAATGGCAGCAATACAAAGTATAGACTGGGACAGAGAACTGATAGGTAAAGACACTGAACATAAATGTACAACATATAAATCCTTACTAAATATAGATACTTATTACCATATACCAAGTGGGAATAAAAGTAAAAGGAGTAAATCACATCCAATGTGGCTTAACAATGATTTAAAGATCAAGATATGGAGTAAAAAACAGGCATTTAAATTATACAAACAGGAGGGGACAGAGACTGCTTTACGGGAGTACAAGGAAATCAACAAGGCTTGCAAAAGGGTTATTAGACTGGCTAAAATAGAAAATGCAAAAGAGAGTAAGACTAATCCTAAAATATTGTTTAAGTTTATTAATGGGAGGAAGGTGAGGAAGGAAGCTATAGGAACATTAAAATGTGACACAGGCCGTCTGATAATTAGTGACCAGGAAAAGGCAGATGAGCTAATTAGGTTCTTTTCTTCGGTATACACAAGGGAGGTACCAGTGGTTGGGACACTGCAACATAATGGGGCTACACTGCCTTTGCCAAATAATTTGTAAACGCAGGAAGTAATTTCAAAAGAGGTTGGAAAAAATAAATGTTAATGAAGCCCCGGGTCCTGATGGAATACATCCACGGGTACTGAGGGAACTGGGTTCTATTATAGCCAATCCATTATAATTAATTTCTGAAGATTCACTCAACACAGGGTCTCTACCAGATCACTGGAGAAAAGCAGATGTGATACCTATATTTAAAAAGGGAGCAAGAGCAAATCTTGGGAATTATAGACCAGTGAGCCTCACTTCTGTAGGGTGGAAGCTTTTAGAAGGGTTAATAAGGGTAATATACTAGAATGTGTCTATTTGAACATGATTAAAATAGGAGTCAACATGGGTTCATGAGGGATAGGTCATGTCAAACAAATCAAAATAATTTCTACGAGGAGGTTAGTAGGAACCTGGATTGAGGCAACTCAGTGGATGTAGTCTTTTTTGGATTTTGTAAATACTTTTGATACAGTGCCACATGGGAGACTATTGTGCAAACTAAGAGATACAGGAGTTGCAGTAAATATCTGCTCATGGATTGAGAGCTGACTGAAAGACAGGAAGTATATTAACATATTAATGACGTAGAAGTTGGACTCGAAAGTTTCTCCATTTTTGCTGATGACACTAAGTTGTGCAAGGTAATTAAATCAGATAATTATGTACTTTCCCTACAAAGGGATTTGCATAAATTAGAGAAATGGGCGGCTAAATGGCAGATGAGATTTAATACAAATAAATGTAAGGTTATGCATTTGGGAAGGAAAATATCCATGCAATTTATAATCTTAATGGAGCAAATCTAGGGATATCAGATATTGAAAGGGATTTGGGAGTACTAGTGGACAACCACCTAGGTAGCAGTGTTCAATGCCAAGCAGCAGCTGCCAAGGCAAGTAAAATATTAGCATGTATTAAGAAGGGTATAGAAGCAAGGGAAGCAAATATAATTCTGCCACTATACAAATCCCTAGTACGCCCTCATTTGGAATATGGAGTACAATTTTGGGCACCACTTTATAAAAAAGGACATTTTAGAGCTGGAAAAAGTACAGAGAAGGGCAACAAAACTAATAAGTGGAATAGAGGGGCTAAGTTATAAAGAAAGACTAACCGAATTAAACTTATTTTTGCTAGAAAAAAGGCGTCTACGAGGGTATTTGATTACGTTATTTAAATACATCCAGGGTCGATATAAGGCTTTGTCAAGTGAACTTTTTGTAGCAAGAGATTTTCAACTGACAAGAGGACATCCTTTGAGGTTAGAGGAAAACAAGATTTCACCTTAAACAAAGAAAAGGGTTCTTCACAGTTAGGGTGGTTAAACTGTGGAATTCTCTACCTAAGGAGGTGGTGACAGCGAATTCGATAGATAACTTCAAAAAGGGATTACCTGTAGATATATTTTTGAATAAAGAGGGCATTTAAGGTTATCCTAGATAACTAGCGAAGTAATATGGATCCAGGGAGAAATTTGATCGTCAGTTTCTGGGGTCAGGAAGGAATTTAGATTTTTTTCCCTTATGAGACAATTGGCAAAGTTTCAGTGTTTTTTTTTTTTTCTGTTTGCCTTCCTCTGGATCAATTAACAATTAATAACAAATAGTCCACATATTAAAAAGATCAATAGAGATCTACACAGGTTGAACTTGATGGACTAACTATTTATTCATCCTCAAATACTATACTATTTATAATTAATTAAAAACTAATTCATTAATAACTAATCCACTTATTGCAGATCAGAGGAGATCTTAAAAGGTTGAGCTTGATGGACTGAAAGTCTTTTTTCAACCTCAATTACTATGTAACTAAGTAAAGGGTTTTTGTAAATGGAACATACTCCGATTGGACTAATGTGGTAAGTGAGGTTCCTCAGGGTTCAGTATTAGGTCCTCTGCTTTTTAACATATTTATTAATGACTTAGATGTGGGACTGGAAAGTAGTGTCTCCATTTTCGCTGGTGACACAAAGTTGTGCAAGGTAATTAAATCAGAAAATTATGTGCTTTCCCTCCAAAGGGATTTACATAAAATTGAAGAATGGGAATCTAAATGGCAGATGAGATTTAATACAAATAAATGTAAAGTTATTCATCTGGGAAGGAAAAATAGCCATGCAATCTATAATCTTAATGGAGCAAATCTAGGGTATCAGATATTGAAAGGGATTTGGGAGTGCTTGTGGACATCCACCTAGGTAAACAGTGCCAAAAGGCAAGCAGCAGGTGCAAAGGCAAATACAATATTAGCATGTATTAAAAAGGGTATAGAAGCAAGGGAAGCAAATATAATTTTGCCACTATAGAAATGTCTAGTATGCCCTAATTTGAAATATGGAGTACAATTTTGGGCACCACTTCATAAAAAGGACATTTTACAGCTGTAAAAGGTACAGAGGAGGGCCACAAAACTAATAAGGGGAATGGAGGGGCTAAGTTATGAAGAAGACAAGGGGGCAAAATAGTCTACCAAGCCTCAAACTGGCATGATGGATCAATCTCCATGTCACTTTCCTTTGTACTCTTCTGTAGGCCTGCCCTATATCACACATTCCATGACATTCCATGAAAAAGTGGGCATGCTGCTTGTGATGATACTTTATATAATTGTAATCATATCTCCTCTTAGATGCCTTATTTTCAGAGAAAATAAGCTTAATTTGGTTAGTCTTTCTTTATAATTAGCCCCTCCATTCCCCTAATTAGTTTTGTTGCCCTCTCTGTACCTTTTCTAGCTCTAAAATCTCCTTTTTATGAAGTGGTGCCCAAAACTGTACTCCATATTCCAAATGATGGTGTACTAGAGATTTGTATAGTGGCAGAATTATATTTGCTTCCCTTGCTTCTATAACCTTCCTAATACATGCTGATATTTGATTTGCCTTTGCAGCTGCTGCTTGGCTTTGAGCATCGTTACCTAGGTGGTTGTCCACAACTACTCCCAAATCGCTTTTAATATCTGATACCCTTAGATTTGCTTCATTAAGCTTATTAATTACATGGCTATTTTTCCTTCCCAGATGCATAACTTTACATTTATTACTCTTAAATCTCATCTGCCATTTAGATGCCCATTCCTTAATTTTATGTAATTCCTTTTGAAGTTTCCCTTGTCTGATTTAATTACCTTGCACAACTTTGTGTCATCAGCGAAAATGGAGATCCTACTTTCCAGTCCCACCTCTAAGTCATTAATAAATATGTTAAAAAGGAGAGGACCTAAAACTGAAACCTGAGGAACCCGACTTACCACATTAGTCCAATCGGAGTATGTTCCATTTACAACAACCCTTTGCATCTTTTCTTTTAGCCCGCTCTCAATCCATGAGCAGATATTTACTGCAATTCCTGTATCCAATTGTTTGCACAATAGTCTCCCATGTGGCACTGTATCAAAAGCCTTTGCAAAATCCAAATAGATTACATCCATTGAGTTGCCTTGATCTAAGTTCCTACTAATCTCCTCATAGAAACAAATTAGATTTGTTTGACATGATTTATTATCATAAATCCATGTTGACTTCCACTTATTATCCTGTTTTTAGATGATTTTGTCTACCCTTATCTAGCCATTATATTAACATTTAGGGTCTTTGTACCTAGATTAAAACAAAAGCATCATTTATAGAATGCTTATTGCACATTATAGGAACAGAACTTTGAGATGTTTTTTTAATTTGTTTAATGGGACAGTTACCTTCCATATAGTGCTCTTTTGGATCCGACAGAGCATTCTGTTTACAATCTAAAAACATTTTTTTCTTTCAGTTTTCTTTATTTACTAGCGACTTGCCCGTCAAAAAATGACGGCAATACGATTGTAAGGCAGGTAATGTTGTTTGTGTGCAAAATTAATTTTGTTAGTGTCTTAAGATCCTTCAGCGCTCATTGCGGGCCTCGCGCTGAGCGCCTTCGAAGCTCATTGCGTGGCTCGCAATGGTTGCCTTTGGTGCTCATTGCGAGGCTCTTGGTTGTTTGTGTGCTATGAGCAGCGTTGGTGTTTTTTTTGGGTATGGCAATGAATAATTAATAAAATAAGAAATTAATATACTTTACCTATTGTGAAGTAATATATGCACGAAGCATTGTGTTGAAGAGCTGGCAATCTGTTTTCATGTTGCTGCAGCATCAGTGCTGTGGAGCTGCTGTGTAAGCATCATGAATGTGTGCAGTGTGTAGTGTAATAGTGTGCCTGTGCGAGGCAAATCTGTTAGGGTAGCTAGGTACTTCCGGATTGTATAAGTTAGTGTTCTAAAATAGGGTACTTTAGCCTCGTTTTCGTTTTGTTCGGCAGCAATTTTTTCTCTTGCTTCAGTGATTTTCGGGTGTTTAAACTCCGAAACTTAGACTTAAATCGTGTAACTTCACTTGCAGAGGTCCTGGGTGCCCCCCCCCCCTTGCTGTGGGTAAGCTTTTTATGTGTTTGTTGTGTGTATTTATTGTGTTTCTAATGTTTTTCGGGTCAAGCGGGTTGCGTCCTTGTTTTTGGATCTCGTACGTCTTTTTCGGAAAATCCGTAGGTGTTTGGTGGTGTTTTGCATCTTTAGAGTGTTGTAGCCTCGTTTTCGTTTTTTTCTGCAGCCATTTTTCTCTTGCTTAGGGGATTTTCGGGTGTCTAAACTCTTTTATTTCAAGTTAAATTGAGGTGTAACTTCAGTTTTTGAGGTCCTGCCCCCCCTGCTGTAGGTAAGCTTTTTATGTATTTGTTGTGTGTATTTATTGTGTTTTTCATGTTTTCATGTGCGCTGGTTTCGGGCGGTTTTTGAAAGGTCGTAATGGGTCGCAACACATCTCGTATTTTTGTTTCGTAAGCTCGTAAATTTTGCGAGGTCCACAGTTGCTGCTGGCTTGCTTCGCTATGTGCTGTGTACAGTGGATATAAAAAGTCTACACACCCCTGTTAAAAAGTCAGGTTTCTGTGCTGTAAAAAAATTAGACAAAGATAAATAATTTCAGAACTTTTTCCACCTTTAATGTGACCAAAAAACTGTACAACTCAATTGAAAAACAAACTGAAATCTTTTAGGTAGAGGGAAGAAAAAATATAAAAATAAAATAATATGGTTGCATAAGTATGCACACCCTTAAACTAATACTTTGTAGAAGCACCTTTTGGTTTTATTACAGCACTCAGTCTTTTTGGGTATGAGTCTATCAGCATAGCACATTTTGACTTGGCAAGATTCGCCCACTCTTCTTTGCGAAAACACTCCAAATCTGTCAGATTGCGAGGGCATCTCCTGTGCACAGCCCTCTTCAGATCACCCCACAGATTTTCAATCGGATTCAGGTCTGGGCTCTGGCTGGGCCATTCCAAAACTTCAATCTTCTTCTGGTGAAAACTTCAGATGTGTTTTTGCAAAATGTAGCCTGGCTTGGAGGTTTTTTTTTGTAAGAAAAGGCTTTCATCTTGCCACTCTACCCCATAGCCCAGACATATGAAGAATACAGGAGATTGTTGTCACATGTACCACACAGCCAGTACTTGCCAGATATTCATGCAGCTCCTTTAATGTTGCTGTAGGCCTCTTGGGAGCTTCCCAGACGAGTTTTCTTCTCGCCTTTTCATCAATTTTGGAGGGAGCTCCAGTTCTTGGTAATGTCACTGTTGTGCCATATTTTCTCCACTTTATGATGACTGTCTTCACTGTGTTCCATGGTATATCTAATGCCTTGGAAATTCTTTTGTACCCTTCACCTGACTGATACCTTTTAACAATGAGATCCCTCTGATGCTTTGGAAGCTCTCTGTGGACCATGGCGTTTGCTGTGGGATGCGACTAAGAACATTTCAGGAAAGACCAACTAGAGCAGCTGAACTTTATTTGGGGTTAATCAGAGGCACTTTAAATGATGGCAGGTGTATGCTGACTCCTATTTAATACGATTTGGAATGTTATTGCTTAATTCTGAACACAGCTACGTCCCCAGTTATAAGAGGGTGTGCAGACTTATGCAACCGCATTATTTTTATTTTTTATTTTTATTCCCTCCACCTAAAAGATTTTAGTTTGTTTTTCAATTGAGTTATACAGTTTATAGGTCACATTAAAGGTGGAAAAAGTTCTGAAATGATTTATCTTTGTCTAATTTTTTTACAGCACAGAAACCTGACATTTTAAAAGGGGTGTGTAGACTTTTTATATCCACTGTATGTGCCAGTGCTTAGTGTGTGCTATGTGCAGTGTCTGTGTATGTGTTAAGTGTGTGCCATGTGCTGTGTGTGTGTGCATGTGCTCAGTGTGTGTCAGAAAACAACACAAGTGAGTGTGGTCTATGTGTGCCCTGTGCTTTGTATCAAACCCCTGAAGTAATGAACAGGAAGGTAAGGAAGGTAAGACAATGCACACATCTATAATTATTAAATAATCTAAACACCAAAAAAAAAAAAAAAATATCCCACATCTTGCATTGTCAATATGTACATATATAATCTGTGCTTATACATATGTATGTTTATATATACTGTATTGGTGTGTGCATCTCAATATATGTATTAAATATATAGTTATATACTGTATATACATATATAGATAATATAACTGTGTGTATATGTATGTATGTGTGTGTGTCTATGCACCACTGTGATATATATATATATATATACTAGCGACTTGCCCGTCAAAAATGACGTGGCAATAAAACTTGCTGTTTGAGACATAATTGAAAACATTTTGTACTGTGAGGACCTTCGGAGCTCATTGCGAGGCCTCTCTTGTAGTTTTGGTCCTCTGAGAGAGATATCTATTTGTATGTATATGTAGCTAAGTAATAATTAATGACTTATTCAATCAATTAATATAGTGTAATTATTTATAATTGATATATGCAGCGAGCAATAGGCTGAAGAGCTAACAATCTGTTTGAGTGTTAGTGCCCTGCTTGTAAAGTGTAATGAATGTTTGAAGTGTGCATTCTAAATAGGCTGTGTGCGCGAGTTAAAGCCGTTGGTTTATTGTTTAAAACGGCATTGTATAGTCGCAATGTTATCAATGTGGTACGCGTCTCTTGAGCATTTTGCGGCTTTTGTAATAGTGTATCTTGTAGGTCGTAGTGTGATGTGTAAAGTGGTACGCAATTTGGTTTTCGCGTTCCGTGAGCATTTTCTGGCAATTATAAGAGTTTATCTTGTAGTTACATAGGGCCTCATTCTATTAACGGCCGTAAAATGGCCGCACAGCTGCGATTCCTTGCGGCCATCTTTCGGCCCCGTGTAGAGCTACTGCTACCTCGCTATTCAAATGGACGGCGCCGCAAGGATATACCTCTTACGGCCGGCCGCACATCATGCAAATGGCCGCAAGCGTTTTTCCTGCGCCCGTAAATCTTGTTTTCTGGCTGCAAAGTCAGAAAACTGTAAATGCAAATATAAATTCAAGATGGCACTGTAAAGCTCCGTAAATGCTAGGCATCATAATGGGGGACATGAGAATTAATAGCAACACCCTCACAAGCTTGCACATCGCCGAAATCCGATATATCATTTACGGTTTACTTTCTGTCCCATAGTCCCGCAGGCTCGTCCTTGTTAAAACCTGTACGGGTTCGGAGGTGGAGGGCTGCAAACAAAGCATTGTAGAAGCCAATGTATATTCAATCCAGCACTGCAAAGCACTGTAAATGATGGGGAACATAATGGGGGGGCATGAGGATTAATAGCAAAACATTCTCAAGCGTGCACATCGCCAAATTGTACTTTGATTTTAAAATACGTCCAAGTCCCACGGACTTCAATGCTCAAGCCTGTAGCTCCTTCTTCAAGCCCGTGCGGGCTTGCATGATAGATAAAACATGAAGATTGAACATGAAGTTAAATATCTTTATTTGCGGATTTGAGAGTAGGGGAATGTTGAGCTATTAATTCTAAAACCAAACATCACTTTCACTTTCAATAAAAGTACAGGATGGCTTTTCTATGCTACGACTTGTAAGTAAGCCCTTTACGACCCGTGGGTCTATTTTACCCATTTACGAACTTGACGGAGGCTAATCCCGCAGCCTTTGCGGATCTGAGGTGCTCCAAGCCCTCGGGACTTTGTCCACGGACATTTGACATGAATTTAACTAAAAATGATTTTCAGATTTGAGTGTAGGGGAATGTTGTGCTATGAATGCTAACACCTCCAATCACTTTATCGTGCAGGATGGCTTTATTATGTGTTTAATTGGGTGCTAGCGGTACCTTTTTGGTGCAAGTAAGCTGCAGCTCGGTTTTAGATAATTACTGCCATGACGAGAGGGTTTACATAGCAATTGAATAGCAACCGGGGCTTTCTTGCGGCCAAAACTCTTGCGGCTGTGTAAGATCAAAGGCTTCCCTGCTGCGCGTGTGGCCGCAAGGGATAACAGGGCGCCGGCCGCAAGCCTGCCGGAGCCCTTGGCCGCAAGGGAATAGAATATGCAAATAGCCTGCGGCCGGTCCTTGCGGCCACTCATCTCCTACGGCCGTTAATAGAATGAGGCCAATCGAATAGGGCTCTAAATAAGCACATAGCATATTTTTTTTAAAGACGTTTTTAGTTAGTGAAAAACTTGTTATTAGTTAGATGTTTACTAACTAAAAACTTATTTCAAAAATATATGTTATGTGCTTATTTAGAGCCCTATTCAATTGGCTGAATTGCAATTGAATGAGGGCCATAGTAATTAAGGTCGAAAAAAAGACTTTCAGTCCATCAAGTATAACCTTTTAAGATCTCCACTGATCTGCAATATGCAGATTAAATATTAATTAATTAGTTTGTTAATTAATTATTAATCAATTATTTAATTTTTTTTATTTTTTATTTTTTATTATTAATCCACAGGTAGGCAAACAGAAAAAAACAAAAAACAAGTAAGACTTAGCCAATCGTCTCAAAGAGAAAAAAATAACAAATTCCTTCCTGACCCCAGATACTGGCGATCAAATTTCTCCCAGGATCAATACTGTCTCTCTAATTATCCATGATAACCCTGAATTCCCTTTTTAATTAGAAATAAATCCAGTCTCCTTTTAAAGTTATCTATTACATCCGCTGTCACCATCTCCTCTTGTAGAGAATTCCGCAGATTTACCACCCTTACTGTGAAGAACCCTTTTCTTTCTTTATTGTGGAATTGTTTTACTTCTAATCTCAAGGGATGTCCTCTTGTCAGTTGAAAACCTCTTGACACAAAAAGCTGCCTTGACAAATCTTTATACTGACCCTGGATGTATTTATATAAAATAATCATATCTCCTCTTAGACGCCTTTTTTTCTAGAGAAAATAAGTTTAATTTGGTTAGTCTTTCTTCATAACTTAGCCCATCCATTCCCCTTATTAGTTTTGTTGCCCTCCTCTGAGGGCGTACTAGAGATTTATATAGTGGCAGAATTATATTTGCTTTCCTTGCTTCTATACCCTTCTTAATACATGCTAATATTTTATTTGCCTTTGCAGCTGCTGCTTGGCTTTGAGCACTGTTACCTAGATGGTTGTCCACAAGCAATCCCAAATCGCTTTCAATATCTGATACACCTAGATTTGCTCCATTAAGATTAAAAATTGCATGGCTATTTTTCCTTCGCAGATGCATAACTTTACATGTATTTGTCTTAAATCTCATCTGCCCTTTAGATGCCCATTCCTCAATTTTATGTAAATCCCATTAACGGGAAAGTACATCATTATCTGATTTAATTACCTTGCACAACTTCATGTCATCAGCAAAAATGGAGACACTACTTTCCAGTCCCACCTCTAAGTCATTAATAAATATATTAAAAAGGAGAGGACCTAATACTGAACCCTGAGCAACCCCACCTAACACATTAGTCCAATTGGAATATGTTCCATTTACAACAGCCCTTTGCTTCCTGTCTTTTAACCTGCTCTCAATCCATGAGCAGATATTTACTGCAATTCCTGTATCTCTTAGTTTGCACAATAGTCTCCCATGTGGCACTGTATCAAAAGCCTTTTGCAAAATCCAAAAAGACTACATCCACTGAGTTGCCTTGATCCTGGTTCCTACTAACCTCCTCATAGAAACTAATTAGATTTGTTTCACATGACTTATCCCTCATAAATCCATGTTGACTCATACTTCTGTTCAAATAGATATATTCTTGTATATTATCCCTTTTTAACCCTTCTAAAAGCTTCCTCACTACAGAAGTGAGGCTCACTGATCTAAAATTCCCCGGATTTGCTCTTGCTCCCTTTTTAAATATAGGTATCACATCTGCTTTTCTCCAGTCATCTGGTAGAGACCCTGTGTTGAGTGAATCTTGAAAAATTATATATAGTGGTTTGGCTATTATAGAACCCAGTCCCCTCAGTACCCGTGGATGTATTCCACCAGGACCCGAGGCTTTATTAACAATTATTTTTTCCAACCTCTTTTGGATTACTTCCTGCATTTATCAATTATTTGGCCAAGGTAGTGTAGCCCCATTATGTTGCAGTGTCCCAACCACTGGTACCTCCCTTGTGTATACCGAAGAAAAAAACCTATTTAGCTCATCTGCCTTTTCCTGGTCACTAATTTTCAGATGGCCTGTTTCACATGCTAATGTTCCTATAGCTTCCTTCCTCGCCTTCTTCATTAAAACAAACCCTTCAACCTTATTTTTTTGAAGTTATTTAGGAGGAGGAACAACACTCTGTCTGAGCTGCAAGGCAGGGTCTTGGCTTGCTGTGAAATGTACAATAGACATAAACAATAGAGCATACATTTCATATTATCTAATATCGCCGTCAAATATGCATGTATTTAAAAAATTCAAAAAATATTTCAACATGCTTTTAGTACATCTTTACAATGGTTTGGTCCAAATTGTGCTGAATTAACTGGCCCTTTAAACTAGAGTAAAATGTAAGTGATTTGTTAATTTAAGTTTCCCTAAGTGCATAAATTGTTATTTTATAAATGACTTTTCAGACAACAAATTATATGTATCAGATACTTGACCATTTGAATGTATTTTATATTATGTAGCTATGTAATTATAGTTATTCTGAAATTCAAAGCACACATTTTACATCTCAAATCACTAAATAACAAAGTAATAGTATGTGTATTCTCTAGCCTAATATGTAATTAGTTCATCATACAATCAGACTACAGCTCATTTTTAATTCAAATTGCTGTACATGCATGGAATTTTAAAAATATAGCAGATAGTAACTGCACCCATGTTTGATTTTAAAGACAAAGCTGCTAACTTTGCCAAAATGCAACTGCCTCTCTGACATTTCCATAATATTTTAGTGTGCCCTGTTAAAGTGGCTCTTTAGGAACAAATCCTTACAGACTCCAGATACTAGCAGTCAAATTACTCCCTGGATCAATACTCCTCCCTGATTGTTTATTTTAATCAAGAATATATCTAAAACCCTCTTAAAGTTATCTATCAAATCTGCTTTCAAAACTTCTTTGGTAGAGAATTCCACAGTTTAACTGCCATTACTATAAAGACCCCTTTTATTTTTTTGTATACAATAGTTATTATTCAGTACATTCGTAAATTTGTTAACAACATTTAGTTTCATAATACAATAGAAATATAAGAAGTCCCTAAAAGATATATTCAGAAATAGTAAGATACAAACAAAGGAACTATACATGTTGGTTATCCTTGTTTTTTTTGTGTTTTTTTTTTCTGTGCCAAGTCTATTACCTCTTAACAACCCACAAAGGTTAATGAGGAGTTATTAACCAAATGCAATAAGACTGTCGGGTGTGAACAAGTATAACACAAACAAACCATTTTCATATTCGCATGGTAGTGTAAGTGTTATTAAAAACATGTAATCAAAACATAAGATAAACAAGAATGAACAAGGGAAAAGGTAAGTTTGGCAATTTTCCCTTTTAGTATTTTAAGGTGGAATCTTTTCTTAACATAAAAGGGATGCCCTCTTGTTAGCTTAAAATCTTTTGGCTCAAAAAAAAATCAAATTACAAAGCCTTACATTGACCATGGATGTATTGAATAAGGTAATCATATCCCCTCTTTTTTCTAGACGCCTTTTTTCTAGAGAATATACATTTCATTTGGTTAGTCTTTCTTCATTGCTTAGTCCGTCCATTCCCCTTATTAGTTTTGGTTCTCTGTACATTTGGCAGCATATTCCAAATTAGGGCATACTAGGGGTTGGTATAGTGGCAAAATTATATTTGCTTCCCTTGCTCCTATACCTATTATTACATGCTAATCATTTATTTGCCTTTGCAAATACTGATTGGCATTGAACACTGTTGTGTAGGCCGTTGTCCCCAAGCACTCCTGAATACCGTTCTGTCTCTGATCCCCCTCCATTTGCTTTATTAAGTTTATAAATGCATAAATTTACATCTATTTCTGTTAAATCTCATCTGCCATTTAGTTGCTCGTTCTTATTTATTTAAATTCCTTTGCAGGGAAAGTACATCATTTTCTGATTTAAATACCTTGCACAACTTAGTGTCATCAGCAAAAATGGAGACAATACTTTTCAGTCAAATATGTTAAAATGGAGAAGCCTAATGGGGAAAAAAGCTTTACATTTACTGGCTTCTGAAAAGTAAGTGAAGTCTAAAAGCCACATTCAATTTGAAGCCTGTAGCGTCATCGGCACACTCACAAAGGCTGCAGGCTTGAAATTCGGCTGCGTTACAGAGCTAAAAAAATGGGGGTTAGAAAAACGGAGGTTAGATTTTAAAGCCTTATGGATTTCAATTACGAGTAACGATCGGTACCGCATTCCAGAAATAATGCAATATTAATAAATCAGTAAATATGATATTCAAGTCCATGCGAGTTCCATTATATGTATTAACACATTGATTCCGGGATTGATGTAAAATGGAAATTAAACAGAAACAAAAGTATTTTATATTGCAGATATGCGAGTTTGAGAATGTTGTGCTATTACATTTAATACCTAACATCACTTTCACTTTCATTATTAGTTCAGTAGTGTGTGTATATTGGCATTTACAGTGCTATGGATAGAACTGTAACCCCCTTGTGGGTCTTCTCTAGTACCTGTTGGCTTTTTGGCTCCATTTGTGGGTTACAGGGTTGAACGCCTGTGGATTAGTTGCAATTTAATATTGAAATTGGAACGTAGTGGTTACGGGCTTGAGAGAATAAAGGATTTGCTAGCCTTTTTTCGCCCTTAATCCACAAGTCGTTGGTGGGTTGCTTTACGGTGCCCATTTAATAGCCGGAAGTCTTGCAGGCTACATAACGGGTTACGGTTTTACACATTCAGGGAATTTAATGTGGCTGTAAGTTTTATATGACAGTTACACTGAGGAGGATAACATTCCTTAAATAACTTACTTAAAACATTTCTCTAAAACAAAAAAAATGAAGTCTCTTTTTAACCGCACTGCTATCAGTATGAGTTGAGTTGATGCAACATATTATGGTCTAGATCTAGGTAACATTAACAGCATTTTTGAAGTTTTAAGTTAATTTTGTTAAACATAATTTTTTTTTTCTTTTACCAGCTGAACAAGTTGTTGCTGAAACCGAGTTGAAAATTACTGCAATGAAGAAAAGATCATGTTCTGACTGTGTATTTGAAGAAAAGGTATGCATAATAGTTATTATATATATATATATATATATATATATATATATATATATATATATATATATATATATATATATATATGAACCTAGTGCACTGTGTATCTGTCTCATGGGTCTCATGAAGCTCATTAATACACAGATTTGGAAGTGCAGCATCTCAATTAGTTACATAGTTATATAGTAATTGAGGTTAAAAAAAGACAATTCAGCCATCAATTTCAACTCTTTTAAATCCAATCCCTTATATTGAAACCACATTAGTCCAATCTAAATATGTTCCATTTACAACAACGCTCCTGTCTTTTTGCCAGCTCTCAATCCATGAGCAGATATTTACTGCAATGCATGCATCCCTTAACTTTAACAATAATCTTCCATGTGACACTGTATAAAAAGCCTTTGCACAAATCAAAAAGTTTACATCCACTGAGTTGCCTTGATACACGCTCCTACTAACCTCCTCATAAAACAATTTAGGTTTGTTTGACATGACCTACCTTCTTATATATCTTTGTTGACTCCTACTTATAATCTTGTTCAAATAGACATATTCATGTATATTACCTCTTAATAATCCTTCTAAAAAGCTTTCCCACTACGGAAGTGAGGCTCACTGGTCTATAATACCCTTGATTTACTCTTGCTCCCTTTTTAAAATAGGTATCACATCTGCTTTTCTTCAGTTATCTGGTTGCAACCCTGATATAATGGTTTCGCTATTACAGAACCCAATTCCCTCAGTACCCTTGGATGTATTCCATCAGGACCTGGAGCTTTATAAACATGCACCTAGTAGAGGAGAATTAGTAGTGTATAAATAAAAACAATTTCATAAAAAATACCAAATTAAACATTAATAATCTTACCCTAAAATTTGGTAAATCTCTTGAGTTGGCTTGCAGTTGATTTTGGTAATTAACACCCCTTAAAATCACTGCTAAAATTAGCATTCAATTCATAATTCATCTTGGCCAATCAGAGGCAGATAAAGCAGTCTCTGCAGCAAGGCATCATGGAATTTGTAGGCTTAGTTCCCAAAACAACACCTCTCTCTCCTGCCTTGAATGATGAAAGTCACCAATACAGCTCTGGATTTCTGCATTGTTTCTGCTGTTAAAGGTTAGTATTGGGTAAAAAAACATACCTTACTTGGTAGGTACCAGAGGTATCAGATGCCTATGTAGGCAGCTCTGGGGGTGTGGGAACCATTGTTTTTTTAAATAAATTAAATCTCTGTGTGTGTGTATAATGACTCAATGTAATGTTTGTCTCTGATATAAGCAGCATGTGTTAGATTAGAAAAAGTAAAAACAGAGAAACTTAGATATACCTTTAATAAAAGAGATACAGTAGACACTCGGTTAACCACAAGTCAAGCAACCAGACCTCTCAAGCAACCAGAAAAAAAAATGAATACTGTACTTAAAAAAAAAAAAGAAAATGTTTAGGACTCAACTAATGGCAGGAGCCAGGTTGTCATGCCACAAAATGCTTACAGGCACCTAGATTTAAGCCACTATAAATCTCTGCAATTCAATGTTACCTGAAAGCAGAGAGGCATGAGTGACTGAGCCAGTGCACTGTTGGCGTTACATACCCCGTTTCAGCACCACCGCTTCCAGCCAATTGTACCTGTGTGTAAGTTAAGAGTGAAAACTGCTGCTGCTAGAACATCCCTCACTGACAAATATACTTAGCAGAGCATCCTATGGGCAGCTAATCTAGGCATCTTTTAATAGTAACTCTCAAGCAACCATAAACTGCATTTATCTGGTGTCTACCAACCCTCATGTGTGCCGGTTAACTGAGAATCTACTGTATATAGATATAGTTACATAGTTACATAGTATTTAAGGTTGAAAAAAAGACTTTCAGTCCATCAAGTTCAACCTTTTAAGATCTCCTCTGATCTGCAATATGCGGATTAACTATTAATTAATTACTGTATATACTCGAGTATAAGCCGACCCGAGTATAAGCCGAGGCACCTAGTTTACCACAAAATACTGGGTAAAATGAGTGACTTGAGTATAAGCCGAGGGTGGGAAATGTGCTGCCCCCTGTGTCCCTCTTCTGCCCTCTGTGTCCCCCCTCTCTCTCCTGTGTCTCTTCTCCCATCTCCCTTCCCTGTGTCTCTTCCCCCCTCCCTTATCACCCTCCTCAACCCCCCTCCTTATTCTCAACCTCCCTCCTCAACCCCACTCCTCAACCTCCCTCCTCAACCCCACTCCTCAACCCCCTCATTCTCAACCCCCTCCTCAACCCCCCCCATCCTCAACCCCCTCCTCAACCTCAACCCCCTCCATAACCTCAACCTTCCTTCTCATCCTCAATCTCCCTCCTCATCCTCAACCCCCTCCTCAACCTCCCTCCTCATCCTCCCTCCTCAACCCCCCCATCCTCAACCCCCCCTCAACCTCAATCCTCAACCCCCCCATCCTCATCCTCAACACCCTCCTCATTCTAAACCCCCCTAAATACATCCCCATCTACCTTTCCCCTCACTTACCTGCTTCTTCTCTGGCCTCTGCTCCTTCCGTCTTTACCCAGCGCCACGTCATTAGCATATACCAGGGGCCAGCATTGGGATATGAAGAGGTTCCGAATCTGAGTTGTCATGAGGATTACAGTGAATAACCAAATGATGGTATTATGTGGGATACAGATGGCGGCTTTGTAGCAGGAGGTTCTATAAAGTTTGTTGGCTAATAGGTTATGGCCCTTGCTATCCTTGTCATGACTATTAAAGGGTCTATTTGATACATTGCATGTAGAGGTCTTTGATTTTTTTTTCTTCTTCCTTAACTTAATTAGGTATTGATCATTACTAAAATTCATATTCAGTGGTTTAAAAAAAAAAAAAAAAACAATATTCAATATTAAACTTTCTTCAGTTCAGATTTAGCTGTTGCTGTTATCCACCCTCAATAAGATTACCATGGTGAGATGGGGAGGGGGTTAGTATAGTAAATAGGCAGGTATTACTAAGTAACTGAAGTACAGTGGCAGGCACTTCAGAACTACAGACTCATAATATCAGATGTATGCTTGCTAATGCCAGACACTTACCAGGAAAAATGAGAGAGTTTGAATTATTGGCAATTAATGAAAAATGGGATTTAATAGGCATTACCAAAACATGGTGGGATGAATCTCGTGACTGGACTGTTAATCTGGATGGTTATATCCTATTTAGCAAATATTGGGGCAATGGTTAAAGAGTAGGAGGGATTTGTCTGTATGTTAAACCTGAATTTAAGCCTATAGTCAGAGAAGATATTTATGCTGGAACTAGCAGTAATATTGAATGTTTGTGGGTAGAGATAAATGGCGGAGCAGCAAATTCCAAAATGCTATTAGTTGGAGTATGCTATAAACCCCCAAATATAAGTGATAGCAAGGAAATACAATTATTTTTACAGATTGGAAATGCATCTTAGCATGTGCAGGTACTAATAATGGGAGAATTTAATTACCCTGAAATAAACTGATAAATGAGACCAGCGGTTCAGCTTATTGGATCAGGTTCTTGAATACACTCAGGGATCATTATCTGGCCCAGATTATACAAGAACCTACTAGAAATGAGGCTAACTTGGATTTAGTTAGCACAAATAATATCGATATGGTATCAAATGTTGAAGTAGGGCAACCTTTGGGAAACAGTGATCACAACACGGTCTAATTTGAGATTGAATTAAAAAAACAAAACTGTAAAGGGCCAACAAAAACTCTTAATTGTAAAAGGGCAGATTTTAACGGTCTAAGGGCAGCAATATAAAGTATAGACTGGGACAGAGAACTGGCGGTTAAAAATACTGAACATAAATGGACAATAAAAATAAAAGGAGTAAATCACATCCAATGTGGCTTAACAATGATTTAAAGATCAAGATACAGAGTAAAAACAGACATTTAAATTATACAAACAAGAGGGGACAGAGACTGCTTTTCGTGAGTACAAGGAAACCAACAAGGCTTTCAAAAGGGCTATTAGACTAGCTAAAATAGAAAACGAAAAATTTGTTGCAAAAGAGAGTAATACTAACCCTAAATAATTTTTTAAATATATTTATGGGAAGAAAGCCACAGGCTGTATGAAAATTAGTGACCAGGAAAAGACAGATGAGCTAAATAGAATTTTTTCTTCTTTATACACAAGGGAGTTACCAGTGGTTGAGACACTGAAACATAATAGGGCTACACTACCTTCGCTGAATAATTGGTTAATGCAGGAAGAAATCCAAAAGAGGTTGGAAAAAATAAATGTTAATAAAGCCCCAGGTCCTGATGGAATACATCCACGGACACTGAGGGAACTGGGTTCTGTAATAGCCAAACCATTATATTTTAATTTTCAAGATTCACTCAGCACAGGGTGTTTACCAGATGACTGGAGAAAAGCAGAGGTGATACCTTTTTTTAAAAAGGGAGCAAGAGCAAATACGGGGAATTATAGACCAGTGAGCCTCTCTTCAGTAGTGGGGAAGCTTTTAGAAGGGTTAATAAGGAATAATATACAAGAATATGTCTATTCAAACAGTATTATAAGTAGGAGTCAACATGGGTTTTTGATGGATAGGTCATGTGAAACAAATCTAATTAGTTTTATGAGGAGGTTAGTAGAAACCTGGATCAAGGCAACTCAGTGGATGTAGTTTTTGGGTTTTGCAGAGGCTTTTGATACTTTGCCACATGGGAGAGTATTGTGCAAACTAAGGGATACATGGATTGCAGTACAAATCTGCTCATGGATTGAGAGCTGGCTAAAGGACAGAAAGTAAAGGGTTGTGGCAAATATAACTTACTCCAATTGGACTAATGTGTTAAGTGGGGTTGCTCAGGGTTCAGTATTAGGTCCTCTCCTTTTTAACATATTTATTAATGACTTAGTGGTGGGACTGGAAAGTAGTGTCTCCATTTTTGCTAATGACATGAAGTTGTGCAAGGTAATTCAATCAGATAATGATGTACTTTCCCGTTAATGGGATTTACATAAAATTGAGGAATGGGCATCTAAATGGCCGATGAGATTTAATATGAATAAATGTAAAGTTATGCATTGGGGAAGGAAAAATAGCCATGCAATTTATAATCTTAATGGAGCAAATCTAGGTGTATCAGATATTGAAAGAGATTTGGGAGTACTTGTGGACAACTACCTAGGTAACAGTGCTCAATGCCAAGCAGCCGCTGCAACAGCAAATAAAATATTACCATGTATTAAGAAGGCTATAGAAGCCAGGGAAGCAAATATAATTCTGCCACTATACAAATCCCTAGTATGCCCTAATTTGGAATACGGAGTACAATTTTGGGCATCACTTCATTAAAAGGATTTTTTTTTAGCTGGAAATGCTACAGAGAAGGGCTAGAAAACGAATAAGGGGAATTGAGGGGCTAAGTTATGAAGAAAGACTAACCACATTAAGCTTATTTTCTCTAGAAAAAAGGCATCTGAGAGGGGATGTGATTACCCTATATAAATACATCCAGGGTCAGTATAAGGATTTGTCATGTGAGCTTTTCGTGCCAAGAGGTTTTAAACTGACAAGAGGACATCCTTTTTGGTTAGTAGAAAAATAATTTTGCCTTAAAGAAAGAAAAGGGTTCTTCACAGTAAGGGTGGTTAATCTGTGGAATTCTCAACCTAGGAGCTGGTGACAGCGGATTTGATGGATAACTTTAAAAGGGGATTGGATTTATTTCTAATTAAAAAGGGCATTCAGGGTTATGCTGGATAATTAGAGAGGGAGTATTGATCCTCGGAGGAATCTGATCGCCAGTATCTGGGGTCAGGAAGGATTTTTTTTTTTTTTCCTTTGAGACGATTAGCTAAGTTTCATTTTTTTTTTTTTTTCTGTTTGCCTTCCTCTGGATCAATAAATTAACAACTAATTCTTTATCAACTAATCAGCATATTGCAGATCAGAGGAGATCTTAAAAGGATGAACTTGGTGGACTGAAAGTCTTTTTTCAACCTCAATTACTATGTCTTTGTCTAGAGAACAGCTAGTACATTTTGAGACTACCAGGTTCTCCAGAGCAAAAATCTCCATTGGGTTTTCTTTGGCAACAAGTTTTTATTTTGAGGGTATCCTATGAATCATTGTTTGTCATTGTTTATTCTCATCATAATGGATTGTTCTTAATACTCTTTAGACTCGTCTTTCAGCCTGTTTTCCCTCATAGTCCCCTTATTGACAAACACTCAAGTGAAGGCTGATATTTTAATTGTTGAAAATTAATATAAAATTTAATATTGTTATTAAAATGATCATTAAATCGGAATTGTATTAATGATGGATGTAATTATTAAAATGACCTACTCCTCTTGTTAGTGCAGTACAGTCGTGTTTAACTTTTTTTCATTTAATTGATTACATTATTAGACAGTGAGGCTGTGAGATGGTTTTGGAGATCTAATTATTTATTATGGATTTGAACCAATTATCAAACACAGATCTACAGAAAAATACTCTGGCTAGAAAACATTTTAAAAACCCTTGTTCAAGAAACCCCCAAGCTACCTTCAGGACATAACTGATTTGCTTAACAGTCCGCCTCAATGGATGTGGAATACCCACGTACAAATATCCCACACAGAATTAGGGGTAGCAGATGTCAGAAATACTGGGAGCAAAAAAACATAACTGCAGCTCTTTTTAACACAGTCCATACATTTCATACTCACACATAAATACTACTACATTTAAACAGTAATTCTACTGTTCCCATTCTACCTTTGCTACATACAGTGACATTTTTATCAGCTGGACTGCTGGTGATGAGAAACTCTTGGAATTCCACAATTCCTCCCCACTTGTAATGTGAAGCTCTATTCTGACACCCCTATACCGGAAATCTACGTACAAACCAACCTACCTCGGAAATAATAGCCTACATCCAAGACACACAAAATGATTATATTATGTACAATCAGTCCGTCAGATATATATCTGTATCTGTTCTGAAACCAGGAATTGGAACAAGCACTTTAAAAACCTTAGTAAGGGCTTGCTCAGATAAGCATACAGTGTGGGTTAGAGGCACCCATATAAGGAGTCACAAACATTCTCAGAGGAAAGCTCCTGTAGTACAAGGAGCCGGAGAAAAGAAACATGGTAGCATTAGTGATGACATACAACCCTTATCTAGATGTGAAATAGCAAAAGTATGTGAAGCAACTATGTACATGGATGCAAGACTGAATTTTTTTTTTTCAAGATCTTCCTCTTGCTTTCTAACTTGAAGCAACAAACAAAAAACAATATGTGTAACATGTACTAGCATATCTTCAATAGATAAATTATTAATCCCACACTCTGACCAATATGACAGAATGATTGGTAACTCGTCATGCAAATCAACAAATGTGATAACTCATCGTGTGTTAAATGTCTTAAAATATTCTATGCAAGTGAAACTTTAAGGCAAAGAGTGAATTCACAAAGTTATAATGTGAATAAAAACAGAACAGAGACAAATGGAGAAAGCTTGAGTGATCTATGACGGTCCCAATATTGATGGGGAATTTCCAGACACAGAGAAAAAGATCTGGGAATAGAAATGAATGCAGAGATTTGAAACCTTAATATATGAGGGAAAACATGATAGGGAATTTATATCACATTACCACATATCAAGTGAATTCTCTCCTCTGTGGAACCTCTCATTAACATTGTTGACCATTTGCTTCCTAAAAAGACTTCCTGCACCACTTAGCAATGCATCAAAGACTATTTTTTTTCACTGATGTGATAATGTAAATCTTATCTACATAGTTACAAAGTAACATAGTAATTGAGGTTAAAAATACTTTTCGTCTATCGAGTTCAACCTTTTTAAATCTCCTCTGATCTGCAATATGCAGATTCATTGTTAATTGATAACTGATCCAGAGGGAGGCAAACAGAAAAAAAAACTTTGACAATTGTCTCAAAAGGGGAAAAAATATAAAATTCCTTCATGACCTCAGATATTGGCGATCGGACTCCGCCCTGGAACAATACTTCCTCTCTAATTATCCAGGATAAGCCTGAATACCCTTTTTATGTAAGACTATATCTAACCCTTATTAAAGTTATCTATCAAATCCGATGTCACCACCTCCTTTGGTAGAGAATTCCACATATTAACCACCCTTACTGTGAAGAATCCTTTTTTTTCTTTAAGGGGAAATGTTTTTACTTCTAATCTCAAAAGATATCCACTTGTCAGTTAAAAACCTCTTTTCTTGACCCTGGATATATTTGCATTGACCATGGATATATTTATATAGGTTAATCATATCCCCTCTTAGACACCTTGAGCCCGATTGAATTGCACTTTTGCAAGTTACTATAGCCCTTAAATGAGGTCGCAAGTTAATTTGCTATTCAATTTGCGTCTTTTCTGGGCTCCAAACGGGTTACGAGTTACGGCCTTGAAAACTTTGTGATGTTTTAACCTGGAACTTACAGCCTCCCCAAGGGTTTGATCTTTCACTTTCGCAAAAGTTCTGTTTGCAAAGATCGCAAATTGCTATTCAATTGCTCCAATTCCCCAAGCCCGCTAATGGTTTCACACCTGTAAACGGCAAATGAAGTAGAAAATCCTACGAGTTATAGAGAGGACCCGCAAGGGGGCTAAACACCTGTTTGTAGCGCTGTAAATGCAAATAAAAACTCATACTGCACTGTAAGTTCAGGGGAAACAATTTCAGACTATTAATTGCATAACAGTCTCAAGCAATAGATACGATTTATTATCATGTTTCATTTCAGGGTTAAATCGATCTCGGGTATCAATGAGTTAATACATCAGGCCACCCACATGGACTATAAAAGTATTGGTATTCATTTTCTTAATTCTGTATTTTGCGGTTTTGCGAGTCTGATTGCATATTGGACCCCCGAATCTAATTGATTGACATGTATCCTCCATGTTTTACTGTCACAATGACGGTCTCATTTACTATTGGCTGATTCAAAATGGGTGGTTACGGTCTTGCTTAATTGATCATGTTCCCGGCCTGAACTGCTATGAACCAGTGCAGGGTTTACAGAGTCAGCTTTCGACTAGTAACTTGTGGGCTTGATCAATTCAATAGCTCCGGAGACATATTGACTACATTGCTTGAGTTGCAGGCTTGGAATTGAATCGGGCCCCTTTTTTCTAGAGAAAATAAGTATAATTTGGTTAGTCTTTCTTCATAACTTAGGCCCTCCATTCCCCTCATTAGTTTTGTTGCTCTTCTCTGCACTTTTTCCAGCTCTAAAATGTCCTTTTCATGTAGTGGTGCCCAGTATTGTGTTCCATATTCCAAATGAGGGCGTACTAGACATTTGTATAGTGGCAGAATTGTATTTGCTTCCCTTGCTTCTATACCCTTCTTAATACATGCTAATATCTTACTTGCCTTTGCAGATGCTGCTTGGCATTGAGCACTGTTAACTAGGTGGTTGTCCACAAGCACTCCCAAATCCCTTTCAATTTCTGATACCCCTAGATTTGCTCCATTAAGATTATAGATTGCATGGCTATTTTTCCTTCCCAAATGCATAACCTTGCATTTATTTGTATTAAATCTCATCTGCCATTTAGATGCCCATTCTTCTATTTTATGCAAATCCCTTTGTAGGGAAATTACATCATTATCTGATTTTATTACCTTGCACAACTTAGTGTCATCAGCAAAAATGGAGACACTACTTTCGAGTCCTACTTCTATGTCATTAATAAATATGTTAAAAAGGAGAGGACCTAATACTGAACCTTGAGGAACCCCACTTATCACATTAGACCAATCGGAGTATGTTCTATTTACAACAACCCTTTGCTTCCTTTCTTTTAGCCAGCACTCAATCCATGAGCAGATATTTACTGCAATTCCTCTATCCCTTAGTTTTCCCAATAGTCTCCCATGTGGCACTATATTAATAGCGTTTGCAGAATCTAAAAATACTGAGTTGCCTTTGTCCAAGTTCCTACTAGCCTCTTCATAGAAACTAATTAGGTTTGTTTGACATGATCTATCCCTATAATTTCCTGGATTTCTTAAATATACTATAGGCATTACCTCTGCTTTTCTCCAGTCATCTGGTAGAGACACTGTGTTGAGTGAATCTTAAAAAAATAGATATAATGGTTTGGTTATTACAGAGCCCAGTTCCCTCAGTTTCCTTGGATGTATTCCATCAGGACCTGGGGCTTTATTAACATTTATTTTTTCCAACCTCTTTTAGATTTCTTCCTGTGTTAACCAATATTTTGGTGAAGGTGGTGTAGCCCCATTTTGTTGCAGTGTCACAACCACTGTTACCTCCCTTGTGTATACCGAAGAAAATAACATATTTAGCTCATCAGCCTTTTCCTGGTCACTAATTATCTAACAGCCTTTTTCACATTGTAATGCTCCTATAGCTTCCTTCCTGACCTTCTTCCTATTAATATATTTAGAAATATTTTAGGGTTAGTCTTACTCTCCTTTGCAACTAACTTTAAATTTTCTATTTTAGCCAGTCTAATAGCCCTTTTGCAAGCCTTGTTGATTTCCTTGTACTCGCATAAAGCAGTCTCTGTCCCCTCTTTTTTGTATAACTTAAATGTTAAATGCCGTTTATTTACTACTCATCTTCATCTTTAAGTCATTGTTAAGCCATATGGGTTGTGATTTACTTCTTCTACTTTTATTTCCACATGATAGATGGTGATAAGTATGTATATTTAGTAAGAATATGAACATTGTCCATTTATGTTAGGTATTTTTTCCTGTCTATACGTAGTGTTGCTGCCCTTATACTGTTAAAATCTGCCCTTTTGAAATTAAGAGTTTTTGTTGGGCCCTAACAGTTTTTTTTTTATTCAATCTCAAATGAGTTTCCCAAAGGTTGCACTATTTCAACATTTGATACTATATCAATATTATTTGTGATGACTAAATCCAAGATAGCTTCATGTCTAGTAGGCTCTTGTATAACCTGGGCCAGATAATGATCCCTGAGTGTACTAGCTTCACTTAGCCGAACTGCTGGTCTCATAAATCCAATTTATTTCAGGGTAGTTAAAATCTCCCATTATTAAAACTTGCCCATGCTTATCTGCATTCTCAATCTGTAACAATAATTGTATTTCATCACTTTCAATTATATTTGTTTGTTTTTTAGCATACTCCTACAAATATTCTTTTAGAATTTGCTCCTCCGCTATTTAACTCTACCCACAAACATTCAACATTATTGCTAGTTCCACCATTAATATCTTCTCTGACTAAAGGCTTAAATTCAGGCTTAACATACAGACAAATCCCACCTCTTCTTTTACCATTTCCCCTGACTTTCCTAAAAAGGTATAACCATCCAGATTAACAGTCCAGTCATCAGATTCATCCCACCACATTTCAGTAATGTTTATTAAATCCCATTTCTCATTAACTGCTAATAATTCTAACTTTCCCATCGTTCCTGGCAAGCTTCTGGCATTAGCGACCTTATGTTATGTGTCTGTAGTTCTGAAGTGCCTGTCACTGTACTTGAGTTACTTAACAATACCTCCCTATTGACTATACTAACCCTCCCCAATGACTATTTAATTCATTCCTTACTCCCTCTACACTTTCTACCCCATTACTTCTATCAAGTCCCTCCACCCCACATACTAGTTTAAAAATTTCCCCTAGTACACCAGCTCCCTCTTCGTTAAGGTGCAATCCATCGCTGCTATATAGATTGTACCCAAGTGAGTTTTCAACCCAGTTCACTAAAAACCCCAAACCCTCCTTAATGCACCACTTTTTTTTATCCACACATTAACCTCCCTGAGCTACTTCTGTCTCCCTGGGCTAGCAGGTGGCACTTGGAGTATCTCTAAAAATGTAACCTTGGAGATCCTTGCCTTCAGCTTATAACCTAGCTCTATAAAATCACTCTTTAGGACTCCCCATCTTCCACTAACTTTTCATTGGTACTAATATGTACCAAGACTGTGGGTTCATTTCTACCCCTCCCACTAATTTATCTACCCGATCCACAACATGCCGAACCTGATCACCATGGAGACAGCAAACTGTTCGATTGCTGGGATCTGGGGGACAAATCACCCTTTCTACCCTCCTAATAATAGAGACCCATACCACCAAAACCTTTCTGTTGCTCTACCTATGCTGCCCTCACACTCTTTCAGTAGAACTGTTCTCCCGGTTGTTAGAGGGAACTGCTTTATGTGGCATTGTCATTCCTGATTAGACATCGCCAACAGTTTCACTTAATCTGGCAAATCTGTTGGTGTTTGCCAAATCAGAACTGGTCCGGCTCCTCCTATTGTCCCCCCTACTTCCCCTTGTAACTGTAACCCAGCTACCTCCCTGGTCATCCTCACTAGCCGTATCTCCAACCTCCATGCTAGGCCCAGCTAAACTGTGCTCCGTGAGCACCAACTACCTTTCCAGTGGAGCAATATCACTAAGTGCTGCGGTTCTCCTATCCAAAGCTTCAACATAGGAAACATGCTGATACCTTTCACAGAGGTATGGACGTCGGATCTGCTGTTCCAGCAGTTCATACATGTGACAGAATACAAACTAATTGAGGTTGTCACTGGACTGATTCATAATTACTAATTACAGTGGGGAGAATTTTTTTTTATAAAGCATTAGAATGTGCTCCCCTTTTCTTTAAACTCCCTGTGCTCACTGTGCTGTGCTCCTTTCACTCAAGGCAGATGACGCAAATCAAATATTTGATTTTTTTTTCTTGTTATAATACCTTATTTTACAAATCCTATTTTTTAATAATTAATTAGTTTGTGTTTTAATTTTGTTAGCGAGTGGGAAGGGGATTTGTAACACCACACTTTGCAATATAACAGTGAAGAATCTTAATGAATACTGTTTGATAATGTATTCTGGACACTTCATTATGAAGTCTAAAACATCAAATTCAGAGTTTAGTGAATCATAACTCATTTCCTAACTCATTCTGATGAAGTGAATCTTGTGCAAACTAATAGTTATCATAATGTCATAAATTAAATACATTCTTTAAATCTAAATGTTGAACGCATTCATTGTGTTCCTTTGTACTTTCTTTCTTTTGCATTTCCATGGAGCATTAACTGTAGATCAAGTTGTGATTGTAAAGTCTGAGGAAAAAGGTGACTCATGGGTTTTCTAATACTATTGTCTCATATGATGTAAATGCATGAGAAAAGTGTAAGCTATGATTTGAAAAAAAATAACTGTACATTCATCCTATTTTCTGCTACTGACTTTTCTGTAACAATTAGGTAAGCTCAATAGTTTCTTAATTTTTTTTTTTATTGTAATGAATATTAAAACATTGAAAACTATTTAACCCTTTACATTGGAAGCAATTGGATTGTTTAATTTAAAGCTAACCCTCTTTGATAATTAAAGTTATCTGCATTGTGATGCATGTAACTATTGATTTGAAAATGGCAGTTGAGATTTAATACGAATAAATGTAAGGTTATGCATCTGGGAAGGAAAAATAGCCATGCAATTTATAATCTTAATGGAGCAAATCTAGGTGTATCAGATATTGAAAGGGATTTGGGAGTGCTTGTGGACAACCACCTAGGTAACAGTGCTCAAAGCCAAGCAGCAGCTGCAAAGGCAAATAAAATATTAGCATGTATTAAGAAAGGTATAGAAGCCAGGGAAGCAAATATAATTCTGCCACTATACAAATCTCTAGTACGCCCTCATTTGGAATACGGAGTACAATTTTGGGCACCACTTCATAAAAACGACATGTTAGAGCTGGAAAAGGTACAGAGAAGGGCAACCAAACTAATAAGGGGAATGGAGGGGCTAAGTTATGAAGAAAGACTAACCAAATTAAACTTATTTTCTCTAGAAAAAAGGCGTCTAAGAGGAGATATGATTACCTTAAATAAATACATCCAGGGTCAGTATAAAGATTTGTCGGGGGAGCTTTTTGTGCCAAGAGGTTTTCAACTGACAAGAGGACATCCCTTGAGGTTAGAAGTAAAAAGATTCCACCTCAAAGAAAGAAAAGGGTTCTTCACAGTAAGGGTGGTTAATCTCTGGAATTCTCTACCAGAGGAGGTGGTGACAGCGGATTCGATAGATAACTTTAAAAGGGGACTAGATTTATTTCTAATTAAAAAGGGTATTCAGGGTTATCATGGATAATTAGAGAGACAGTAATGATCCAAATGTTTAACATTTCCCCTTTAGACATTTGGCTAGGTCTCGCTTGTTTTATTTAATTTTTTTTTTTTTCTATTTGCCTTCCTCTGGACTAATTAATAATAATAAAAAAAGAAAGAAACAAAAAAAAACATTAAATAATTGATTAATAATTAACAACTAATGAATTAATAGTTAATCCGTATATTGCAGATCAAAGGAGATCTTAAAAGGTTGAACTTGATGGGCTGAAAGTCTTTTTTCAACCTTAAATACTATGGGCCTCATTCTATTAGCGGCCGTAAATCGGCCGTAAGGCTGCGATTCCTTGCGGGGGTTCTGTTAACTCGCGATTCTATTATACGGCCCCGCAAGGATCTCCTCTTACGGCCGGCCGCATATCTTGGAACCGGCCGTAATCTCAGAAATCTAAAAACTCAAAAATAAATTCAAGCCTGCACTGTACAGCTCTGTAAATGCTAGGGATCATATTGGGGGACATGAGGATTAAAAGAAACCCACTCTCAAGCTTGCACATCAGCCCAAACCCGAGTTCAAATTAACTTTTATTTTCCGGCTGCGGCGTGGGCGGGTCTGAAGTGCTCCAAGCCCTCTGGACTTTTTACATGGATATTTTACGGAAATTAAAACTAAAATATTTTCCGGATTTGAGTATAGGATAATTATGTGCTATTTTTTCTAACACCTAAAATCCCTTTATAGTCTTCTCAAAGTGCAGGATGGCTTTATTTGAGCTATTTTATGTGCTTAATTGGTGCTAGCGGGACCTCTTTCCTGCAAGTAAGCTGCGGTTAGTTTTTAGCCTTGCAGAGAGGATTCCCGGAGCAATTGAATTGCAAATAGGAATTTCTTACGGCCGAAACTCTTGTGGCCGTTTTAGATCAAAGGCTTTCCTCTGGCGCGAGCGGCCGCAAGAGATAGCAAGGCACCGGCCGCAAGCCTGCCGGAGTCCCCGGCCGTAAGGGAATAGAATAGCCGAATAGCTTGCGGCCGGTCCTTGCCGCCCCGCAACGGCTGCGGCCGCTAATAGAATGAGGCCCTATGTAACTATGTAACTATGAAATAAGATAATAAATAATTTTATTAACCCATTTCAAATTCCTGGGCAGTTTCTCAGTAATGGGAAAAACATGCACAGCCTTCATTAATTGATTTGCTACTTCTATCAGTCTAGGCCAGCTTTCTCTCAATTAACAGCTTGAATGTAGGATTAGTGATTGAGCATATTTGACATATTACTCATTAGGCCTGACATAACACATTCATTTGCATATGTTCAAAATGATTATGCTGCTCTTGGTTAGTCTTCTTAATGTACATGTGTGCATACAGGATTTTAAAATAAGAATGGAGGCTCAGCATTATAAAACTCAGGAACTGCTTTTATTGCTGTGTTAACTTCATAACTTGTCTAATAGATGTATACTTGAACTTGAACTGATAAAATTCTGTAACAGTTTGTTTGTCTTCTGGATTTTGTATAAAGTACTATTGACAAGGTTTCATCTGCATGGCATCATAACATCTTTACATCCATTTCATTATTATCTTCTCTAGGAATGTTGACATATACATACATCTTCTAGATAGGTTTCCTCCCCTTCAGTTAGGAGCATATACACACTTCGATAATTGTACAGGATCAGGACAGCCATTTTCTCTGACACATATATATCTTCCAGATATCTTTTTCCATATATAGTTACATAGTTACATAGTAATTTAGGTTGAAAAAATACTTCAAGTTCAACCTTTATAGATCTCCTCTGATCTGCAATACGCGTATTTATTGTTAATTGATCCAGAGGAAGGCAAACAGAAAAAACAACAAAAAAAAAAACAGTGAAACGTTGCCAATTGTCTCAACAGGGAAAAAAATATAAAAATCCTTCCTGACCCCAAATACTGTCGATCAGATTCATCCCTGGATCAATACCCCCTCTCTATTTATCCAGGGTAGCACTTAATGCCCTTTTTATTTAAAAATATATCCAATCCCTTTTTAAAGTTATTTATCGAATCCGCTGTCACCACCTTCTTTGATAGAGAATTCCACAGATTAACCACCCTTACTGTGAAGAACCCTTTTCTTTGTTTAAGGTAAAATCTTTTTACCTCTAATCTCAAAGGATATCCTCTTGTCAGTCGAAAACCTCTTGGCACAAAAAGTTCCCTTGACAAAGCATTGTATTGACCCTGGATATATTTATATAAGGTAATCATATCCACTCTTAGACGCCTTTTTTCTAGAGTAAATAAGTTTAATTTGGTTATTCTTTCTTCATAACTTAGCCCTTCCATTCCCTTTATTAGCTTTGTTGCCCTTATCTGTACTTTTTCCAGCTCTAAAATTTTGTTTTTATGTAGTGGTGCCCAAAATTGTACTCCATATTCCAAATGAGGGCGTTCTAGGGATTTGTATAGTGGGAGAATTATATTTGCTTCCCTTGCTTCTATACCCTTTTTAATACATGCTAATATTTTACTTGCCTTTGCAGATGCTGTTTGGCATTGAGCACTGTTACCTAGGCGGTTGTCCACAAGCACTCCTAAATCCCTTTTAATATCTGATACCCCTATATTTTCTTCATTAAGATTATAAATTGCATGGCTATTTTTATTTCCCAGATACATCACTTTACATTTATTCATATTAAATCTCACCTGCCACTTAGATGCCAATTTCTCTAATTTATGCAAATCCCTTTGGAGGGAAAGTATATCATTTTCAGATTTAATTACCTTGCACAACTTTGTGTCATCAGCAAAAATGGAGACACCACACTCCAATCCCACTTCCAAGTCATTAATACATATGTTAAAAAAGAGGGTACCTAATACTGACATTAAGCTTCTCAGAGTCACTAATAGCTGGATTATTACATACAGAAATCAACATAACCTAACACAGCATAACATAACATACAGTAATTAACATACATATGGTAATCAACTTAATACAACATTAAATAACTATAAACATACTTAGCCCAGCCCCACACCACATATTCCCAAGAGGCAGTCCTGATAGGAGTCTTTAAGCAGCCAGGGTAATGGCAATCCTTGATCATATGAGTCCTAAGAACTGGTGGTCAGGAGGATAAGGACAGCAGAGTTAGAGAGAACAAGTTGGACAGAAGAGAAATGAGTTACAGGAAGAGGCGGTAAGGGGGGAGAAGAGAGAGTAAACATGAGAGGAGAGGGATGAGATAAAGTGGTGGGAGAGAAAGGACAGAGAAACAGGGAGGAAAGATGAGGAAACAGAGCAGAGGGTAAAAGGGAAATATAAGAGAAATGTATGGGGGTAGTAAAGATAGAGAAAAGAGGAAGATAAAAGGGTGGAGATATGTTGAGACCAAAGGGGAAGAGAGAAAAGCATAAAGATAGAAAAGGGGAAGAGGAACATGGAGAAAGGAGAAAGCAGGGATGAAGAAAGGGATATTGAAAACGGGGAAAAGAGCAGGAGAGAGGAGGTGGACAGAGGGGGAAGAGAAAGAGAGGAGGTAGAGAAGAGAAAAAATTGAAGAAAGATGGAGAAAAGAGAGAGATTACATTGGGATAGAAAAGGGGAAAAAGAAATTAAATTGTAGAGGGAAAGGTATGAGACATGGAATGGAAAGAGGAGAGAGAGAGCAAAGGAGGAGGTGGTAGCAGGTTGGGAGAGAGAAGAAGTAGAAAGAGGTTAGAGGAGAAAGATAAAAGAGATGCGAAAAATAAATAAAAGGAGTGGGAGAGAAAATGTAGATGGGCAAGGGATTAAAAAGAAAGAGATAATTAAGGCAGAAAGAGAGAAAAGGATAAATAAGAAGGATGAAGAAAGAAGATGTGGGAGACCAAGCAGTGAAGAAAATGGAATAAGAGGAGAGAGAGGAAAGGAGAGAAGGCGAACGATAAAGATGAGTGGAATAAGTGTGAAGAAAAAAAATAGAGAAGGTTGGAGATAGAAAATGGGAGGAGGTGGGAGTGAGAATAGGTAGATCAGGACAGGCTAGATAAGGGTAACAAAGGGCATGAGGGATTGTGGGAGATCATCAGTGTGCAGGATTCAAGTTGCGAGAGGTCATATTGTGTGTTTCTGGGTTTTAGGGAACTAGGGTTTAGGAGGGGGCCCCAGGGGGCTTGCTTAGGTTTTGATGACCGGAGTAGTCCCCTGAGGAAGGAGGACTTATCTTGAACTGTCCAGTGTGGGTTTCCTTCCTGCTGGACCAGGTACAAATTTACCCTTTTGGAGCCCTTAGGCAGTGCATGGGAGGAACACCTGTGAGTGCATGCACAAGTTATTCACCCACCCATTTTTCATTTTCTGTGCGTGTATATCGCTCTCTCCGCTGTGTGAGCAAATCACAGATATTTCTGCATAACAGACATTTTAACATACCTACCCATAAACACACTGAGCTATAGGAAATCAGGGAGAAAGTCATACAGCTAGTTTCTAATTAATAAAAAAAATAATATTTATAGAGTGTAGAAGGTGTGTGAGAATGTAGTTAACATTTCTGTAGAGATATGGTTTAATTTCTGCATCTGGGCCAGTGAGGGGGGAGGTGTGTTGTGTCAACTTTAATGTTCTCCAATTAGGAAATGCTTTCTGTTCCCTCCTTCCTCAATCTTCCATTCAATGATAGTGGATCCCAAGAAAATTGGGGATCTCAAAGACACCTTTGATGCCAAAGTGGGTGTGATAAAAGACAAAAATGGAGTGACTTAACAGAAGAAGATCAGATAAAGAAGGTAGCAGGAATACACAAAGATCTATACAGGAAGGATCTTAACAGCAGTGATGGCCTCAATAGTTTGTCCAATGAGCTGCAGCCAGACATCTTAGAGAGTGGATTTAATTATTTAAAAGTCTACAAGAAGATGATGCTCTGAAAGTGTTGCTTGCCTTATGCCAACAAAATTTGAAAACTCAACAATGAGTAATAGACTAGATATGGTTAGTCTACATCCCAATGTCAAAAAGATAGTGCCAAATGGTGCTCCAATTATCCAACAATTGCACTCATTTCAGATGCCAGCAGGGTAATGTTTAAGATCCTACAAACTCGACTCCAACAATATTTGGACCTAGAACTACCAGATCTGCAAATTGGGTTCTGCAGAGGAGGAGGCACAATAAATCAAAGTGCCAATGTCCAATGGATAATAGAGAAAGCAAGAGAATTCCAGAAAAAAAACATTTACTTCTGCTTCAAAGACTATTCTAAAGCTTTTGACTGCGTAGATCACAACAAAATGTACCAGATCATCTCATCTGCCTCCTGAAGAATCTGTATGTGGACCAAGAAGCGACGATCAGAATCAAACAGAGATGTACCTGGCGTGCTTTGGTTCATAGGATCACGAAGAGTTGGATGCTACTGAACGACTAAACAGCAACAAATGTTTCTGAAGGTGGACAGTCAGCCAGATACACGTCATGATCACTTAGTCCACACAGACACAGACAAAAAACAGACATAGACACACACAGATACATAGGCACATATATACACACACACAGACACAACGCAATAGATGTACAAACAATTGGAGTAATAAAAGCATGAGAAGATGACCGATAAGCCTGCTAATATGCAAGGGAGCTGTCAGTTAGCCAGATTACTGATACAGAGAAGCTTTGTGTTGCAGCAGACATGATGTCAGACATCTCTCAGATAATATAACCAGAGTGGAGCCATCTTGCATATCACACAGTTACCCCCACACTGCAGATATATACAGAAAGTTTCCTCATACACAATTTACATAGATACTATAGAGATAGTCAAACCTTCTAATAAATATGTATATATACACACACACACACACACTAACCCTTGTGGACATAGAATTACATTACATAGCATGAAGTTTGTAGATGGAAACACTCTATCTATCTATCTATCTATCTATCTATCTATCTATCTATCTATCTATCTATCTATCCTCTAGTACAGAAATATGTATATATACAGTTTTCCTCCATGCTGTATGAGAGTCTCACAAGCAGCTTCCTTACTGTTTGTAGCTCTCCAGTTCCAGGCTAGTGGCCTGTCTGTAAAATGCACAATTATTTTTTTTAAGCCAGGGAATATTTTTTATGAGCCACCCTTCACAGGGAGGCATCCCTAGGCAGCTGCGGGTAATACAGCCATGCCCTGGACACTCCCTATTCTGCCCCTACACTACAGAAACCTGCACTAACCTACAGAATAAAAATCTACAAAAGATAAAACGTTAGGGCTACACTTGAGGGGGTTGGCACAGTGCAATGCACGCCTTTAGCACTGATAATTTATAACTTAGTCCAGTAGCGGTCAACTTGGCCCGACTAGGGCTGTGAACACTACATTATTTTAATCACTATTTGCTTGAACCCAGGTGGATCAATCAGATTGAAGCTGAGTAACCCAGGTTTGCTGACTTGGAGAGAACTGGAATATCAATAGAAATTGAAATCCTGGACTGTTGGCAGTCCTCTTAGGACTGAGTTTCTGACCTCTGACTGTCGGTGTCACATATCTATTTGTGAGCAGTCATTTAAACCAATTATTCCTGCTCTATATAGAGAGGAAGTTTCAAAATAAATTAAAAAGACCCCACAATAGAAAACTGCAATTAAGGGACATCATTTGAGCACACTTTATAGCAAAGGCTTAAATGACCACTGTACAGTATATACAAATAAAGCTCATACATTTATTTGCTGGGCATAGGCTATTTAAAACAGTATGCATTTTACAATAAATAAAGGTTAACATTTTATTTTAGCAAACAGCTCTGTGTGCTAAACTATCATGGAGCATGGAAGCCAACTTGGTTGATGTCACTGGCCTTACCTTACCCAATGGCAATATTAGCTCTGTCCACAATGTCTTCATAGTGTTAACAGTTCTATTGTAACATGCTTGCTGTTAATAGTGTTAACAGTACTATTGTAACATGCTTGCAGCTTCCCTATAGGCCCAGTGCTTGAGCCATCATAGACCCCCCCTTTACTTAGCATGCTCAGATAAAGCAGAATCCAGACTGCTTAGACTTTGAGCCATATTCAGTTGAGATTTCGGGCGATATGGTAGCCCTTAAATGTCGCAAGTTAATTTGCTATTCAATTGGCATCTTTTTGCGGGCTCCAAACAGGTTACGAGTTACGGCCTTGAAAATATGGCAATGGTTAAACCTGTAACAAACAGCCTCCCAAAGCTTTTGATCTTTCACTTTTGCAAGAGTTACGATGGCTAAAATCGCAAATTGCTATTCAATTGCTCCAATTCCCCAAGGCTGCACTTGCGTTCAAACCCGTGAATTGGAAATGTAGCCCAAAATCCGATGGGTACTAGAGAGGACTCGCAAGGGCTTTACAAGCCCTTACGTATGCTCCCCGTAAATGACCCCAATGCTCCTTAACCCCCCACTCCTAAAGTAAACCCCCATGATCGAGGGGTCAAAATTGGGACCCCCGCAGGGTCCCCACATGAACCCCATGATGCAGGGGTCCCAACCGTAATTAACCCCACTCTAAGTAATTAACCCCTCTAAGTAATTAACCCTATTTAACCCTCACCATACCTAATTAACCCTATCACTAACAACGTAACCCTATCTAGACCCAGTTATCCCTATCTAGTCCTATTTAACCCTAACTGTACCCAATAAACCCTAACTGTACCTAATTGTCCCTAACTGTACTCAATAAACCCTAACTGTACCTAATTACCCCTAGCTGTACCCAATACACCCTAACTGTACCTAATTACCCCTAACTATACCTATTAAACCCTAACTGTACCAAATAAACCCTAACTGTACCTAACTACACCTAACTGTACCCAATAAGCCCTAACTGTACCTAATTACCCCTATCATACTAACCCCTATCCTATTTACCCTATCCTATCCTATTAACCCTATCCTATCCTATACCCTACCCTATTAACCCCTACCCTATCCTAGTAACCCCTATTCTATCCTATTAACCCCCACTACTTTACTCTATCAACCCCTACTCTATCCTATTAACCCCCCTCCACCATAACCTATTAACCCCTATTCAATACTATTGACCACAACACTATCCTATTAACCCCTATACTATATTATTAACCCCCCTCTACACTACCCTATTAATCCCTAAACGACCTACCTAACCCCCTAAAATTAGTAGGTACAAAGAATAAAAACAACCACATTGCAGAAAATAACCCCCCCCCCCCACTATTTACAACAAATAACAAACTACTAATTACATGAAAATAACAAAAGTATTACAGTAAAAAAAAAAAAGACTTACACTATCAAAATAAAAAAGACTTACAACCTGTAAAAAAGAAAGGGTTAATGAGTCTACTGACCTGGCCAAAATTCCCCATCAGCGGTGATCCCCGATGCCCAATGCCCTGGTCTTCACTCTTCTGGGCCAGGACAGACCACTCTATCAAAATCCAGACTTCTATAAATAAAAAATACTACAAGTACCAGAACTTCCCCCCGGCAAGTGAAGGTTCCCGTGCATACTCCAATCTAAAAAAAAAAAATGTGCGTTCTTATTTTCTGATATCACTGTTAATCAGATTTCAGCCAATCAGAATGTGCAAATGCTTTCAGCCAATCAGAATGGGATACAGGGTTGTATCCCATTCTGATTGGCTGAAATCCGATTGGTAGTAATTTCAGCCAATCAGAATGTGCAAATGCTTTCAGCAATAGTGTAGTGTGGGAAGTGTTTTGACTCAGAGTCATGAGGGCCCTGGAGGACCCTCATGGCACTTATAGTGTTAATGTCAGGGTTAATTATTATCCCATAAGGGTCTATATAGACCCTTATTGGACTGATGGGTTTAATAAGAGGCTCATGGGGGTTTGTATAGAGCCCCATAAGTGATGGGGTTAATTTTAGCTAGGGGTTAATTACAATTGTAGTGCATGTCCTTTAAGGACCTGCAAGGTGGGATATTTTTTATCTTAAATGCTGTGGGGGTCCTGACTGGGACCCCCACAGCAAGGTTTATTGTAGGGGTTAATGTTAGGTTCCTCAGGGGTATGGCAACTACCCTTGCGACCGTGGTTAACTATTTGTGTGCCGCAGGCACTTTAAAGATCTGTGGGGGCATTTACATTTTTAAATGCCGCGGGGTCCCAATTGGAACCCCTGCAGCAAGGAGTTAATGTGGGGACCTCTGCATCATGGGTTTCATGTGGGGAACCGGTGGGGGTCCCGATGCGGACCCCTCAGCAAGGTCTCCTTTAGTTAGACTGCAGGAGTTCCCACAGGTTTGATTGAAGTCATGATAACAGTCTGCTCTTTTTACATATGTTAGCGAGTGGGAAGGGGATTTGTAACACCACACTTTGCAATATAACAGTGAAGAATCTTAATGAATACTGTTTGATAATGTATTCTGGACACTTCATTATGAAGTCTAAAACATCAAATTCAGAGTTTAGTGAATCATAACTCATTTCCTAACTCATTCTGATGAAGTGAATCTTGTGCAAACTAATAGTTATCATAATGTCATAAATTAAATACATTCTTTAAATCTAAATGTTGAACGCATTCATTGTGTTCCTTTGTACTTTCTTTCTTTTGCATTTCCATGGAGCATTAACTGTAGATCAAGTTGTGATTGTAAAGTCTGAGGAAAAAGGTGACTCATGGGTTTTCTAATACTATTGTCTCATATGATGTAAATGCATGAGAAAAGTGTAAGCTATGATTTGAAAAAAAATAACTGTACATTCATCCTATTTTCTGCTACTGACTTTTCTGTAACAATTAGGTAAGCTCAATAGTTTCTTATTTTTTTTTTATTGTAATGAATATTAAAACATTTAAAACTATTTAACCCTTTACATTGGAAGCAATTGGATTGTTTAATTTAAAGCTAACCCTCTTTGATAATTAAAGTTATCTGCATTGTGATGCATGTAACTATTGATTTGAAAATGGCAGTTGAGATTTAATACGAATAAATGTAAGGTTATGCATCTGGGAAGGAAAAATAGCCATGCAATTTATAATCTTAATGGAGCAAATCTAGGTGTATCAGATATTGAAAGGGATTTGGGAGTGCTTGTGGACAACCACCTAGGTAACAGTGCTCAAAGCCAAGCAGCAGCTGCAAAGGCAAATAAAATATTAGCATGTATTAAGAAAGGTATAGAAGCCAGGGAAGCAAATATAATTCTGCCACTATACAAATCTCTAGTACGCCCTCATTTGGAATACGGAGTACAATTTTGGGCACAACTTCATAAAAACGACATGTTAGAGCTGGAAAAGGTACAGAGAAGGGCAACCAAACTAATAAGGGGAATGGAGGGGCTAAGTTATGAAGAAAGACTAACCAAATTAAACTTATTTTCTCTAGAAAAAAGGCGTCTAAGAGGAGATATGATTACCTTAAATAAATACATCCAGGGTCAGTATAAAGATTTGTCGGGGGAGCTTTTTGTGCCAAGAGGTTTTCAACTGACAAGAGGACATCCCTTGAGGTTAGAAGTAAAAAGATTCCACCTCAAAGAAAGAAAAGGGTTCTTCACAGTAAGGGTGGTTAATCTCTGGAATTCTCTACCAGAGGAGGTGGTGACAGCGGATTCGATAGATAACTTTAAAAGGGGACTAGATTTATTTCTAATTAAAAAGGGTATTCAGGGTTATCATGGATAATTAGAGAGACAGTAATGATCCAAATGTTTAACATTTCCCCTTTAGACATTTGGCTAGGTCTCGCTTGTTTTATTTAATTTTTTTTTTTCTATTTGCCTTCCTCTGGACTAATTAATAATAATAAAAAAAGAAACAAACAAAAAAAAACATTAAATAATTGATTAATAATTAACAACTAATGAATTAATAGTTAATCCGTATATTGCAGATCAAAGGAGATCTTAAAAGGTTGAACTTGATGGGCTGAAAGTCTTTTTTCAACCTTAAATACTATGGGCCTCATTCTATTAGCGGCCGTAAATCGGCCGTAAGGCTGCGATTCCTTGCGGGGGTTCTGTTAACTCGCGATTCTATTATACGGCCCCGCAAGGATCTCCTCTTACGGCCGGCCGCATATCTTGGAACCGGCCGTAATCTCAGAAATCTAAAAACTCAAAAATAAATTCAAGCCTGCACTGTACAGCTCTGTAAATGCTAGGGATCATATTGGGGGACATGAGGATTAAAAGAAACCCACTCTCAAGCTTGCACATCAGCCCAAACCCGAGTTCAAATTAACTTTTATTTTCCGGCTGCGGCGTGGGCGGGTCTGAAGTGCTCCAAGCCCTCTGGACTTTTTACATGGATATTTTACGGAAATTAAAACTAAAATATTTTCCGGATTTGAGTATAGGATAATTATGTGCTATTTTTTCTAACACCTAAAATCCCTTTATAGTCTTCTCAAAGTGCAGGATGGCTTTATTTGAGCTATTTTATGTGCTTAATTGGTGCTAGCGGGACCTCTTTCCTGCAAGTAAGCTGCGGTTAGTTTTTAGCCTTGCAGAGAGGATTCCCGGAGCAATTGAATTGCAAATAGGAATTTCTTACGGCCGAAACTCTTGTGGCCGTTTTAGATCAAAGGCTTTCCTCTGGCGCGAGCGGCCGCAAGAGATAGCAAGGCACCGGCCGCAAGCCTGCCGGAGTCCCCGGCCGTAAGGGAATAGAATAGCCGAATAGCTTGCGGCCGGTCCTTGCCGCCCCGCAACGGCTGCGGCCGCTAATAGAATGAGGCCCTATGTAACTATGTAACTATGTAACTATGAAATAAGATAATAAATAATTTTATTAACCCATTTCAAATTCCTGGGCAGTTTCTCAGTAATGGGCAAAACATGCACAGCCTTCATTAATTGATTTGCTACTTCTATCAGTCTAGGCCAGCTTTCTCTCAATTAACAGCTTGAATGTAGGATTAGTGATTGAGCATATTTGACATATTACTCATTAGGCCTGACATAACACATTCATTTGCATATGTTCAAAATGATTATGCTGCTCTTGGTTAGTCTTCTTAATGTACATGTGTGCATACAGGATTTTAAAATAAGAATGGAGGCTCAGCATTATAAAACTCAGGAACTGCTTTTATTGCTGTGTTAACTTCATAACTTGTCTAATAGATGTATACTTGAACTTGAACTGATAAAATTCTGTAACAGTTTGTTTGTCTTCTGGATTTTGTATAAAGTACTATTGACAAGGTTTCATCTGCATGGCATCATAACATCTTTACATCCATTTCATTATTATCTTCTCTAGGAATGTTGACATATACATACATCTTCTAGATAGGTTTCCTCCCCTTCAGTTAGGAGCATATACACACTTCGATAATTGTACAGGATCAGGACAGCCATTTTCTCTGACACATATATATCTTCCAGATATCTTTTTCCATATATAGTTACATAGTTACATAGTAATTTAGGTTGAAAAAATACTTCAAGTTCAACCTTTATAGATCTCCTCTGATCTGCAATACGCGTATTTATTGTTAATTGATCCAGAGGAAGGCAAACAGAAAAAACAACAAAAAAAAACAGTGAAACGTTGCCAATTGTCTCAACAGGGAAAAAAATATAAAAATCCTTCCTGACCCCAGATACTGTCGATCAGATTCATCCCTGGATCAATACCCCCTCTCTATTTATCCAGGGTAGCACTTAATGCCCTTTTTATTTAAAAATATATCCAATCCCTTTTTAAAGTTATTTATCAAATCCGCTGTCACCACCTTCTTTGATAGAGAATTCCACAGATTAACCACCCTTACTGTGAAGAACCCTTTTCTTTGTTTAAGGTAAAATCTTTTTACCTCTAATCTCAAAGGATATCCTCTTGTCAGTCGAAAACCTCTTGGCACAAAAAGTTCCCTTGACAAAGCATTGTATTGACCCTGGATATATTTATATAAGGTAATCATATCCACTCTTAGACGCCTTTTTTCTAGAGTAAATAAGTTTAATTTGGTTATTCTTTCTTCATAACTTAGCCCTTCCATTCCCTTTATTAGCTTTGTTGCCCTTATCTGTACTTTTTCAAGCTCTAAAATTTTGTTTTTATGTAGTGGTGCCCAAAATTGTACTCCATATTCCAAATGAGGGCGTTCTAGGGATTTGTATAGTGGGAGAATTATATTTGCTTACAATACCTTTTTAATACATGCTAATATTTTACTTGCCTTTGCAGATGCTGTTTGGCATTGAGCACTGTTACCTAGGCGGTTGTCCACAAGCACTCCTAAATCCCTTTTAATATCTGATACCCCTATATTTTCTTCATTAAGATTATAAATTGCATGGCTATTTTTATTTCCCAGATACATAACTTTACATTTATTCATATTAAATCTCACCTGCCACTTAGATGCCAATTTCTCTAATTTATGCAAATCCCTTTGGAGGGAAAGTATATCATTTTCAGATTTAATTACCTTGCACAACTTTGTGTCATCAGCAAAAATGGAGACACCACACTCCAATCCCACTTCCAAGTCATTAATACATATGTTAAAAAAGAGGGTACCTAATACTGACATTAAGCTTCTCAGAGTCACTAATAGCTGGATTATTACATACAGAAATCAACATAACCTAACACAGCATAACATAACATACAGTAATTAACATACATATGGTAATCAACTTAATACAACATTAAATAACTATAAACATACTTAGCCCAGCCCCACACCACATATTCCCAAGAGGCAGTCCTGATAGGAGTCTTTAAGCAGCCAGGGTAATGGCAATCCTTGATCATATGAGTCCTAAGAACTGGTGGTCAGGAGGATAAGGACAGCAGAGTTAGAGAGAACAAGTTGGACAGAAGAGAAATGAGTTACAGGAAGAGGCGGTAAGGGGGGAGAAGAGAGAGTAAACATGAGAGGAGAGGGATGAGATAAAGTGGTGGGAGAGAAAGGACAGAGAAACAGGGAGGAAAGATGAGGAAACAGAGCAGAGGGTAAAAGGGAAATATAAGAGAAATGTATGGGGGTAGTAAAGATAGAGAAAAGAGGAAGATAAAAGGGTGGAGATATGTTGAGACCAAAGGGGAAGAGAGAAAAGCATAAAGATAGAAAAGGGGAAGAGGAACATGGAGAAAGGAGAAAGCAGGGATGAAGAAAGGGATATTGAAAACGGGGAAAAGAGCAGGAGAGAGGAGGTGGACAGAGGGGGAAGAGAAAGAGAGGAGGTAGAGAAGAGAAAAAATTGAAGAAAGATGGAGAAAAGAGAGAGATTACATTGGGATAGAAAAGGGGAGAAAGAAATTAAATTGTAGAGGGAAAGGTATGAGACATGGAATGGAAAGAGGAGAGAGAGAGCAAAGGAGGAGGTGGTAGCAGGTTGGGAGAGAGAAGAAGTAGAAAGAGGTTAGAGGAGAAAGATAAAAGAGATGCGAAAAATAAATAAAAGGAGTGGGAGAGAAAATGTAGAAGGGCAAGGGATTAAAAAGAAAGAGATAATTAAGGCAGAAAGAGAGAAAAGGATAAATAAGAAGGATGAAGAAAGAAGATGTGGGAGACCAAGCAGTGAAGAAAATGGAATAAGAGGAGAGAGAGGAAAGGAGAGAAGGCGAACGATAAAGATGAGTGGAATAAGTGTGAAGAAAAAAAATAGAGAAGGTTGGAGATAGAAAATGGGAGGAGGTGGGAGTGAGAATAGGTAGATCAGGACAGGCTAGATAAGGGTAACAAAGGGCATGAGGGATTGTGGGAGATCAGCAGTGTGCAGGATTCAAGTTGCGAGAGGTCATATTGTGTGTTTCTGGGTTTTAGGGAACAAGGGTTTAGGAGGGGGCCCCAGGGGGCTTGCTTAGGTTTTGATGACCGGAGTAGTCCCCTGAGGAAGGAGGACTTATCTTGAACTGTCCAGTGTGGGTTTCCTTCCTGCTGGACCAGGTACAAATTTACCCTTTTGGAGCCCTTAGGCAGTGCATGGGAGGAACACCTGTGAGTGCATGCACAAGTTATTCACCCACCCATTTTTCATTTTCTGTGCGTGTATATCGCTCTCTCCGCTGTGTGAGCAAATCACAGATATTTCTGCATAACAGACATTTTAACATACCTACCCATAAACACACTGAGCTATAGGAAATCAGGGAGAAAGTCATACAGCTAGTTTCTAATTAATAAAAAAAATAATATTTATAGAGTGTAGAAGGTGTGTGAGAATGTAGTTAACATTTCTGTAGAGATATGGTTTAATTTCTGCATCTGGGCCAGTGAGGGGGGAGGTGTGTTGTGTCAACTTTAATGTTCTCCAATTAGGAAATGCTTTCTGTTCCCTCCTTCCTCAATCTTCCATTCAATGATAGTGGATCCCAAGAAAATTGGGGATCTCAAAGACACCTTTGATGCCAAAGTGGGTGTGATAAAAGACAAAAATGGAGTGACTTAACAGAAGAAGATCAGATAAAGAAGGTAGCAGGAATACACAAAGATCTATACAGGAAGGATCTTAACAGCAGTGATGGCCTCAATAGTTTGTCCAATGAGCTGCAGCCAGACATCTTAGAGAGTGGATTTAATTATTTAAAAGTCTACAAGAAGATGATGCTCTGAAAGTGTTGCTTGCCTTATGCCAACAAATTTTGAAAACTCAACAATGAGTAATAGACTAGATATGGTTAGTCTACATCCCAATGTCAAAAAGATAGTGCCAAATGGTGCTCCAATTATCCAACAATTGCACTCATTTCAGATGCCAGCAGGGTAATGTTTAAGATCCTACAAACTCGACTCCAACAATATTTGGACCTAGAACTACCAGATCTGCAAATTGGGTTCTGCAGAGGAGGAGGCACAATAAATCAAAGTGCCAATGTCCAATGGATAATAGAGAAAGCAAGAGAATTCCAGAAAAAAAACATTTACTTCTGCTTCAAAGACTATTCTAAAGCTTTTGACTGCGTAGATCACAACAAAATGGACCAAGAAGCGACGATCAGAATCAAACAGAGATGTACCTGGCGTGCTTTGGTTCATAGGATCACGAAGAGTTGGATGCTACTGAACGACTAAACAGCAACAAATGTTTCTGAAGGTGGACAGTCAGCCAGATACACGTCATGATCACTTAGTCCACACAGACACAGACAAAAAACAGACATAGACACACACAGATACATAGGCACATATATACACACACACAGACACAACGCAATAGATGTACAAACAATTGGAGTAATAAAAGCATGAGAAGATGACCGATAAGCCTGCTAATATGCAAGGGAGCTGTCAGTTAGCCAGATTACTGATACAGAAAAGCTTTGTGTTGCAGCAGACATGATGTCAGACATCTCTCAGATAATATAACCAGAGTGGAGCCATCTTGCATATCACACAGTTACCCCCACACTGCAGATATATACAGAAAGTTTCCTCATACACAATTTACATAGATACTATAGAGATAGTCAAACCTTCTAATAAATATGTATATATACACACACACACACACACTAACCCTTGTGGACATAGAATTACATTACATAGCATGAAGTTTGTAGATGGAAACACTCTATCTATCTATCTATCTATCTATCTATCTATCTATCTATCTATCTATCTATCTATCTATCTATCTATCCTCTAGTACAGAAATATGTATATATACAGTTTTCCTCCATGCTGTATGAGAGTCTCACAAGCAGCTTCCTTACTGTTTGTAGCTCTCCAGTTCCAGGCTAGTGGCCTGTCTGTAAAATGCACAATTATTTTTTTTAAGCCAGGGAATATTTTTTATGAGCCACCCTTCACAGGGAGGCATCCCTAGGCAGCTGCGGGTAATACAGCCATGCCCTGGACACTCCCTATTCTGCCCCTACACTACAGAAACCTGCACTAACCTACAGAATAAAAATCTACAAAAGATAAAACGTTAGGGCTACACTTGAGGGGGTTGGCACAGTGCAATGCACGCCTTTAGCACTGATAATTTATAACTTAGTCCAGTAGCGGTCAACTTGGCCCGACTAGGGCTGTGAACACTACATTATTTTAATCACTATTTGCTTGAACCCAGGTGGATCAATCAGATTGAAGCTGAGTAACCCAGGTTTGCTGACTTGGAGAGAACTGGAATATCAATAGAAATTGAAATCCTGGACTGTTGGCAGTCCTCTTAGGACTGAGTTTCTGACCTCTGACTGTCGGTGTCACATATCTATTTGTGAGCAGTCATTTAAACCAATTATTCCTGGTCTATATAGAGAGGAAGTTTCAAAATAAATTAAAAAGACCCCACAATAGAAAACTGCAATTAAGGGACATCATTTGAGCACACTTTATAGCAAAGGCTTAAATGACCACTGTACAGTATATACAAATAAAGCTCATACATTTATTTGCTGGGCATAGGCTATTTAAAACAGTATGCATTTTACAATAAATAAAGGTTAACATTTTATTTTAGCAAACAGCTCTGTGTGCTAAACTATCATGGAGCATGGAAGCCAACTTGGTTGATGTCACTGGCCTTACCTTACCCAATGGCAATATTAGCTCTGTCCACAATGTCTTCATAGTGTTAACAGTTCTATTGTAACATGCTTGCTGTTAATAGTGTTAACAGTACTATTGTAACATGCTTGCAGCTTCCCTATAGGCCCAGTGCTTGAGCCATCATAGACCCCCCCTTTACTTAGCATGCTCAGATAAAGCAGAATCCAGACTGCTTAGACTTTGAGCCATATTCAGTTGAGATTTCGGGCGATATGGTAGCCCTTAAATGTCGCAAGTTAATTTGCTATTCAATTGGCATCTTTTTGCGGGCTCCAAACAGGTTACGAGTTACGGCCTTGAAAATATGGCAATGGTTAAACCTGTAACAAACAGCCTCCCAAAGCTTTTGATCTTTCACTTTTGCAAGAGTTACGATGGCTAAAATCGCAAATTGCTATTCAATTGCTCCAATTCCCCAAGGCTGCACTTGCGTTCAAACCCGTGAATTGGAAATGTAGCCCAAAATCTGATGGGTACTAGAGAGGACTCGCAAGGGCTTTACAAGCCCTTACGTATGCTCCCCGTAAATTACCCCAATGCTCCTTAACCCCCCACTCCTAAAGTAAACCCCCATGATCGAGGGGTCACAATTGGGACCCCCGCAGGGTCCCCACATGAACCCCATGATGCAGGGGTCCCAACCGTAATTAACCCCACTCTAAGTAATTAACCCCTCTAAGTAATTAACCCTATTTAACCCTCACCATACCTAATTAACCCTATCACTAACAACGTAACCCTATCTAGACCCAGTTATCCCTATCTAGTCCTATTTAACCCTAACTGTACCCAATAAACCCTAACTGTACCTAATTGTCCCTAACTGTACTCAATAAACCCTAACTGTACCTAATTACCCCTAGCTGTACCCAATACACCCTAACTGTACCTAATTACCCCTAACTATACCTATTAAACCCTAACTGTACCAAATAAACCCTAACTGTACCTAACTACACCTAACTGTACCCAATAAGCCCTAACTGTACCTAATTACCCCTATCATACTAACCCCTATCCTATTTACCCTATCCTATCCTATTAACCCTAGCCTATCCTATACCCTACCCTATTAACCCCTACCCTATCCTAGTAACCCCTATTCTATCCTATTAACCCCCACTACATTACTCTATCAACCCCTACTCTATCCTATTAACCCCCCTCCACCATAACCTATTAACCCCTATTCAATACTATTGACCACAACACTATCCTATTAACCCCTATACTATATTATTAACCCCCCTCTACACTACCCTATTAATCCCTAAACGACCTACCTAACCCCCTAAAATTAGTAGGTACAAAGAATAAAAACAACCACATTGCAGAAAATAACCCCCCCCCCCCCACTATTTACAACAAATAACAAACTACTAATTACATGAAAATAACAAAAGTATTACAGTAAAAAAAAAAAAAGACTTACACATAAAATAAAAAAGATTACATAAAATAAAAATCACTATCAAAATAAAAAAGACTTACAACCTGTAAAAAAGACAGGGTTAATGAGTCTACTGACCTGGCCAAAATTCCCCATCAGCGGTGATCCCCGATGCCCAATGCCCTGGTCTTCACTCTTCTGGGCCAGGACAGACCACTCTATCAAAATCCAGACTTCTATAAATAAAAAATACTACAAGTACCAGAACTTCCCCCCGGCAAGTGAAGGTTCCCGTGCATACTCCAATCTAAAAAAAAAAAATGTGCGTTCTTATTTTCTGATATCACTGTTAATCAGATTTCAGCCAATCAGAATGTGCAAATGCTTTCAGCCAATCAGAATGGGATACAGGGTTGTATCCCATTCTGATTGGCTGAAATCCGATTGGTAGTAATTTCAGCCAATCAGAATGTGCAAATGCTTTCAGCAATAGTGTAGTGTGGGAAGTGTTTTGACTCAGAGTCATGAGGGCCCTGGAGGACCCTCATGGCACTTATAGTGTTAATGTCAGGGTTAATTATTATCCCATAAGGGTCTATATAGACCCTTATTGGACTGATGGGTTTAATAAGAGGCTCATGGGGGTTTGTATAGAGCCCCATAAGTGATGGGGTTAATTTTAGCTAGGGGTTAATTACAATTGTAGTGCATGTCCTTTAAGGACCTGCAAGGTGGGATATTTTTTATCTTAAATGCTGTGGGGGTCCTGACTGGGACCCCCACAGCAAGGTTTATTGTAGGGGTTAATGTTAGGTTCCTCAGGGGTATGGCAACTACCCTTGCGACCGTGGTTAACTATTTGTGTGCCGCAGGTACTTTAAAGATCTGCGGGGGCATTTACATTTTTAAATGCCGTGGGGTCCCAATTGGAACCCCTGCAGCAAGGAGTTAATGTGGGGACCTCTGCATCATGGGTTTCATGTGGGGAACCGGTGGGGGTCCCGATGCGGACCCCTCAGCAAGGTCTCCTTTAGTTAGACTGCAGGAGTTCCCACAGGTTTGATTGAAGTCATGATAACAGTCTGCTCTTTTTACATATGGAACCAAGGTTTACAAGTTTGGATCTCGGGCAGCGAGTTGCGGCCTTGTTCAATTGAATAGCACCGGAATTGTAGCACAGTGCAAGCCCGCAACACACCTGCAGACATTTGGCCATCTGCAATCGAGTTGCAAACTTGGAATTGAATGTGGCTCTGTATTTTTAGTCCTACAAACAAGAAGAGCTAGCCACTCCCCTGGTAGACACAGAAAGAGATTCTCAGCTCTGCTTGAGGAGAAAATAGATTGCTTACAAGTTAAGAAAAATGTTAACTTTTATTTATTTTGTACTGCATTCTGCTTTTTAAAAACCTATGCCCAGCAAACAATCTTTACTGCACTACAATGGTCCTATAAGCCAACTCCAATAGAAGTTGCAGTGTTTGACTGCTATTAACATTGTGCATGGTGTCACTTTTTCTATTGGTATTCTATTTTCTATTGCTCAGACTTACCTGCTTTCTTGCACCAACGATGCTACAGGTGTCTTCCTACAGCATAGAGAGATTTAAAGGGCCATCATTCTGTCCATGCCTGATTTTAGTATTCCTTTGCTAGTGTGCATGCTGTGCTGCCACTTGTTCCTGAGTATGCTATTGTGCTGCAGATCCTTATCTCTGTCTGTCAGGCAGAAGGACATTTTTTTCAAGAGCTGAAGGCTATTGAAAACCCTTGTGAAAATTAGTTCAAGCAGTGAAGATATATGTTCCTGCATGTCCCCGCATAGCTGATGCACAGACCATAGCTTGAAAAGATAAGTCATTATTGATATAACATAGTAATGTGAACTACCTACTCATAAAGTCCACAACACGAGCTGGGATCCCGCCCCTCCCTGATGATAGGCAGTAACCTTGAAACGGCTGACCGTGGGTAGGATTCACAGCTTGTGTATAATCCAACCTAGGCTTTGCATTAAAGCTGTGTAATACAGCAGGCATAAGCTTAAAGGAAGCCATGTTTAAATTGAAATGGTCTATGGATTGAAGTAGGAGGCATTTGTGGGCACATTTGCATGCCCCTGCTTAGCTTCCCAGAATGCAGTGTAATAACTGTATTTCTTGGAATTCTGAGCTAAAAGCAATATTTTTTTACTTGTTTTAGACATTTAAATATGAACACAAATGTACTATTTATTTATGTTGGTTAATATATTTTTAAGGACACTGTAATGCCTTAACAAGTGCTGCTAGTTGTTTTACCTATGCATATATTATTAATACAATTCATAGTTAAAGGTAAATGGAAGTTTGTGGAATATTATCTATTATTATGGGCATGTCTCAATATTATGGGCATGTCTCATTTCAAAATATTTTATTGAGGAATTCTGCATATTTGTAATTCAAAGTACATTTGCAATTTCTTGTGTGAGCTACACACCCAAAGCACTGATGCTAGAGCGTCCTAGCGATTGGGCTCTGCATAGTTGCATCTCAGCGAATCAACTGCCAGTATCATGGCTGCTTCCCGAGCAGCTTTGTCTCAGTCAGTGAGAGTGAGTCAGATACAATGTTGTACCTGCCTCTCATTGGCCACAACTAATTATGAATTGTATGCTAATTTAGCTTGGATTTTCACGATTGTTGCTTCTCAAAATCAACTGCCTGAAAACTGAAGAGATTTTGCAAACTTTCAGGTAAGTTTATTCATGTGTTTATTTTAGGATTTTTTTTCATGCAAAAATATTTTCATACACTACTGATTCTCCTCTGTCTGATGCATTCACAATCTTCCATAAACTTCCATATACCTTTAATGGCATATAAAATAAACATTCAATATTGAATTCACTTTTAAAATCAACCTCCAGTTCATTGAATGGGAGAGGCTGGATGAGACAGGTCTGACACATTTTTAGAATAGTTAAGAGGGATACTACTGCCTGTGTTTGTTGCCAAGGGAAATCACTTAAACTCTGACCAATGTAGAGCACTTAGTTGATATAACATTGTACCTGAATATGTAGTAGTTATTGTTTAATTGTTCAATTGTGTTTAATTCTTCGTGACCCTATGGACCACAGACATCTGTCAATCACTGCTCCTCTGAGCTCCATCAAGGCATCAAGGTCATGTCCATTGCTTCAGTGACCTCATCTCTCCACCTCTGTCGCCCCCTTCTTCGTGTGCCTTCAATCTTTTCTAGAGAATCCTGCCTTCACGTCATATGACCAAAATATTTGCACTTCAGCCTCATGATACCTTCCAGTTAACAGTATGTCTTGATTTCCTGATATACTGTTTATTGGATCTTCTTGCAGCCCAAGGGACAGTTTTTGCGAACACCACAATTCAGAGAATTCCATTTATACTGTGCTCAGCCTTCTTCGTGGCCCTGCTCTCACATCCATATGTTACTACTGGGAATACCATACTTTTTACTATGTGGACCTTTGCTGATAGTGTAATATGTTTACTTTTTACTAGCTTGTCCAAAGATGACATAGCTTTTCTCCCAGGAATATAAAATTTGTCACTGCCTCCACTTCTTCCCCATCTATTTGTCAGTAACTGAGATTACCATTATCTTCATCTTTTTAACGTTGAGCAGCAGGCCAGCTTCTGCACTTCAATAGGTCCTTTAGTTCCTCCTCATTTTCAGCCATGAGAGTAGTATCATCCGCGTATCTGAGGTTGTTGCTATTTCATCCAGCAATATTGATTCCGGCTTTGGATTCATCTAACCCTGCCTTACACATGATGTACTCTGCACATAAGTGGAATAGATAAGGTGACAATATAAAACCTTGTTGCACATCTCTTCCAATATTGAACCATTCTTTTGCCCCGTGTTTCGGTTCTGACTGTGGCTTCTTGGATCACATACAGATTCCTCAGGAGGCAGATCGTGTTATCTGGTACTCCAATCTCTTTAAGTACTTGCCACATTTTGTTGTAATCCAAATAGCCAAAAACTTTAAAATTGTCTATGAAGCAGAATAAAATGTTTTTTCTGGAACTCTATTGCTTTGTCTATTATCCATCGGACATTGGCAATTTGATCTATTATGCCTCTTCCTCTGCAGAACCGGACTTGCACATCTGGTTCCTGGTCCAATTATTGTTGGAGTCGAGCTTGTAGGATTCTAAGCATTAGCTTGCTGGCATGTGAAATGAGTGCATTTGTTGGATAATTGGAGCACTTTTTGTCACTACCTTTTTTGGGGATTGGGATGTAGACTTACTCCTTCCAGTCTATTGTCCACTGTTGAGTTTCCCAAATTTGTTGTCAAAAGGCAAGGTATGCTTTCACAGCATCTTCTTGTAGAATTTTGAATAGTTCAATTGGGATTCTGTCATCTCCTGTAGCCTTGTAATCAGCAAGAAATCCTAGGGACCATCTCACTTCACTCTCCAAGATGTCTAGCTCCAGCTCAATGGACAAACAATTGAGGCCATCACTGATGTTAAGATATTTCCTGTATAGATCTTCAGTGTACCCCTGCCACCTCTTCTTTATCTGATCTTCTACCATTTTTATCTTTTATCACGCCCACTTTAGCAACAAAGGTTCCTTTGAGATCTCAATGTTCTTGAAGAGATCTTTTGAATTTTCATTTCTGCTATCTTCTTCTAGCTCTTTACATCACTCATTGTAGAATGTCTCCTTGTCTTTTCTTGCTATCATCTGGAATTCGACATTCAGTTGGACAAGTCTTTTCCTATCTCCACTACCTTTCGCTTTCCTTCTTTCCTGGGCTACTTTCAAGGCCTCATCAGACAGCTAGTTTGCCTTCTTAGTTTTCTTTCTTTTTTGGATATTCATTGTTGCTTTTTCCTGGATAATGTGCAAACTTATCCAAAATTGGTCCAAAGTCCTTCATGCATTCTGTATTCCATGTTTAGTCCCCTAAATCTATTCTTTACTTCTACTGCATATTCACAAGGAATATTATTTATTTTGTATCTGCTTAATCCGATATTTTCCCCCTTTTTCTTCCAGTTTAATTCTGAACTTTCCAATAAGAAGCTCAAGGTCTTAGCCACAATCAGCTTCATGCTTTGTTTTTCCTGACTCTATAGAGCTACTGTATCTTTTGCTAGAAAGTATCCAGTCAGTCTGATTTCTATATTGTCCATCTGATTATGTCCATGTATAGAGTCGTCTCTGAGAGGTGGAAGAGGGGATTTCCTACGACCAGAGAATTATCTTGACAGAATTCTACTTCTCTCTGACCTGCTTCACTTTGTACTCCAAGACAAAGCTTTCCAGTTATTGCAGGTATTTTTGATTCCCTGCTTTAGGATTCCAGTCTCCTATGATGCAAGTAACATCTTTTCTTGGTGTTATATCTATGATGTGTTGAATATCTACATAAAAAGTTCAGCCTCTTAGGCATCCATTTTTGAGCATGCATAGACTTGGACCCCTGTGATGTTAAATGGCTTGCACTGAATTCATAGTTACATAGTTGCATAGTTACATAGTTACATAGTAATTAAGGTTGAAAAAAGAATTTCAGTCCATCAAGTTCAACTTGTTAAGATCTCCTCTAATCTGCAATATGCGGATTAGTTATTAATTAATTTGTTGATTAAATAATTATTAATTGTATATTATTGGAGGACGAATAAAGAGTTAGTCCATAAAATTCAACCTTTTTAGATCTCTATTGATCTTTTTAATGTGGACTATTAATTATTAATTGTTAATTGATCCAGAGGAAGGCAAACAGAAGAAAAAAAAAAAAAAAAAAACTTTGCCAATTGTCTCATAAGGGGAAAAAAAAGCAAAATTATTTCCTGACCCCAGAAACTGGCGATCAAATTTCTCCCTGGATCAATATTCCTTCGCTAGTTATCTAGGATAGCCTTGAATGCCCTCTTTATTCAAAAATATATCTAACCCCTTTTTGAAGTTGTCTATCGAATTTGCTGTTACCACCTCCTTTGGTAGAGAATTCCACAGTTTAACCACCCTAACTGTGAATAAACCTTTTCTTTGTTTAATGTGAAATCTTTTTTCCTCTAACCTCAAAGGGTGTCCTCTTGTCAGTTGAAAATCTCTTGCTACAAAAAGTTCACTTGACAAAGCCTTATATTGACCCTGGTTTAATTTGGTTAGTCTTTTTTTCATAACTTAGCCCCTCCATTCCCCTTATTAGTTTTGTAGCCCTTCTCTGTACTTTTTCCAACTCTAAAATGTCCTTTTTATCAAGTGGTGCCCAAAATTGGACTACATATTCTAAATGAGGGCGTACTAGGGCTTTGTATAGTGGCAGAATTATATTTGCTTTCCTTGCTTCTATACCCTTCCTAATACATGCTAATATTTTACTTGCCTTTCCAGCTGCTGCTTGGCTTTGAGCGCTGTTACCTAGGTGGTTGTCCATTAGTACTCCCAAATCCCTTTCAATATCTGATACCCCTAGATTTGCTCCATTAAGATTATAGATTGCATGGCTATTTTTCCTTCCCAAATGCATAACCTTGCATTTATTTATATTAAATCTCATCTGCCATTTAGCCGCCCATTTCTCTAATTTATGCAAATCCCTTTGTAGGGAAAGTACATCATTATCTGATTTTATTACCTTGCACAACTTAGTGTCATCAGCAAAAATGGAGACACTACTTTCGAGTCCTACTTCTATGTCATTAATAAATATGTTAAAAAGGAGAGGACCTAATACTGAACCTTGAGGAACCCCACTTATCACATTAGACCAATCGGAGTATGTTCCATTCACAACAACCCTTTGCTTCCTATCTTTTAGCCAGCTCTCGATCCATGAGCAGATATTTACTGCAATTCCTGTATCCCTTAGTTTGCTCACTAGTCTTCCATGTGGCACTGTATCAAATGCCTTTGAGAAATCTAAGACTACATCCACTGAGTTGCCCTGATCCAAGTTCCTACTAACCTACTCATAAAAACTAATTAGATTGGTCTGACACAACCTATCATTCATAAATCCGTGTTGACTGCTACCTATGATCTTGTTCAAATAGACATATTCTTGTATTCTGTCCCTTATTAACCCTTCTAAAAGCTTCCCAACTACAGATGTGAGGCTCACTGGTCTATAATTCCCCGGATTTGCTCTAGATCCCTTCTTAAATATAGGTATCACCTCTGCTTTTCTCCAGTCATCCGGTAGAGACCCTGATAGAGTCTTGAAAGATTAGATATAACGGTTTGGCTATTACAGAACCCAGCTCCCTCAGTACCCTTGGATGTATTCCATCAGGACCTGGGACTTTCTTAACATTTATTTTCTCCAATCTCTTTTGGATTTCTTCCTGCGTTAACCAATTATTTAGTGATGGTAGTGTAGCCCCATTATGTTTCGGTGTCCCAACCACTGGTACCTCCCCTGTGTATACCTACGAAAATAACCTATTTAGCTCATCTGCCTTTTCCTGGTCACAAATTATCAGATGGCCTGTGTCACATTGTAATGTTCCTATAGCTTCCTTCCTGGCCTTCTTCCCATTAATATATTTAAAAAATATTTTAGGGTTAGTCTTACTTTTCTTTGCAACTGACTTCTCATGTTCTATTTTAGCCAGTCTAATAGCCATTTGGCAAGCCTTGTTGATTTCCTTATAGTCACATAAAGCTGCCTCTGTTCCCTCCTTCTTGTATAATTTAAATGCATGTTTCTTTTTCCTCATCATGATCTTTAAGTCATTGTTAAGCCACATGGGGTGTGATTTACTCCTATTCATTTTATTTCCACATGGTACATGCCGATGAGTATGCTTATTTAGTAAGGATTTGAATGTTGTCCATTTATTTTCAGTATTTTTCCCTGTAAGTACTTTCTCCCAGTCTATATGTAGTATTGCTGCCCGTAGCCCATTAAAGTTAGCCCTTTTAAAATTTAGAGTTTTTGTTGGCCCCTTACAACTCTGTTTTTTGTATTCAATCTCAAGTTAGACTGTGTTGTGATCACTGTTCCCCAAGTGTTCCCCTATTTTAACATTTGATATTATATTAATATTACTGGTGATGACTGAATCCAAGATGGCCCCATTTCTAGTAGGTTCTTGTATTACCTGGGCCAGATAATGATCCCCGAGTGTACTCAAGAACCTGCTCCCCTTAGCTGAGCTGCTGGTCTCATTTATCCAGTTTTTTTTAGGGTAATTAGAGTCTCCCATTATTAGAACTTGCCCATGCTTAGCTGCATTTCCAATCTGTAACAATAATTGTATTTCATCACTTTCAGCTATATTTGGGGGCTTATAGCATACTCCCACAAATATGAGTTTAGAATTAGCTTCTCCACTATTTAGCTCAACCCACAAAGATTCAATGATGCAGTTAGTGCCAGCATAAATATCTTCTCTGACTATAGGCTTAAATTCAGGCTTAACATACAGACAGATCCCTCCTCCTCTTTTACCATTTCCCCTATCTTTCCTAAATAGGTTATAACCATCCAGATTAACAGTCCAGTCATGAGATTCATCCCACCATGTTTCAGTAATGCCTATTAAGCCCCATTTTTCTTGTACTGCTAATATTTCTAGCTCGTCTATTTTCCCAGGCAAACTTCTTGCGTTAGCAAGCATACACTTTATGTTGCTATCTCTCTGCCGTTGTGAAGTGCTTGCCACTGTATTTGAGGCCCCTATAAATACCTCCCTACTGTCTATTGTAACCCTCCCCCTTCTCTTCCCCATGGGTAACTAATTCATCCCTTTCCCTCTCTACCCTATTTACCCCGATACTTCTATATAGTCCCTCCCCCCCCACCTACAAGTTTAAAAACTTTCCCAGCCGTTCTACCAGCCTATCCCCTAGCACAAAAGCTCCCTTGAAACCATTGAAACCATTATGTAATTTATTTGGTTGTAACTGAGAACTGCTTCTGCCACCCTTTGATTGACTATGAGGGCTACTTCATTTCTTCTGCGGGATTCTTGACCACAGTAAATAATCTGGTGGTTTTCTGATGTGAAATGTCCCATCTCAGTCTTTTTAAGTTCAATTATTCCCAGGATATTGATGTTTAACCTTGTTTAAACTTATGATTGACCATGTCCAGTTTGCCTTGGTTCATATTTCTAACATTCCAGGTTCCAATGCTGAATTGTTCTTTCCAATACCAGACTTTCCTTTCCCCTCCAGACACATCCTGCTAGGTGTACTTTCGTCTTTGACACATCCTCTTCATTATATCTGGTGCTATTCGTAGTTGCCCTTTGCTCTCCCTCAGTAATGTGGTAAGCACCTTCTGACCTGATGGGCTCATCTTTCAATGCCATATTGTTATTTCTCTGGTTTTGCTTCATAAAGCTGTCTTTGCAAAGTTACTGGAGTGGGTTGCTAGCTCCTTTTCCAGTGGACTGCGATTTGTTTGACCTATCTGCTATGACCTGCCCATTCTGGTGACCCTATATGGTATAGCTCACAGCTTAATTGAAGTACACAAGCCCTTCACCACAACAAGGTAGCAATCAAGAAGGGGCAAAATGTAGTACTGCTAGTCAAAACCACCTCACCTCATAGACTTTACCGTGGGCATAGGCAAGCATTAACAAAACCTGTTGTGATGGAGTGCCACCAGGGGTCAGAAGAGAGTTCATCAAGACTTCTCTCCTGGGAAGTGAAAGAGTTAAGCCTCCTACAACAGATTACTTAAGCCCAGCTACATTCTGACTTAAAAGGACTACTGAGCATGCAGCAGGGGGTGGCTGATTAGGCTCTGGCCTAAGTTTTGTGAGGAGTCTGTGTGGAGCTGCAGTCTATGGGAGAAGCTGTGAGGTGAGACAGGTGAGTGGATCTTGAGAGCTGAGCTGATATAAGCTCTGAAGTAAGGCAGCAGGGAAGACTGCTTAATAAAGCATAGAGAGACACTGGCAGGTGAGTGAGGATTGCCAGAAGTGTACATCCGGCATAATAACAAGAGACACAGAGTGTACAGCGTGACCTGGGAGGAGAAAGAGACACAGCTCCTGATCATGACCTGGCTGGACTTACAGTGTAGGTGCCAGAGCAGCATTGGAAGCTGCCATTAGAGGATCAGTCTGCGTGACTGCGACAAAGTTACAAGAGAGACTGTTTACTGCAAGAGGAGAGGATTTGCAGAGGATCCATTGCAGCTGAGAAGCTGAGAGACATTGGACTTAAAGGTACCACCCCTCTGTGTGCAAGGGTACTGTTTTACCTGCAGACTGAGAAGCGGTCTCAGGCCTAGTCAGGGTGTTCCTGGAAATTAGCAAGCACATTTCTGTAGATGTTTCTTTTATGCTGAAGTTAAGCTATTGTTTGTTTTTGAAAGCCTTGATTAAAGCAAAGATAAAAGTGTATCGGACTCAGTGGTTTATGGGAAAATCACTGGAGCAACCAGTAGCCAAAGTCCGGCCCTGTTACACTGTTCTTTGAAAGGAAGTTTAGTATTGACTACTTATAGTAGGTTCAATTTAAATTTTACTTTATACTTCAAGATATTAAAAACTTGGTACACTTAACACAGTTGAAATTCTTACTCAACTAGTGCCATTACAGTACCAATGTCATGTGAAAAAAAATGTGTAGAAGTGTGTGTAAACAAATGTAGTGCAATTGCATCAATTACAGTGCACAGTTTTATAGATTGTGACATCCATGGAAAAGGGTGAAAGAAATGTATTGTGCACTTAGTTCTGTAGTGTATTTTTTATAATGTACTATGCTGCTACAATATACTCTACTTGGTCCTATGTTAAGTAGGAAATGACTCTCTATAAAATATTGCACATTTATATTTACATCTTAAAATAATAACAAATCTATGGACTGTGCAGTTCCCTGAGGAACTCACCCAAATATAGCTGAAAGTGAGGAAATACAATTATTGTTACAGATTGGAAATGCAGCTAAGCACGGGCAAGTTCTAATAATGGGAGATTTTAATTACCCTAAAATAAACTGGATAAATGAGACCAGCAGTTCAGCTAAGGGGAGCAGGTTCTTGAGTACACTCAGGGATCATTATCTGGCCCAGGTTATGCAGGAGCCTACTAGAAATGAAGCTATCTTAGATTTACTCATCACAAATAATATTGATATAGTATCAAATGTTGAAATAGGGCAACCTTTGGGAAACAGTGATCACAACACAGTCTCATTTGAGATTGAATTAAAAAAAAAATTTTTTTTTTAAGGGGCCAACAAAAACTCTTAATTTTAAAAGGGCAGAATTTAATGGTCTAAGGGCAGCAATACTAAGTATAGACTGGGACAGAGAACTGATAGGTAAAAACACTGAACATAAATGGACAACATTTAAATCCTTACTAAATATACATACACATCGGCATATACCGTGTGGGAATAAAAGTAAAAGGAGTAAATCACAACCCATGTGGCTTAACAATGATTTAAAGATCAAGATACGGCGTAAAAAACAGGCATTTAAATTATACAAACAAGAGGGGACAGAGACTGCTTTACGGGAGTACAAGGAAATCAACAAGGCTTGCAAAAGCGCAATTAGACTGGCTAAAATAGAAAATGAAAAATGTATTGCAAAAGAGAGTAAGACTAACCCTAAAATATTTTTTAAGTATATTAATGGGAAGAAGGCGAGGAAGGAAGCTATAGGAACATTAGAATGTGAAACAGGCTGTCTGAAAATTAGTGACCAGGAAAAGGCAGATGAGCTAAATAGGTTATTTTCTTCGGTATACACAAGGGAGGTAAAGTGGTTGGGACACTGCAACATAATGGGGCTACACTACCTTTGCCAAATAGTTGGTTAACACAGGAAGTAATCCAAAAGAGGTTGGAAAAAATAAATGTTAATAAAGCCCCGGGTCCTGATGGAATACATCCAAGGGTACTAAGGGAACTGGGTTCTGTAATAGCCAAACCATAATATTTAATTTTTCAAGATTCACTCAACACAGGGTCTCTACCAGATGACTGGAGAAAAGCTGATGTGATACCTATATTTAAAAAGGGAACAAGAGCAAATCTGGGGAATTATAGACCAGTGAGCCTCACTTCTGTAGTGGGGAAGCTTTTAGAAGGGTTAATAAGGGATAATATACAATAATATGTCTATTTGAACAAGATTATAAGTAGGAGTCAACATGGATTTATGAGGGAAAGGTCATGTCAAACAAATCTAATTAGTTTCTATGAGGAGGTTAGTAGGAACCAGGATCAAGGGAACTCAGTGGATGTAGTCTTTTTGGATTTTGCAAAGGCTTTTGATACAGTGCCACATGGGAGACTTTTGGGCAAACTAAGGGATACAAGAATTGCAGTAAATATCTGCTCATGGATTAAGAGCTGGCTAAAAGACAGAAAGCAAAGGGTTGTTGTAAATGGAACATACTCCGATTGGACTAATGTGGTAAGTGGGGTTCCTCAGGGTCGGGTATTAGGTCCTCTCCTTTTTCACATATTTATTAATGACTTAGAGGTAGGATTGGAGTGTGGGGTCTCCATTTTCGCTGATGACACACAGTTGTGCAAGGTAATTAAATCAGATAATGATGTGCTGTCCCTCCAAGGGGATTTACATAAAATTGAGGAATGGGCATCTAAATGGCAAATGAGATTTAATACGAATAAATGTAAGGTTATGCATCTGGGAAGGAAAAATAGCCATGCAATTTATAATCTTAATGGAGCAAATCTAGGTGTATCAGATATTGAAAGGGATTTGGCAGTGCTTGTGGACAACCACCTAGGTAACAGTGCTCAAAGCCAAGCAGCAGCTGCAAAGGCAAATAAAATATTAGCATGTATTAAGAAGGGTATAGAAGCCAGGGAAGCAAATATAATTCTGCCACTATTCAAATCTCTAGTACGCCCTCATTTGGAATATGGAGTACAATTTTGGGCACCACTTCATAAAAAGAACATTTTAGAGCTGGAAAAGGTACAGAGAAGGGCAACAAAACTAATAAGGGCAATGGAGGGGCTAAGTTATGAAGAAAGACTAACCAAATTAAACTTATTTTCTCTAGAAAAAGGGTGTCTAAGAGGAGATATGATTACCTTATATAAATACATCCAGTATAAAGGTTTGTCAGGGGAGCTGTTTGTGCCAAGAGGCTTTTAACTGACAAGCGGACATCCCCCTGAGGTTAGAAGTAAAAAGATTCCACCTCAAAGAAAGAAAAGGGTTCTTTACAGTAAGGGTGGTTAATTTGTGGAATTCTCTACCAGAGGAGGTGGTGACAGCGGATTCGATAGATAACTTTAAAAGGGGACTAGATTTATTTCTAATTAAAAAGGGAATTCAGGGTTATCATGGATAATTAGAGACAATATTGATCCAAATTTTTTACATTTACCTTTGAGACAATTGGCTAAGTCTCGCTTGTGTTTTTTTTTTTTTTTTTCTATTTGCCTTCCTCTGGACTAATTAATAATAAAAAAAAAACTTTAAATACTTGATTAATAATTAATTAACAACTAATGAATTAATAGTTAATCCGCATATTGCAGATCAGAGGAGATCTTAAAAGGTTGAACTTGATGGTCTGAAAGTCTTTTTTCAACCTTAAATACTATGGGCCTCATTCTATTATCGTCCGTAGGAGATGCGGGGCCGCAAGGACCGGCCGCAAGCTATTTGCCTATTCTATTCCCTTCCGGCCGGGGACTCCGGCTGGCTTGCGGCCGGCGCCTTGTTATCCCTTGCGGCCGCACGCGCCGGAGGAAAGCCTTTGATCTTAAACGGCCGCAAGAGTTTCGTCCGTAAGAAAATCCTGGTTGCTATTCAATTGCTCCGGGAACCCTCTCTGCAAGGCTAAAACCGAGCCGCAGCTTACTTGCACCAAAAAGGTCCCGCTAGCACCCAATTAAACACATAATAAAGCCATCCTGCACGATAAAGTGATTGTAGGTGTTAGCTTTCATAGCACAACATTCCCCTACACTCAATCCGTAAATACATTTTATTTGAATTTATATCAAATATCCATGGAAAAAGTCCAGAGGGCTTAGAGCGCCTCAGACCCGCCCACGCTGCGGCCGGAAAATAAACAGTTAATGTAATCTTGGATTTGGGCTGATGTGCAAGCTTGAGAGGGGGTTGCTATTAATCCTCATGTCCCCCATTATGATCCCTAGCATTTACAGAGCTTTACAGTGCCGTCTTGAATTTATTTTTGCTTTTAAAGATTTCTGAGCTTACGGCCGGTTGCAAGATATACGGCCGGCCGTAAGGGGATATCCTTGCGGCACTGTATAATTGAATTGCATGGTAACGGGAGCCCCGCAAGGAATCGCAGCTTTGCGGCCGATTTACGGCCGATAATAGAATGAGAGCCTATGTAACTATGTAACTATGTAATTATTGCAGAGACATTTAACACTTCAAAGAGACAGCTCACGGCAAAATGTTAAATTTCAAATGTCCACTCTAAACATATTAACAATTTGTACTTCCTGATTAAATAAATGTGCAACACTAATTATGTAAATATGCAATACATTTTTTATAACATTATAAAAGACAAAACCGGTTGTACTTTCCAAGTTATATTATGTATGAAGAAGAGATCCCTTAGTGAGGGGAAAAACTGTATTCTAATCTCCCTGAGAATTTTGTCCTTTGGCGCTCATCGTGAACCCTGCAATGAGCGCTCTTTGCAGACGTTGTGTAACCCACCACAAGTGTTACTGACTTCGGCCTCGTTTTGATCCTGTTTGAGAAAATTTGAGTTTTTTTTCGGTTGCCATTTTTTTCCTTGCTTAGACAATTTTCTATCTCCGAAAAACGAAAATAAAATTAGGGCTCAAATTAGCTTGCAGTCTCACTCACAGGCTCCCTTTTGAGTTACGTGCTTGAGAAAATATTGGGCATTAAATTTGTAATTTACCTCCTTTGTCGCTTATTGTGTACATCGCTATGGGCGCCTTCAATCTCTTTCCATCCTCCATTGGTGGAGTGTACTTGGGCAAATGACAGAGGACCCTTAGATGGACCCTGAAAGGGTTATTATTGCGAGCGCTGCAATGAGCGCCTTCAGCGCTTATCTTGAGTCCGCCTTTAATCTCTAAGTCCTTCAGGCCTTCAGCGTTCATTGCAGCACAAGTCGTACGGGCGCAAGCCCGTAATTTTTAACATGTTACGACAACTTGCAATTACGACATCTATAATATGTGTTTCACAATAAAAAATAGCCAATTTACAGGATTCAGTCCACTAGGTATAAATATCTAGTATTACTACACATTGTTTGCAAAAAGAATCAACCAAACAAGCTACACCGTTATGGATATAATGCTGGATGCCTCAGGCTATGAAAACATAACTTTTATTTAAAAAAATAGGAAAAACAAGTTAAAAGAAAAAATATAATGAAAATCAAAGAAAGAATAACTACCTTATATGAATGAGCACTGAATATAATATTTAATCAAAAACTTATTGGGCAACTATGAAGGGTCACTTACCAGTAAAACTGGAGCTACATTGTTAAAAGATACTTGAAAAAAAATTATATTTACATTTTTCTACACGATATTACTATATTCTGTTAAAGTAATCAAATCAAAGTACTAGTGTCATGTAGGCTCATCCATAAAAGACCAACATTTTACAGGGAATATCCCTCACAGATACACAGATACAACTTACAGTTATTATCGAATCCTAATCATATCCTGGGAGTACTATTTCCCTATAACATGGATGTTGGGTACTTGATGGTAGCACCTCATGGGGCAATGACTGCACCTGTTACTAATTTACCTTGGATTGTTGATTTAAAATTTAAATAATGACTTGCAGGGAAGTGAGTTCATCCACTAATACCATACTGTGGTATATATTAAGAAAAGTGTACTGTCTATATAACTAAGGTCTGTTTGGTAATTGGTTCAATCTGTAGCACAGACTCTGTAGCTCAGACTCTGCCCCTGATTGATGGCATCATAAAAGAAAGACCCAACAAGCATTTTGTCACAGCAATAGCTTTGACTCGTTAGGGGTAACGTCCTATAATATAGTTACATCGTTTCATAGTAATTGATGATGAAAAAAAAACTTTTAGTCCATCAATTTCAACCTTTTAAGATCTCCTCTGATCTGCAATATGCAGATTAGTTGTCAATTTATCCAGAGAAAGGCAAACAGAAAAAGAACCCAAGTTAAACTTAGCTAATCGTCTCAAAGGGGGAAATAAAATCCTTCCTGACCCCAGATACTGGTCATCAATACTCTCTCTAATTAACCAGGATAACTATGAATGCCCTTTTTCATTAAATATATCCAGTCCCTATTAAAGTTATCTATCAAATCCACTGTCACCACCTCTTTTGGTAGAGAATTCCTCAGATTAACCACCCTCATTGTGAAGAACCATCTTTCTTTCTTTTTACTTCTAACCTTTGTCAGTTGAAAACCTCCTGGCACAAAAAGATAATGTAATCATATCTCCTCTTAGACCCCTTTTTTCTAGAGAAAATAAGGTTCATTTGGCTAGTCTTTCATCATAACTTAGCCCCTCCATTCCCCTTATTAGTTTTGTAGCCCTTCTCTGTACATTTTCCAGCTCTTAAATGTCCTTTTTTTATGGTGCCCAAAATTGTACTCCATATTCCAAATGAGGGCATAGTAGGGATTTGTATAGTGACAGAATTTAATTTGCGTCCCTTGTTTCTATAGTTTTCTTAATTATACTAATATTTTATTTGCCTTTGCAGCTGCTGTTTGGAATTGAGCGCTGTTACCTAGGTGGTTGTCCACAAGTGCTCCCAAATCTCTTTCAATATCAGCTACCCCAAGATTTGCTCCATCAAGATTATAAATTGCATGACTATTTTTCCCTCCGAGATGCAGAACTTTACATTTATTCATATTTAATAATTAGATGCCCATTCCTCTAATGCATGTAATTCCCTTTGGAGGGAGTCTTCCATGTGGCACTGTATCAAAAGCCTTTGCAAACCAAAAAGACTACATCCACTGAGTTGCCTTGATCCAAGATCCTACTAACCTCCTCATAGAAACTAATTAGATTTGTTTGACATGAGATATCCCTCATAAATCCATGTTGACTCCTACTTATAATCCTGTTGAAATAGACATATTCTTGTATATTATCCCTTATTAATCCTTCTAAAAGCTTCCCCACTACAGAAGTGAGGCTCGCTGGTCTATAATTCCCCAGACTTGCTCTTTCTCCCTTCTTTAAATATAGGTATCACTTCTGCTTTTTTACCAGTCATCTGGTAGAGACCCTGTGTTGAGTGAATCTTGAAAAATTAAATATAATGGTTTGACAGAACCCAGTTCCCTCAGTACCCTTGGATGTGTTCCATCAGGACCTAGGGCTTTATTAACATTTTTTTTCCAACCTCTTTTGGAATAATTCCTTCATTAACCAATTACTGCTGAAGGTAAGGTAGCCCCAACCACTGGTGCCTCCCTTTTGTATACAGAAGAAAATAACCTATTTCGCTCATCTGCTTTTTCCTGATCACTGATTATCAGACGGCCTGTTTCACATTGTAATGTTCCTATAGCTTCCTTCCTGGCCTTCTTCCCATTAATATATTAAAAAAATATTTTAGGGTTAATTTTGCAACTCATTTTTCAGTTTCTTTTTTGACCCGTCTAATAGGTATTTTGCAAGCCTTGTGGATTTCCTTGTACTTATGTAAGGCAGTTTTTTCCCCTCTTTTTTGTATAATTTAAATGCCTGTTTTTTTTACTCCCTATCGAGACCTTTAAATCATTGTTGGATGGCACACACAGTTGGTGTGATTTACTCCTTTTACTTTTTATTCCCACATGGTATATGGTGATACGTATGTATATTTAGTAAGGATTTAAATGTTGTCCATTTATGTTCAAAATGTTTATTTTTCTTTGTCCCAGTCTATACTTTGTATAATCTGCCTTTTTAAAATTAAGAGTGCTTTTTTGCCCCTTACAATCTTGTTTTTTTTTTTATTCAATCTCAAATGAGACTGTTGTGATCACTGTTTCCCAAAGGTTGCCCTATTTCAACGTTTGATACCATATTAATATTATTTGTGATAACTAAATCCAAGATAGCCTCATTTCTAGTAGGTTATTGTATAACCTGGGCCAGATAATGATTCCTGAGTGTACTCAGGAGCCTGCTCCCCTTAGCTGAACTGCTGGTCTCATTAATCCAGTTTAATTCAGGGTAATTTGAAATCTCCCATTATTAGAACTTGCCCATGCTTAGCTGCATTTTCAATCTGTGACAATATTTCAATTTCCTCACTTTCAATTATATTCAGGGGTTTATGGCATACTCCTACCAATATTCTTTAATTTGCTGCTCCACTATTTAACTCTACCCACAAACATTTAACATTACCGCTTGTTCCACCATAAATATCTTCTATGTCTATAGGAGTAAATTCAGGCTTAACATACAAACAAATCCCTCCTCCTCTTTTACCATTTCCCCTAAATAAGTTATAACCATCCAGATTAACAGTCCAGTCATGAGATTCATCCCACCATGTTTCACTAATGCCTATTAAATCCAATTTTTCATTAATTGCTAATAATTCTAACTCTCCAATTTTTCATGGCAAGCTTCTGGCATTAGATAGCATACACCTTATGTTCTGAGTGTGTAGTTTTGAAGTGCCTGCCTCTGTACTTGAGTTACTTAGTAACACCTCCATATTTAATATAATAACTCTCTCCCATCTCTTCCCCGATGAGTAGTTATTTCATCCCTTCCTTTATCCTCTACACTTTCTACCCCATTACATTCATCTAGCCCCTCCCCCACCTACTAGTTTAAAAACTCCCCCAGCCATTCTATCATTCTATCTCCTATCAGAAAAGCTGAGAAGTCAGAAGTCAGCGCTGTGCTCTAAAAACCCAAACCCCTTCTGTCTCCCTGGACTAGCACGTGGCACAGCTAGTATCTCAGAAAATTCTACCTTGGAGGTCCTTGCTTAAAGCTTATTCCCTAGTTCTCTAAAATAATTATTTTGGACACCCCATGTTTCACTAACTTTTTCATTGGTACCAATGTGTACCAAGACCGCCGGTTAATTTCCAGCCCCAACCAATAATTTATCTACCTGATCCACAACATGCTGAACCCGAGCACCTGGGAGACAGCAAACTGTTCGATTGCTGGAATCTGGGTAACAAATTACCCTATCTACCTTTTCAAAGTATAGAGTCCCCTACCACCATAACCTGTCTGTTGGTTTGCCTAATCTGCCCTCACATTAGAACTGGCGGGATCCCGGCTTGTGTTGTGAACCTTTTGAGCAACAATAATTTAATATATGGTGGGCAAAATAGCGATAGAAACCTTCACCATACAGTAGTACATTATATAAATAGTATCTTGGTGTTCACATTTGAATGTCTAAAACAAGATAAAAAAAATATGTTCCTGCTCAGAATTCCGAGAAACACAGTTATTACACTGCAGATAAGACTTGTACTCTGTTTTGGTATGGTCAGTAAAGCTAAAAGTGAGTCATGATCATTATTCAATAGAATTGCATAATCTATGAAACATTTTAATAACACATCCACAGAAGAATACAGTACTTTAATATGTTTGCTTTCACATATGTGCTTGAATGCATTGGCTTAACGTAGCAGAGAAAATATTAAATACATCAAAATACACATAAAATAAAATGTAATTGCAGTTGGTTGTACTTAGAAATTCTCATATGAGTTAAAATAAATACCAGAATTGTTGGCTTTGCTTAGCTGCAATTCAGCAAACATACTATATTTATAATAGTATTGTGTGTGATTTGCTGTTTCCAAAATAGTTTAATAGTTTAAAAGCAGCAATATAACTATTAGCTTTAGAAATAGAAAATTACTGAATACACCAATTAATGTTGTCATGAATAATAACTAGAAAGTTTAATAACTTGCTGCAGCTGGATAGCTAAAAGGTTACACATTCCTATTAACTTTCTGTTCTTTGTGAATAAGAAATGTTAGGCAGTGCAAGTGAGTACATGGGTACATCGATATATCCAGACTCTCTTCCTGTTGATTTATGGTTATCTGACCTACACTCAAGAACCTTTTGAAATCTTAAACAAAGGTGGAGTCCTTTGTCTTGCTTTGGGAGCCAGTGAATGATATAAATGGGATGCTGAGTGCATGATTAGACTATATGAATTCATTGAAAGTCCATTTACAGAATCAACATGACCTGCTAACTAAAACTAATGTATGATCATTTTTTATTGGCTATTCTTCTTTTATTTCAATACTGATTAATTATGCTAAAAATCAATGTTTGTCCACTTATAATTATTTTGTGTACTTATTCAGAATACATATATTCATTTATTAAGTCTTGCCTCTGTGCCCCCTAGAACCTCACATTACAATAGAGACATTTTATAATGTATAAGTAGTTACATTTTCCTTTGTGATCCAATTAACATTTTGTATAACTTTCATAGTTTTGGTTAACTAAATCCTCCCAAAGATTGTTACAATGCAAATTGCTTCGGTGTTGGTAACTTTATATTATTTTTTTTGGGATGTAGATGACTGCTAAAGGGACATTTACAGGCATTGTAGGTGACTGATAGCTGGATCAGTTATTTTGTGGTTCACCCACACACCCATGTTGAATGGACGCCTTTACCGTCTGCATCAAAATACAAACAATTTTACAATAAATGAAAAGGCCAGTGTAAGCACCTCTCTGTTTTTTCAGTTCACCATTAACTAAGGCCAAGAAGAGAGAAAAGATCCTATTTTAGGGCACACCTAATAATCCTTGTCTTAGAACGAAGAGGATAAACTGTACAGTAAAACTTAACTTTTAATATTAATAATTAAAATCCATATTAAAATATATGCATATAGGTGGCTGAGAGATGGCGGAGCTATGAAATTGGTGGAGATAATATTTCTAAATAGAGAAACCTGCCTTAGGTGTACTGGCCATATACAAAAAAAGTGCTAGTGTCGTCACAAAAAAGGTGACTATTGTGCAAATAAAGTGCCTAATATATAAAGTGCAAAGTGCTCTAGTAGGTATAGTATACAATTGTATGTTATACACTGATAATGAGTGCTAGGATAGTATGTTGCATATGGCAAGTACGGTAAAATAGGTACTAGGATTCAATTATCCTGTATGGTAGTTTCCTAAAGGAACACAGTGACAAGTTTTGAGTGCTTTAATATTGCTGTGACTTTGAGTGGCACCCCACTGTATTGTGTAAAAAGTACACTGTGCTTAAGGGACTGCAGTGCACATTAATAAAATGATGCCCAAGTAGCTCTCAATTATTGCTGCATAAGTCACCTATATCCATCTATAAATGCCTGAGACTTCCTTCAAAGTTAGAGTGTGCTGAATAGCATAACTCTTAAAATCAATGGAGGGACTTTAGTCTATGGGCCTGATATGAGAACCGTATAATTCCACCAATAATAGCCTCAATAATATCCCAATGATATCGGGCAAATCTTGTCAGGATCCTATTATAAATAGCTGTGCCTTCCTAAATTTTGGCTGAGTATTGGCTAAATAGCTTCTATCTGAAGCACAAGGAAGGGGCTTTACTCTATGGGTCTGAGAAGAAAAAACGCCTGCTCTCTGCCTCACACGCCGCGGTCTAGACGCTTCAAAGTGACGTCATAGACCCGCGACTGCGTTCCTACGTGAACCCGACGTACGTTTCTTGAATTTTGTTCACCATTAACTAACATTAAAATATGTGTGCTCAAAACAGAGCTTTTGCCAGAATTTTCTATGTAAAAACAATTTATTTCATTAACAGTCATGAATTACGGTAGGCAGATTTGGTAACCTGGAGCAAGCTCTGTAGGATAAATAGCTATAGCTACAACCCCATAACCCCCAGAATAAATTTTCCTGTTTGATGCTTTGCTGCTGTTTGCACATGTATTTCTAATGTTAGTTAATGGTGAACTAAAACATAGATTTAACATAGAAAGCTCTTAAAGTGCCCTGTAAAATTTGTTTTGGGTTTTCATTTAGTAAGCTGGAGCTTCTATCCTTTTTTTCTTTTAGCAGCAGGACTGGAACAGTATATTAACAAATGCCAAGAATCAGTTATGTGCTAAGCGTAAATTTCTGAAAGAAAAACAAAGGTAAGCAAGATAAAGAAATGTGTGCTTATAGTAAAAAAAAGGTATGTTGAAAAAATTACAAAAGTAAAACAGTAATATTAAGTAAAACCTGTTTAAACCTTATTGAAACTAACAGGAAATGCAGAGAGCACAATTTAGTCTGTAGATCTCATTGGCTAATCAAGGGCAAGCCCCCAAGAGCAATAACATTTTTAATACATTTTGTTGTGTTCTCAGACCTTTATTTGAAAACAGAAAACACACCTTTACACATCCCACTTTCTGATCCAAGAAAAAATGATTAACATGTCCCGTTAACATACCTTTCTGTATAACATTATATTCAATATATTCATCTTAATTTATCTGAAACATAGGACTGCAAGGGCATCCTCTTGTGTGTCACATGTACGTGTCAAGCCACCATCTAATTGATGTGCTGGTGGCATTGCAGGGGCAAATCAAATACAGGGCCTCATTGTGAGTGAGCCTGTGTTGTAAATTAATTTACAATGGGCGCATTACCATGATGGAGATCTTGACATCAAGGGATGTTGTAAAGTAGAATATTGATTAAAGTGCCATTTTACTTAACTTTAAAACACATATATTTTTGTTCATCTTACATGAATGAGTAGCTTTATTCAATATTGCTCTGCATTATAAAAAAAAAAAAATAAGAAAACCAAGTGAAAAAAAATGTTTATTTTTAAAATTGATGCAAATTTTACTGTTTTTATATATCCGACACATTCCTCAGTCACCAATATTCACAAGTACACTGCAACGGGGAATACACTCTGTGCTGCAACAGAAACATGCCAGCTTATTCCTGTGTGTTCTATAGACATTCTAATCTTAAAGGAAAATAAAATGTGGAATTTATAATTGAAGTGAAGACAATGTATACAAGAGAGCTTGTCATTTAAGGTTCTTTCAGAACCTGACAGCATGTCTTCATAAGCTCAATAAATCCTGTGTTGCAGCCATAAAGAATCCATTTAAATAAAGAATTTAAGGGCTGTAACAGCTAAAACTCTGAGTTTTAAAACAATTATAAAATGGTGAGAAAGGCTCAAATAATAAAGTGTTTACACATTTTCTACTTGGACTTGACTGCTCTACATGAAGTCGCTGAGGAGTGTCATGAAATCAGACCGTTTTAAGTAATAAAAGAATCTCAATATATTGTGTGTTAAAAAAAAAGTTGATCTTTTTTTAAGTAACTTACACTGAAAGTGACTTGTTTTCCATACTCATTGGTCTGGAACTCCTCACATCATCTTTAGTCAGACTATAACATCTTAATGGTGGAACTTAGTTGTTGGTGGATAGAAACCAAACTCCTGTTTGCCAGTTTTTAGAAATACATTCTTTATTTTCTGTTGTTTTTTTTTACAAAATTAGTATTTTGCCTTCTTATTGAGGCACAAAGAAAAAATCATAGATAATTGGTCACTATGGGAGATATACTTAAGAAGACAAAGGCGAATTCTAACACCATTTCCTTCCCTTAATAAAGGTTAATATATAGATTTTTCACTTCAGATAAACTATGCAGAATTCATTGTTTAGAAGCCTAATAGAAAGAATTTTTCAATTGTTCTTTATAATGTTCTTTCTTTTCGTTCTGTAATTTTACCTGACTGAATAAAAATATTTATTGTTTTAATTTTATTCAATAGTATTGTCTCACCTTTCCTTATTTATTTATTTATTTATTTAATTTACCCCACAGAATACAATGTATTTAATGTCTTATGTATGATTTACTAGTTTTATTACACTATCACCACTGGCTTAGGCAGAGATTATGAAATTATATAAAAGGGATTACCGTATATAAAATCCCAATGTAAAAACGTCAATAGCTTTTACAAAGGTACAAGAAACTGACAATGCTTGTAAAATGTGTAACATTAAGAATATGAGCATAAACACATTTAGAGAGAATATTTTACATTAATGAAGACTCTATATGTGGAAGGTACAACCTTGCCTGGCTTCATCACCTCCCAACAGTGTTTATCTTTTTCAGTTTTGCAGTCTAGGCCCTATGAAATTCATTGTCCTTTGTTTTCTGTGACATGTCAGGCTATAGGAGGAGAAAACAATGCTTTTTGTAATGTTTAAAATATGATCTTTTAAATGCATCAGAATAGTTTGACTGCAGTTGTCTTGCATCTTTCAAGATGGTCAACAGGTCTGTTTCCAACAAAATCAGTAAGTTTTTTATGTCAGCAAAAGACTCTGGGTTGTTCTAATTTAATCATTCAGTTATGTCCAAGTCTCTGTGACTCCATGGACCACAAAGTGCCAGGGACATCTGTCAGCCATGCCCCTCTGAGCTCATTTAAATGCATGTTCATTGTTTTAATCACCTCATCTATCAATCTCAACATTTGCAGTTCCCTTCTTCATGACAGGATATTTCTCTTTGTGAAGGGCACAAGTGAGCTCTCAAAGTGGATGACCATATCCATAGAACTAGCCATTAAGGATAGTTTGTTCTCTGCCTGAGCACCTCTATTGTTGATATTGCCTATGCAAATGACCCTTAGGGCTTTGTCTCCCTAAGGGTGATAGGGGACTTACTGTGCCTTAGGGAGTTACTGATGATGCCCACTTAAGGCCGAAATGTACATCTAAGGTTTGCTGTTTTTCCTTTTCAGAATAGAATTGCCTGGCATTTCGGTGCTGATCACTCTTTAGAGTGAGACCAAACTGATAAGGATATTTCTCAAGCACATGTGAGCTAAAAGAGGGTGCTCAGAGTGGATGACCATATCCATCGAATTATCTATTAAGAATAGTATGTTTTCTACCTGAGCACCTCTGTTGGTGGTATTGCCCCTTCTTCGTGTGCCTTCAATCTCTCCCAGCATCATAGTCTTCTCTAAGGAATTCGGTTTTGTCGTGATATGAACAAAATATATGAGCTTTAGCCTCATGATCAAACCTTTTAGTTATCAGTTTGACTTGATATCCTGTAGTACTGATTTATTGGATCTTTTTGTAGTCCAAGGGACTCTAAGCTGTTTTCTCCACCGCAATTCAGAGGTGTCAGTTATACGGCCCTCAGCCTTCTAACTGTGCAGACCTTTCTTTGGTAGTGTAATATCTTTACTTTTTAATATATTGTCCAGACATGCAATAGCTTCCTCCACAGGAGCAAAAATCTTTTAATTTCATAGCTGCAGGGATCATGGATCCCAAGAAAGTAAATTTTGCTGCTGCATCCACGTCTTCCCAGTCTATTTTCCAGGAACTAAGATTTCTGTTTGCCATGAACTTTGTCTTTTTAACATTGAACAGCAGATCAGCTTTTACATTTCCTTCTTTCACTCTCATCAGTCTGAGGTTGTTGATATTTCTCCCAGCAATATGGTTTTCTGATTTTGATTTGTTCAGCCTGGACTTACATATGATAGTCTGCATATATGTTGAAATAATAAGATGACAATATACAAAAATTCCTCTCATGTTGTTCCATATTCGGTTCTGACCATGGTTTCGTATTCCAAATACAGATTCCACAGGTTGCGGTCTGATGCCACTGCCTCTGTAAGAACTTGTCACATTTTATTATGATATACACAGTCAAAGGTTTTAGAATAGTTTATGAAGCAGAAATAAATGTTTTTTTCTAGAACGCTCTTGCTTTCACTATTATCCAGCAGACATTGGCAGTTTTCTTGTGCCTCTGCCTCTGCAGAACCTGGTAGTTCTTGTTCCATATATTCTTGAGTTTGCAGGGTCCTAAGCATTACCTTGCTGGCATGTGAAATGAGTGCAATTGTTTAATAATTGGATCACTCTTTGGCACTGCCGTTTTTGTGAATGGTTTTTAGATCTTTTCTAGTTTGTTGCCCACTTCTGAGTTTTTCAAATGTGTTGGCATAAGGCAATCAATACTTTCACAGCATCATCCTGTAGGATTTCAAATAGTTCAGCTTGGATTCCAATAACGAAAACTACAAGAGCATCAAAGTTCCAAAATCCCTATTATCTAATTAAATCCTATCTATAGAGTAGTGTTAGAGTATCGGTTGTCTCAAAATGGCTCAGTGGTAAGTAAAAAGCGGATGGTGGACATATCATTAGATCTCAGACTTGGATCATTGCCCAAAATTAAAACTGTTTCATATATATATATATATATATATATATATATATATATATATATATATATATATATATATACAGTCAGGTCCATAAATATTGGGACATCCACATAATTCTAATCTTTTTGGCTCTATACACCACCACAATGGATTTGAAATGAAACGAACAAGATGTGCTTTAACTGCAGACTTTCAGCTTCAATTTGAGGGTATTTACATCCAAATCAGGCAAACGGTGTAGGAATTACAACAGTTTGTATATGTGCCTCCCACTTTTTAAGGGACCAAAAGTAATGGGACAATTGGCTGCTCAGCTGTTCCATGGCCAGGTGTGTGTTATTCCCTTATTATCCCATTTACAAAGAGCAGATAAAAGCTCCAGTGTTCATTTCAAGTGTGCTATTTGCATTTGTTGCTGTTAACTCTCAATATGAGATCCAAAGAGCTGTCACTATCAGTGAAGCAAGCCATCATTAGGCTGAAAAAACAAAACAAACCCATCAGAGAGACAGCAAAAACATTAGGTGTGGCCAAATCAACTGTTTGGAACATACTTAAAAAGAAAGAACGCACCGGTAAGCTCAGCAACACCAAAAGACCCGGAAGACCACTGAAAACAACTGTGGTGGATGACCGAAGAATTATTTCCCTGGTGAAGAAAACACCCTTCACAACAGTTGGCCAGATCAAGAACACTCTCCAGGAGGTAGGTGTATGTGTGTCAAAGTCAACAATCAAGAGAAGACTTCACCAGAGTAAATACAGAGGGTTCACCACAAGATGTAAACCATTGGTGAGCCTCAAAAACAGGAAGGCCAGATTAGAGTTTTCCAAACAACACCTAAAAAAGCCTTCACAGTTCTGGAACAACATCCTATGGACAGATGAGACTAAGATCAACTTGTACCAGAGTGATGGGAAGAGAAGAGTATGGAGACGGAAAGGAACTGCTCATGATCCAAAGCATACCACCTCATCAGTGAAGCGTGGTGGTGGTAGTGTCATGGCGTTGGCATGTATGGCTGCCAATGGAACTGGTTCTCTTGTATTTATTGATGATGTGACTGCTGACAAAAGCAGCAGGATGAATTCTGAAGTGTTTCGGGCAATATTATCTGCTCATATTCAGCCAAATGCTTCAGAACTCATTGGACGGCGCTTCACAGTGCAGATGGATAATGACCCGAAGCATACTGCAAAAGCAACCAAAGAGTTTTTTAAGGGAAAGAAGTGGAATGTTATGCAATGGCTAAGTCAATCACCTGATCTGAATCCGATTGAGCATGCATTTCACTTGCTGAAGGCAAAACTGAAGGGAAAATGCCCCAAGAACAAGCAGGAACTGAAGACAGTAGCAATAGAGGTCTGGCAGAGCATCACCTGGGATTAAACCCAGCGACTGGTGATGTCTATATGTTCCAGACTTCAGGCTGTAATTGACTGCAAAGGATTTGCAACCAAGTATTAAAAAGTGAAAGTTTGTTTTATGACTGTTAATCTGTCCTATTACTTTTGGTCCCTTAAAAATTGTGAGGCACATATACAAACTGTTGTAATTCCTACACTGTTCACCTGATTTGGATGTAAATACCCTCAAATTAAAGCTGAAAGTCTGCAGTTAAAGCACATCTTGTTCATTTCATTTCAAATCCATTGTGGTGGTGTATAGAGCCAAAAAGATTAGAATTATGTCGATGTCCCAATATTTATGGACCTGACTGTATATATATATATATATATATATATATATATATATATATATATATATATATATATATATATATATATATATATATATACATATATATATATATATATATATATATATATATATATATATATATATATATATATATATATATATATATATATACATATATATATATATATATATATATATATATATATATATATATATATATATATATATATATATATATCACTATTTGGGTTATGTTATGTTTTTTACATAAGGCGCTTTGTTGTTAATCATAATTTTATTGTTGATCGTGGCTTTAAGGTATAAATAGCCACACATCACTTGTGTAGTACCTGTTGCTATTCGTTGCCACAAAGGTATCAACTACCCAGTCATAAACATCACTCATGTGGTGTCTGTTGCTAGTTTCTGCTGGATAGGCATCAACTCTCCGGTCATTAATATCAGTGCACTGGATTGATCCCCCAGTGTGGTTACGTATAAATTATTATTATAAATTATATAGTAAAGAAATGTGTTATATTTAATATGAGGAGTCACGTCTAATAATGTTTAAGCTCTGGTCACTGTGTTTGTGTATATATTATATATAATATATAATATATATATATATATATATATATATATATATATATATATATATATATACTCATATTATCAGTCACATTTTAAAGATTGTGACTCTGCATTCACAGTTAGTTTTGCTGTATAGTCATTATATATTTGAACTATTTCAGATAGTTATATACTATCTATAAATATAGCCAGAAATTGAACATCACAATGTAACTTCTCATTTCATATGCAAACACTGGGGTGTCGAACAACCATTCATAAGCGATAGCAAACCTTATCAATCCACCAATCAACTCTCTACTAGCTGATATTTAGTACGAACAGGTCATGCATCCAACAAACAGGGAATTGTTGCCCTGAGAGTTGTGGGAAGTGATGGAGTTTGATATATATATTCTATGGCTGTCATACATAGGGATGATTGTCATCTCATGTTTAACCACGTCCAGTTTTCCTTGGTTCATAGTTCTAATGTTCCTAAGTTGAATTGTTCTTTGCAGCAGTAGACTTTGCTTTCCCTTCCAGACACATCCATATCAGGGCATCCTTTCAACTTTGTCCGAACCTCTTTATTAGAGCTAGTGCTACTCTTATTTGCCCTCTTCTATTCCGCAGTAATGTGGTTTGCACCTTTTGACCTGAGGAGCTCATCTACCAGTGCAATATCATTATTTATCTTATTGTGCTTATCCATAAGATTATCTTGGAAAATATACTGAAGTGGATTTTTAGTTTCTATCACCACAATTTGTTTGACCTTTCTTCTATGACCTGTCCAACTTGGGTGACCCTACATGCTATTTCTCACAGCTTCATTGAAATACACAGGCCTCTTCACCATGACAAGGTAGTGATCCAGAAGAGGATTGGGTTTAAAGTTTGACACAATCTGAAGAATATCAAGAGAGAGACTAAGAATGAGAGATGTGCTATCATCTGTCTCCATGCATTGCACAGACATTTCAGGATTTATTAAGAGATTAATAATACATTAATATTTATAATGAACTTCTTATTGTGCTTAATCATAAGATTATCTTGGCAAAGATACTGGAGTAAATTGTCAGTAGTCAACAGTTTTTCTTTTTTCTTTTTTTTTTTTATAATCTGATTCTTACAAAGAACATACAGTGGATATAAAAAGTCTACACACCCCTGTTAAAATGTCAGGTTTCTGTGCTGTAAAAAAATGAGACAAAGATAAATCATTTCAACACTTTTTCCACCTATAAACTGTACAACTCAATTGAAAAACAAACTGAAATCTTTTAGGTGGAGGGAAGAAAAATAAAAAAATAAAAATAATGTGGTTGCATAAGTCTGCACACCCTCTTATAACTGGGGATGTAGCTGTGTTCAGAATTAAGCAATCACATTCCAAATCATGTTAAATAGGAGTCAGCATACACCTGCCATTATGTAAATTGCCTCTGATTAACCCCAAATAAAGTTCAGCTGCTCTAGTTGGTCTTTCCTGAAATGTACTTAGTCGCATCCCACAGCAAAAGCCATTGTCCACAGAGAGCTTCCAAAGCATCAGAGATATCTCATTGTTAAAAGGTAGAAGGGTACAAAATAATTTCCAAGGCATTAGATATCCCATGGAACACAGTGAAGACAGTCATCATCAAGTGGAGAAAATATGGCACAACAGTGACATTACCAAGAACTGGAGCTCCCTCCAAAATTGATGAAAAACGAGAAAAAAAAAATGGTCTGGGAGGCTACCAAGAGGCCTACAGCAACATTAAAGGAGCTGCAGGAATATCTGGCGAGTACTGGCTGTGTGGTACATGTGACAACAATCTCCTGTATTCTTCATATGTCTGGGCTATGGGGTAGAGTGGCAAGACGAAAGCCTTTTCTTACGAAGAAAAACATCCAAGCCAGGCTACATTTTGTAAAAACACATCTGAAGTCTCAGCATGTGGGAAAAGGTGTTATGGTCTGATGAAACCAAGGTTGAACTTTTTGGTGATAATTCCAAAAGATATGTTTGGCGCAAAAACAACACTGCACATCACCAAAAGAACACCATACCCACAGTGAAGCATGGTGGTGGCAGCATCATGCTTTGGGGCTGTTTTTCTTCAGCTGGAACTGTGGCCTTAGTTAAGATAGAGGGAATTATGAACAGTTCCAAATACCAGTCAATATTGGCACAAAACCTTCAGGCTTCTGCTAGAAAGCTGAAAATGAAGAGGAACTTCATCTTTCAGCATGATAACGACCCAAAGCATACATCCAAATCAACAAAGGAATGGCTTCACCAGAAGAAGATTAAAGTTTTGGAATGGCCCAGCCAGAGCCCAGACATGAAACCAATTGAAAATCTGTGGGGTGATCTGAAGAGGGCTGTGCACAGGAGATGCCCTCGCAATCTGACAGATTTGGAGGGTTTTTGCAAAGAAGAGTGGGCAAGTCAAAATGTGCCATGCTGATAGACTCATACCCAAAAAGACTGAGTGCTGTAATAAAATTAAAGGTGCTTCAACAAAGTATTAATTTAAGGGTGTCCATACTTAACCTTGTTTTCGTCTTGTTCGGCGGCCATTTTTTCTTTTGCTTAGGTTATTTTCGGGTGTCTAAACTCCAAAATTTGTACTCAAATCGAGATCTAACTTGACTTGCAGAGGTCCTGGGTGCCCCCCCCCCCCCCCTTGCCGTGGGTAAGCTTTTTATGTGTTTGTTGTTTTTATTGTTTTTGTAATGTTTTTGGGTTTGCACGGGTTGCGTCCTTGTTTTTTAATCTCATAGGTGATTTTTGGCAAATGCGTAGCTGTTTGGTGGTGTTTTGCGTCTTTAGACTGCTGTAGCCTCCTTTTCGTTTTTTTCGGCGGCCATTTTTTCTCTCGCTTAGAGAATTTTTCAGTGTCTAAACTCTTTTATTTTGAGTTAAATTATGGTGTAACTTTTGTTTTCGAGGTCCTGGATGCCCCCTCTTCCTGTAAGTAAGCTTTTTATGAATTTGTTGTGTGTATTTGTTGTATTTTTCATGTTTTGATGTGCGCGGGTTGCGGCTGATTTTTGCGAGGTCGTAATGGGTCGTAACGTGTCTTATATTTTCTTTGCGTAACAACGTAAATTTTGCGAGGTGCGCAGTTGCTGGCAATCGTTAGCAACAACTCGCATGCTAACAACTATATATGTGATAATCATGTTAAATATGCTTGATATTTATATATGTTTTATAAATAGTTTTGTGGTATTTCAGGGTGAACTGTGTGAGCTGGTCAAATTTTGCAAATGCAGTTGTAGGATGTAATTTAAGGAGCTGAAAAAAGTAAGACTCTGTTGGAGAGATGCAAACAATCATCTTATTAGTGATATTTCGCAACAGCTCTGATTAATTAGGTTAATATGACTTTCTGATCTAGTAATTATTAGCCTTATTAAATTGCAATTCGGCCAATTGAATAGGGCTCTATATAAGCACACAGCATATATTTTTTTTACAGAAGTTTTTTGTTAGTGAACTTCGGACCAAAAGCAAGTAATTAACTAAAAACTACTGTAAAAAAATATGCTGTTTGCTTATATAGAGCCCTATTCAATTGGCCGAATCACAATTTAATAAGGCTGTTAGTTACCAAGTGGTATTGTTTAGTAGCACCATTGTTCAGTTACTTTGTGTCAATGTATTTATTTACCATTGTATTTTTCCTAAAAATGTGATATTTATAGTTAAGACTTAGATATTAGAACTGTGTTCTTTTGTTGAATGCTGGGATCTCCATGATCTGTTAGGGCTATCTGTGCCAGCTGGTGAAGCGTGGAAAGGAGCCCTGTGCATGGACTGAAAGTGGACCCTGTGTCATGACAGACATGTTGGCAGTGGAGGATTCTACACCTTCTGAACCTAGGAACGTGTTAGGTTCATTTAGCACAATGTTCTTAGCCAACATGGAACAGATGCCCTCAGCGAAAGCTAAGCTGCGATTCCAGATCTCTCAGCAGTGAAAGGGAATGCACAGCAAGGAGTTGACCAAGGAACTGGAGGTCCCCAGGAGAAACAAACCTTGGCAATATGGGAAAGAAACTAGGGGATGATCCAGATGAGGGGATACAGGAATTACTTTTCATGATAGTGGAGCAAGAAATGGAACTAGAATAAAGGTATATTGATCTGCTGTCCCCAGGTGACAGTGGTAGTTAAATGTGGACATTCTGTTGTTGTTTCGTAGCTTTGGGACCAATACAGCCAGTCACTGTAGTATATTAGTGTCACTATGAAACTGGTTATTTAATTACCCAGAGGATTGCGCTGCTTTTAGGAAAATGGAACGGATCGACTCCAAAGAAGTTAACTTTAAGTCAGCTTACCTCCAGTTGTTACTGCAGGACCTGGACAAGTGGCAGATTAGCAGGATTTCATTGGAAGAGGCATGGAGGGTGCCGGCTCCCCCAGTGACAGAATAGAGGTATTAGTTTGCACTAGTGTCCCCCAGAAGTAGATGTGGGGTGACCTAAGTGAGGAACTGTGCAGGATTTCATGGGATGATTTCATTAAGCAGTGTGTTAATTACAGGACCACTTGGTACAGGTTCACTGGTCCTGTAATTCAAACACTGTTTAATATAGCATCAAAACAGGCACCTTTGCCATGTCTGCACAGTTGATTAATCCTTTAATTGGAATACACACACATAAGAATATATATGTACATATTGAACAGGTCACAAACATAGGACACACATGCTAAACAAACCCACAACATGGACATTGCTATAAACTAGACTCACACAAAGGGGATTGTGTACTTGTATATAAAAAAAAGAGGAGGAGAGAGCAGCAGCGGAGGGGGAACCGTAAATGGAGGTGTAGCCGCGTAATCCGGCGAGAAGCGGATGGAAATGGCGGCTCACGTCATGCTGTGAGAGCAGCGAGCTGAAGGTAGCTGCTTAGCCCAGGGGGAACGTGGATATCCACGGAACCAACTCACCTACAGCACGGGAGCCAACTGAGCAGGAGATGGGGGAGAGTCGGCTCGGCAGGATAAGAGGTGCTGCTGATTCCTGAAGCCCCAACAGAACGCGGTGAATTATAGCAGATGCGCTACCACATACGTGAGGGCTGTTCTGCTTAAAGACACGTGAGTAGAGCCTGAGAGAGCAGCTCAGGGACGCCAGGAGTAGAACAACAGAGAGGCTCAGCGACGCACCAGGGCAGGAAGGTAAGGTACAAGGGAAACCCACCCTTACCCCCAACCTTACCTCACCATAAAGGTGATAGTAAAGAGACTGTGACAATTTGTGAGTAAAGCTGTGTCTTTTGACAAGGAACTGTGCAACCACTATAAGTAGGTGCTTTATTGAAAATAAACACAACAAATATAAAACAGAAACCCTGAGGCTAGCGACACAGCTTCAAACTATACTATGCATGACACAAGTGTATAACAGATCTGTTAATAGAAGAAAAATACCTCACACTATCTGCTTATTGAATAAGAGTGGTATATTGAGCTTACAAAAACATTTTTCCTCAAATAACTGCCACAAGAATACACAGTAGAACTGTATGTCTTAACTAGTGGAAAAGTCAAGTCTGGCAATTAAAAGATTTAACTGGCAAACGGCAATGAGAACTTTCTGAGAACAGAACTGGTGGATAAATTCCACAAATACACTATAATAGTAACAGCGACAAAGAACCATTGGATTGTCCATTGAAAAATAAGATATAAGGCTCTAATAATTTTTAAGACTGTGGAAATATTAAAGTCAAATAGCACCTCTTAATATAACAGTACTGGCAGTACAGACCAGTGAATATATTGTCAAAAGAGGGGACAGGAGGAAGGAGAGGGAAAAGAAAATGAAGGAATAAAGGAAGGGAAAAGGGAGAAAAAAGCTTTAAAGTTAAACCCCTCAGGGGAAAACAGAATACCGCAAAAGTAAAATAAGATGGCGTCCAAAAATAAATCTAAAATGTGGAAAAGCCCAATAGTAGAGCCATCTCCCTTTTTCACGCCCAAAAATTCTACAATGTCCTTCCCAAAACACACTCCGAAGGAAGCTCTGGATCAAAGCATTGTTCTCCACCCTACAATTGCATTAAGTAGAGAGCTTGAAAATTAAGAGGAAAATCTTCTTACCACAGATAAAATGAAAGAGATTTTGAAGAACTTTCAAGAAGAATTTTTGGCTGAAATTAAAAATCAAATAATGGAAAATGCAAAATCAATAAGAGAGGTGAATAAACGATCCGCTGACTTGGAAGACAAATTTGACAAGCTGATCATTGATCACAATATGCTTTTGGAACAGTCATCAAAAATGGCTTCTCAAATTACTATACTGAATGACCAGATGAATAGGATGGAAGACAAAGCTCGGAAAAATAACCTCCGAATAAGAGGAATACCTGAAGCTATAAAAAAAGAAGATCTTCCAACATACATCACGGAATTGCTTTCCAAAATTACTCCTAATTTTTCCTATTTGGATCAGAAGATTGATACAATCCACCGAATTCCTCTTCCAAGCCATTTACAAAATAAAAGTTCCAGAGATGTGATTGTCAGAATTCATCACTTACCCACAAAAGAAGCAATATCTAAAGCAAGTTACATAAAGAAGACGTTTGAACATCCATATGAAAATATTCAAATATTTGCAGATCTTTCAAAAGGCACAATCAGTAAGAGAAAGGAGTTTAACTCCATAACACAAGCCTTAAGGAAGAGCAATCTAATATACAAATGGACCTTTCCAGTAGGCTTACTGGTACTACAAGGAACGTCTTGGCATAAGATTAAGACCCCTGCAGAAGGCGTAAACTTCCTGAGTACTATAATGCCTAACAATTCTGATCCTAAAGATTCCTTAATGTAATTGCAAGTTCCTACGCCAGACTGGCAGAGGAAGAAATGACTTTGACGGACTAAATGATTATTTAAATATAATCTGATGTGTCTTTTCCTTCTCTCTTCCTCTTCTCTGTTCTCCCCCCCCTCTCTCTCTTCTCTCACTACCAACTCCCTCGTTTTGGTGGGGGAAGGGGTGAGGGAACAACGATGGATTGATGAATTGTTTATAGTAACCTGGACAGTAAGGTAGGTTATGTAACAGAGGTTAAAACTGAACAAGGAAGGTTTGCAGCTAATCGATATTAGGGGGTGGCGGGAGGGGGGATGGAGAGGGGATAAGTAAAGACATTACAAATAATAGTGGGTAATAAATTACAACACTCAGAAAGGAGAGGTATAGATATAATGTGACACATAAGAACGGAAATGTAGTCAAGTTAGCACTCTCCAAAGAATCCGCCAACCATTTCTAAATAACGGCTGATCCCCTGCTGAACAGAAGTTCGGAATGGCTTCATAAGAGCCTCTTCTGTTCTAAATGTACAAATGTTAGTATGAATGGAAGTAAGGAAGATTTTGTATATTTGGTTCATAAAGATATAATGGAAGATTTTGTATATTCAGTTAATAAAGGCACAAGGATGATAGCTAATCCAGTTAAGGGTTTTATGGGAATTAATTGCTTCTTCATACTCAATGTCATTAAAAATATTTAGTTGGAATGTAAATGGTTTAAATTCTCCTAGCAAAAGGAAAACCGTTCTTAGATCCTGCAGAAAAGAGAAAGCAGACTTGATATTTTTTCAAGAGACACACTGGAGGAAAACTAAGATTCCAGGTTTTGCGACAGGCGACTTTGACTGCAGTCATCACTCAATAGGTGAAAAGAAAAAGAGAGGAGTATAAAAATGTTTTTCTAATAATCTAGAAATAGTAGAAACAATAACAATAATAGACCCTGACGGACGATATATTTTATGGAATGGACAGATTAATAATCAGCAAATTACATTAATACATATTTATGCGCCGAATGAGAAACAAGGAAAATTTCTAAAACAAATAAGCAATTTAATGAGAAAGTTCGCCCAGGGGCCGCTGGTGATGGCTGGTGATTTTAATATGATCTCAAACATAAACTTAGATATTATAAAAAATCTGAAACGCTCTGTTTTAATGTGCCCAGGAGACTGTCGTCTCGATTAAGGGCTAATTATTTGTTTGATTGGGATTCAGAATCAATTAAGCATCTAGGTATTATCTTCTTGGGAAATACACAGAAAACAGTCGATAGAAACTACAAAGATTTACTGTTTAAATTTCGAAACATCATAGACAATTGGCGAAAAGATAGATTTTCCTTTTCAGGGAAAATAGCGGTAGTCAAAATGATGTTACTCCCTAGACTAAACTATATCTTAATGTGTATTCCATGTAAGATTCCTGGAGATTGGCTGAGGAAATTACAAGGTGTGATTGATGTTTTCATACACCATTCTAAATATATAAGATTTAAAAAAAAGACCATGGGAAGAAGTTTTTTAAAAGGAGGAATCGCCTACCCCCTATTGCAACCATACCAGGAGGCTAATTGTGTAGTTCATGCCTTGAAATGGCTAGAAACTTCACAGACACTACCTTGGATAGACATAGAAAAAGCTTTAAATCCAAATTACCATTTATCATCCCTGGTGTTTGGGGCAAAACCATCAAATAAGGACCTAGCTCTAGGATCTTCGGTTATGAAAGAGATCTTAAAAAACTGGAGACAGATCAATAAGAAATATAAATTAATCCCTAGGGGCAGTCTTATCACTCCATTGAACTCACTAATACATTTAGATATGAGATGCATTACTAAAGATTGGAAGAGGAAAGGATTAACATCGGTGGGAGATACTGTGATCAATGGGATTATTGCCCCTTTTGAGCAAATTAAGGAAAAGTTTAAGATTTTAGGAGTAGGATGGTTAGCATATGAAGCATATAGAACTTCCTGTGGTATAACCAATGTACAATTACAAAGCAACAAAGAACTAAACCCCATGGAAAAAATCCTCCTTAAATCAGGGAAAAAACATCTGATATCTAAATGTTTCAATATCATAAGATCTGCTGTAGAGCAATCCAAAACCAAGGGTATGATCCAATGGGAACAGACCTTAAATTTAGAAATAAAGGAAACAGACGGGGACACAGCGCTAAAATGGACAAACAGATTTATTAAACAAACAACATACAGAGAAACATTTTTTAAAATAATAAACAATTGGTATATGGCACAAATTTCCCACTCCCCTGTAGATAAATTGTGTTGGAGAGAATGTGGTAGCCCGGCACATCTGTTGCATATTTTATGGGACTGTCCTAAAATAAAACCCTTTTGGGAAAGGTGCTATGATTTTCTGGGCAAGATAATCGGGAACCAACTCCCTTTTAAGGGAGAATGTAGCATTTTACATATTTTTCCAAGTGATGTCCCTACTGAGAAAATAGCAGTGGCAATTATTACTTTTTCAATAGCAAAAAACTTATTAATAATGAAATGGAAAGATGAATCCCCTCCAATATTTTCTGACATCATTTGGAAAATAAAATACATCCGAGAATTAGAGGCAAATTATGCACAAAGAGGTCTAATTAAAGTAGACCCAGTGAAATGGAAAATATGGGATCAGAATCAAAGAACTACAAATTAAGAGATCAAATCTTCCAGGAGGGAATGAGGGATGAATGTGGATGAATGGTTATATGATTTTAATTAAAAGATTGTCTAAATTATGTAAAAGAGTCGACAAGAATGTAATTAATATTTTTGTTTTTGTATGTGTTTATTGGAAAAATAAAAAGAATTAAAAAAAAAAAAAAGAGGAGGAGAAAGAGGCCAGTTAAGGTTTAAATCTATACAATCATGATACTTGACACTAAAGTTCTCATCCTTATTTAGTGATATTCCTGCTTTGGTGTGCTGTTGACAGGACAATTATTAACCAAGGACGTATATTAATCGGGGGACTGTATGTCACCCTAGTTTTAAAATTACCTTTTTTGCCGCCAATTAGCCAAGAATATGTGCTTTTTAATTATCTCACATAATGTGAAATGTACACGTATATGAAATATAACAAATTCTTATTTTTATTTTTGTACAACTAGAGACAGAAAACAATTAAAGTGTATCTACTTAACATATGGAATAAATATAGAAAACAGGAGTCAAGATGGGATGTTTATTTATCATAACAGTCGCTTAATCCGAATGCATGAGAAAGTTGAAAAGCATCTATCTAAAGAATTTAGGTAAGTCATACAATTAATTGTTTGTGTGGATGGACTTTTTCAAATTAAAAAATAAAATAAAATAAAAGAGTGTTGGCATTAAACATGATTCAAAAACAAAATTGGGGTAGCTTCTATATTTTTTAAACCTTTGATATGTAGACTTATTCAGGTACGAAATACAGTCTGTATTCATGAATAAAATTAGGAAATACCAGCATCATGCTGATAGATTATTTTATATTGTGTACAGCAAGACAAATATTATAGGCTTGTTACTTAGAAATGGAGCTTTAGCAAAATCAAAATTGTGTACCGTAGCTCACCCTAGATTATTAAATCTTACTGAAATCTTGCAATGGAAACTAAAACTAACCCTAACATACTTTTTAAATATATTATAATGGGAAGAAGGCCAGGAAGGAAGCTATAGGAACATTGCAATGTGAAACAGGCTGTCTGACAATTAGTGACCAGGAAAAGGCAGATAAGCTAAATAGTTTTTTTTCTTTGGTATACATAAGGGAGGTACCAGTGGTTGGAACACTGCAACATAGTGGGGCTACACTACCTTCACCCAATAATTGGTTAACACAAAGAAAAAAGAAGAGAGGTTGGAAAAAATAAATGTTAATAACGATCCATGTCCTGATGGAATACATCCAAGGATACTGAGGGAACTGGGCTCTGTAATAGCCAAACCATTAATTTTTCAAGATTCACTCAACAGAGTTTCTCTACTAGATAACTGGGGAAAAAAAACAGATGTGATAAACCATATTTAAGAAGTGAGCAAGAACAAATCCAGAACATTATAGACCTGTAAGCCTCACTTCTGTAGTGGGAAAGCTTTTAGAAGGGTTAATAAGAGATAGTATACAAGAATATGTATTTTTAAACAAGATTATCCGTAGGAGTCAACATGGATTTGAGGGATAGGTCATGTCAAAAAAAGCTAATTTTTTTCTACAAGGAGGTTAGTAAGAACTTGGATCAAGGCAACTCAGTGGATGTAGTCTTTTTGGATTTTGCAAAAGCTTTTGAAACATAGTAATTGAGGCTGCAAAGTTTTTTTGCCATACATGGAAGATTATTGTGCAATCTAAGGGATACAGGAATTGCAGTAAATATTTGCTCATGAATTGAAAGCTGGCTAAAAGGAAGCAAAGGGGAGTTATAAATAGAACATACTACGATTGAACTAATATGGTAAGTGGGGTTCCTCAGGGTTCAGTATTAGGTCCTCTCCTTTTTAATATATTTAATTATTATAAACTTTTTTTTTATTTATTTATTTATTCATTTTTTAATTTTACTTCAGTTTCTACAAATAACAAACCGATATTACAAAATTATACAAAACACAAATATACAAATACAAGATATATTACAGTCCTACAAAAACTAAAAAAAAAAAAGGGTTATGTCTTATGAGTTTAAAGAATGGAAATATTTATCCCAAATCAGCCAACTGTTAAACCTGGATAAAACAATGCCCATGTCGTATAGAGTCCTTTCTAATTCTCTGTTCTTTTTGAGAATTGTTAATACTTCAGTGATGGAATAAGTTATGATTTCCAGCGTTTGGCAATAAGCCATTTGACTACTGAGACTACCTGTATAATTAATGCTTGTTCTTCCATCTTAAGCCTATTGTCCATTATGTGAAGAATAGCCATTTCACATGTCGGCTTAATGATTTTACCACAAATTTTAGAAATATATTCAAAAATCAAACTCCAAATTTTCTTAATGGGGTCACAGTCCCACCAAATATGTTAGTACATCCCCTGCTGTTTACAAAGCCTCCTTCAAAGCCCCTTATTAGGATTATTGTTAATAATTGCTATCTTTACTGGGACAAACTACCACCTCTGAATCACTTTAAAATTGACTTCTCTATATGCTTGATATTGAATAATTTTCTGTGAGAACGCAAAGCTCTTGACCAATTTTCCAGGTCAATTAAGTTATTACATTCTTTTTCCCACTTAAGCATACCTGGAGATTTTTCCATCTTATCCTGTTTTCTTAATATTTTATAGCATTTGGAAATTATATGTTTCCTGTCATTATAAGTACTAACTTTTTTTTTTTTCTCATGGCATTTCAATATTGAAAGATGCAAGTTGGTATAGAGTGGATTCATTGAATAATAATAAATAATGAAGTGCACTGGTAGAACAACGGAACCACAATATATTTCCAGACTTGAAAGGAATATGAGTCTCTAAACACTAGAAAGTTAGAAGGCATATAAATTTTAAGAAATATAATTTTGGTTTTGAATCACATATTATAAAACCACAATATCAAATAATTTTTAGGGTAAGAAGGATTTATAATAATAGCACAATAGCACTTTATAGATAGGTGGGGGAAAAAGAGGGAAAAGAAAAGGAGGATATAAGACCCACGACACAATTTATATGTACATTTTTTTCACAGTATCTCAATAATGAAAGTTGCAAGTTGATATAGAGTGGATTTATTGAAAAATAATAAATAATGAAGTGCACTGGTAGAATAATGGTATTACAATATACTTCTGGATCGGAGAGGAATATGAATCTCTATACACTAGTAAGGTCACAAATAGAAGTTATATAAAATTTAAGAAAATACATATTAGCTTTGAATCACATATCATATAATCACAATAGGAAATACATTTTTTTAGGGGAAGAAAGATTTATAATAATAGCACAATTGCACTTTAAAGATATGAGGGGGGGGAAAAAGAGAGAAAAGAAAAGAAGGAGGATATAAGACTCACAAAGGTCATTGTGTATATAGAATGAATTTTTTTTACAATAATATTTGGAATTTAGTTATTAAATATAGATTTTTTTATTATAAAATAATCATGTCATGTTTACAAAGCTTAATGGCAAGATTAAGAAAAAAGTCAGCGAAACAAGGAAGTAATTTAAATATAAATATATAGAAGAATGATTAAGATGATGGAATGACAAAACTATCTTTCTTCCACTGAGTTTAAGTTTAGTAATATGAAGATTGTTATGATTCTATTTTTTTAAGTATATAAGACAATTTATATTTTGATATTGGTGGAGAATATACTTGCGGTGTATGAAAATTATGTATTGGAATAGCATGACTTCATGACCAATTTCTGACGTTTTATCTCCTAACATTTCCTAATATTGGCATAAATGCCCTAAAACCAAGATGGACATAAAGTTAAGTCCTATTCAGAGTTTGTTTGTTAGTTGTATGAATCAGAGTATGTTTGGATCTCCCAAAAACAATAGTAGGTTGAAAAGAAAATGGGAAAAGGATATGAAAGAAGAATACATAGGGAGAAAAATATTGAAGCCTAAATGATCAAGATATTATCCCATAATGTAAATGGATTAAATTCCCCTTCTAAAAGGAATACAGCCTTTAAAGAATATAGAAAAATGAAAGCAGATATACTGCTTTTACAGGAAACACATTGGAATAAAGAGGTATTGGAATATATGGGTAATAAAAAATACAATCTTAGAGCAGATTCCACATTTAATAAAAAATCTAGAGGTGTATCCATACTATTTAGCCATGAGTTAAAAATAATAGAGGAGACCAGAATTATAGACCCCTTAGGGAGATACATAATCTGGGGTGGCCAGATTAATGACAAGTGTATGACCATAGTCAATTTATATTTTCCAAATACTAATCAGATTAGCTTTTTTTAAAAATCCTTAAAGAATTAACAACATTTAGAAAAGGGAAGATAATTATAGGTGGGGCTTTCAATATGATAATGGATCCTATTAATGATAAAGTAGGAAAGTCCAATAAAAAAACAATAAATCAAATTAGTAAGATATCGAAAGAATTTAATAAAGAGGTGGGTGAATATGATTTACTAGATTGCTGGAGAATACTCCATCCATATGAAAAAAGACTATTCTCATTTTTCTAACCGCCATAAATCATATTCAAGATTGGATTACTTTTTTCTAGATATAAAGACTTTAAGATCAACAAAGAATATTGACTTAATAGTAACCATATGGTCGGACCATTTCATTCTATCATTAGCATTAGAAGATATAAAAGACAACTTTCACTTAAAAAATATATGGAGGATTGATCCAATAATTTTTTAAGAATGGCGAAATATTAGAATCCTTAAAGAAAGAAACTAGAGAATTCTTTATAACTAATACAAATACGGTTAAGTCAAATGTTACTTTGTGGTGTGCATATAAATCTGTAATAAGAGGTCAAATAATCTCTAAAATGGCCAACATTAGAAAAAAAAGAGGTAAACCATTAAGAGTGTTATACATAAAGCTGAACAATCAACAAAAAAGAAATAAACTATGCCCGAGCAAGGAAGGAACAATTATAATTACTAAACTAAATAATCAAATAAATAAGGTTTTGCAAAGTCAGGCAGACACTATGATGTGGAGATTCCAACAGACTCACTTCCTATTGGCGAATAAAACAAGTAAATATCTAGCGCAAAAACTTAAGAAGCAAACCAATCAAAGAAAGATATTAAGCCTTAAGGGACCAGATAATAAAATCTATACTCACCCAGATAAAATAGGAGAAATCATTACAGAATTTTATAAATCACTATATAATATAGAAAACAAGTCAAACTCAAATAGAGATGAAATAAATACATTTTTGGATAAAACAATTCTTCCTACTATTGATACTGAGGACTGCAATTATCTAGATAAAGATATAACCTTTGAGGAAATAGATGAAGGAATAAAAAAGGCTAATTCTAACAAAGCCCCAGGACTCGATGGGTTCGACCATTTATTTTTTAAGTTCCTTGGGAAGGAAATTAGAACAGGTCTTCTAGATATGTTTAATGAAATTAAAAACTCAGGGTAAATAGAAGGGGAAATGGTTGAGGCAAAAATCATAAACATACTAAAACCAGGGAAAAACCCAGAAGAAATTACAAGCTACAGACCAATTTCTCTTATAAATATAGATTTAAAAATATATGCAAAAATAATAGCCAATAGGCTTAATAAAATACTACCTAAACTAATACATATGGACCAATCTGGTTTCGTCCAAGGACGTCAGGCATCAGATAACACTAGAAGGTTAGTAGACCAGATATTTCAAGCGAAAAAAACGGGAGTTCCCAAACTGATCCTGTTTCTAGATGCAGAAAAAGCATTTGACAGGGTTAGCTGGGAATTCCTAGAAGCAGTGTTAAAAAAGGTCGGACTGACCAACTTTGCATCTAAAACAATTAAAGCCTTATATGAAAAATCATCGGCATATATAACAGGCCCAAATTTTCAATCAGAGAAATTTAGAATTTCTAATGGGACTTGCCAAGGATGTCCTCTTTCTCCATTATTATTTCTACTCTTTTTAGAACCATTGGCTTCAAGAATTAGATGCCACAATAAAATCAGAGGCGTAAAAATAGGACGAATAGAATACAAAGTTATGCTATTCGCCGATGATATTATAGTTACTATGACAGACCCAGTCGAATCTTGCAATAATCTGATGGAACTACTGACTGAATTTGGGAAAGTGTCATATTTCAAAATAAATCAATTAAAGTCTGATATAATCCATAATGGTTTACATTTTGACTATATAAATAAATTAAAGAATAGTTACACTTTTAATTGGCATCAAATAAGTATAGTACATCTAGGTATAAGATTTAAGTTTCATAATGAGAATAGAAGACAATATATCAGATTTAATAAAATAAATCAGACTATTACTCTATGAGTGGCGAAATATAAGACTTTCATGGTCAGGTCGAATATCTACCGTTAAAATTAGTATAATCCCTAAATTAACATACCTATTTAGATGTATTCCGGAAATAGTACCAGTTTATTATTATTAAAAACATTCAGAAAATAATAGATAGTTTCATCTACCTAAATAAAAAAGTGAGAGTAAAAAAGATAATAGCTAATAAAAACTTTGAACTTGGCGGAACTTTAAAGATGTTTGTGAAAATATCGCTATATCCCACATAATCAATATGAATATCAAAAATAGGAATGATGAACATAGAAGAAGACCTTGTGGGCTCTTCTTCAATTAGATCATTATTAGAAAAACATAAAGATGGAAAAGATAAATGGGGTAATCTACCAAAAGGAATAAGATCATTGTTAATATTCTGGGGTAAAAACAAAGATAAACTAGGACTATTCCATTTTCCGTCCTTATCAGCACCAATTGACATCTTGGAGAACGGATGTAATAATAAAGTTATAGAACACCTAAAGAAAGCCGGACTTAAAAACATTATAGATCTATATGGTCAAGGCTCCCTATTAAAATACATAGAATTTCAGAGGAAATATTCCAGGGAGAAGATATCTTGGTTAAATTATAAAGGTATGACAGAAGTACTAAAAAGCAAGGGTTATCCTCTGATAAATGTAGACAAACCATATGAACTAGAGGTACTTCTAAGTAAGGGTCACATGACCCATCTCATCTCAAAGATTAATAAAATAAGGAAAAAAAGGTCTGAATTATATAAAATCGAGAAGGTAAAGGAATGGGAAAATGAATTTAAGCTAAATTGTGAAGACCACGATTGTATAAGAGCCTTAAGATTAATTAAAAAATCCTCGATAAATAGTTCCCTTAAAGAAATATATTTTAAGCTAACTCAAAAGTGGTATCTAGTTCCGGCCACAATTAATACATTTTATCATACGTCCTCCCCACTATGTTGGAAAGGCTGTGGCTAAATTGGCACATCAGCCCATATGTGGTGGGAATGTATAAAAATCCAACATTTCTGGAAAGAATGCTGTAGTCATTTAACAACAATGCTAAAAATTGATTGTCCGTGCTCCCCAGAAGTAGTTCTATTTTATCTACGGATAGATAAAACTTTTCCCAAGGATAACCTATTGATATCACATATTCTATTAACTATTAAACATTTATTAGTGAAATACTGGAAAAAGCCCATAATTCCATCTTGGGGTGAAGTCCTGAATAAAATTAACTACAACAAAGAATTGATGAAGTCTAATTATACTCATGGCTCTAGAGATAAAAATAAAATTAATTGGAATACCTGGGAAAAATATATGCAGTAATGAAGAAAAAGCTTAAAGAAAGGAAATATTTCTAAGGGACAATAGTTTATAGGTGTATGTAGAATCCTTTGTATCACTCATTTTTTCTTACTTCTCTTATATTTCCTTTCTCTCATCCTCATTGTTGATTGATAATGAGGATGAGAGAGATGATGAGGAAAGAAGAACAAATAGATATACTATTGGGAGTAAGAATGAAAGTTTGAATATGTGGCATATGTAATTGTTAGTGTATGTCTTATTTTTTACGAAAATAAGAAGAATGATAAAAGAATATAAGGAGAGAAGGGAGAGAACACTTATTACTAATATATAACTATACTACTTAAAAAAAGAAGGTAAAAACTTTCAGTTTGGTATGGTTTTTATCACTATGTTTCCTCTATCTCCTATCTCAGTGATATTGAATATGAATCGATTTGTATGTATTTTGTATTGTCTAATATTTATGTTTATTTCTTGAAAACAATAAAAAAAAAAGGTACTAACTTTACAAAATTGGTTAAGGATCTGTTTGAGGTAATTAAATATTTTGAATTTAAAATAACTTTTTTAACTCTCTCATATTCCAACCATTTAGACAATGGAAAACTAAAATCAGCACATAATTTTGGAAAAATACTTAATTTCACCTTTATCGAACAGATCTCCCAATGTCTGTATATTCCAATTACCCCAATTATGAAGACAGGTGGCCAAGTTAAGAACATTACTTACACCTAACAATGACATTTCCGAACACGGAATTGTCAAAAGGTTAGTTTTTTTCTTCCATTTAAACCAAAATTTAAACCCTGATTTAATTATTATTGACATAATATTATTATTGGGAAATGTATCATACAAAGCCAATCTCTTAATGATAAGCCCTTAGCTAAACATTGTTCTATAGTTATCCACTTATTTGTTTTGTTTTAGTGGACCAGGGTATAAAATGAGATAGCACTGCAGCCATATAATATTCTTCAACACAAGGGGACGCAATGCCTCCTTTTATAAAGCACTTCCTAACAATCCTTGAATTATTCTAGATTTTTTCCCATTATATATAAATGAATCGATCAAGGTTTGGTATTTTTTAATTATAGTTTCAGGAACGGATAAAGGCAAACATCTAAATAAATAATGTATTTGCTGTAATATAGACATCTTTACGGCTTGCTATTCTACTGACCAGGATAAACTATTTGATTTCCAATTTATTAGTTGTTTTTTAATTTTGGCATATAATTTCGAAAAAAATAATTTTAGTTAGATTTTCCAATTTTTCAGAGAATTCTATTCCCAAGTAATTGATTTTATTTAACTCCCGAATCATTTCCCAAATGTTTTTCAGAGAAGTTATTTCATCTTCGTCTATATTTATCGTTAATACCTCTGTCTTTGACCAATTTATTTTGTAGTAAGAAATTAAACCAATTTATTTATTAATCCTGAAGCTGTAGTAAAGACTTTTCTAGTTCGGCTATAGTTAATATCACATCATCAGCATAAAGCATAATTTTATGCTCAGAATCACCATTCTAATTCCATGAATTTTCTATTCATTCTAATGGCTTCTGCCAAAGGTTCCATCATTAAAACAAAAATTAAAGGAGATAATGGACAACCCTGACGGGTCCCCATTGGTAATAGAGAAAGTGTTTTGTTTTTTAGGCATATAACACAGGCAGTGGAGTTTGAATATTAAGCCCCTATAGATTTCACTCCAAAATCTTCAAAACCGAATTTTAGTAATACTTTATTCATAAGATCCCAGTTTAGTAGCCTGTCAAAGGCCTTTTCTGGCATCTAATGTGATAACTATAGAACGTTTATGATTATCTTTACAAAAAGAAACTATGTCAATTATCTCCTTGTATTATCGGCTCCCTGTCTATCTTGTAAAAAACCTGATTGATCCATATTTTTTTAATTTACCAAGGCACAAGCTCAATCTTTTAGCTAAAATTTTGCATATAATTTTATATCCGTGTTCATTAAAGATATCGGTCTATAACTCTTACGTGACTTCTTTTTAATATGTTGAATCGACCTTAATATTAAAAAAGCTATAGTTCCAGAAAGGGACTTATCTATTTGCCAATTCGTTTCCTGAAAAACAAACAACATCAGCTTTAATTTTCCGAAATTTATCTATTAACACTCGCCTCTTAAATACAGAGTTCCATCCTTGTACATTCTGTGAGACTATCTTACATCCCATCCAAAAAAACCAAAGGGACCCCATAGGATACCACTCAAAAAAAAAAAAAAATACCATTCTATACCACCCAGAATTCGACATAACCTTACAATTTATTACCTGAACATTGAAAGTTTTACAACTATTCCACATAAAAACATACACATTTTCATACAAAACCGAGACATAATGTACCTCACCAAAAGACAGATGACTATAAGTCTAATGGTTAATTTGGCTAGACCAATCTACGTCTAGCAGCCCCACCATGGTAGCCCGTCCCATAACACCATTCGCTCTCTTTTGTATATATTATCAGGAGAAAGCAGAGAAGGAACCCCTTTAACAAGTAGTGGAAACTGGAAAAACATGGGGAGCCACAGGGGAAGAGAGGAATGGAGGAGGGGAGGACGACATATTTAATGCTTCTTATTCTTCCTTCTTACACTTCCTTCTATAACTTCTCATTGACTGAACTTTATCTAATTTCCTACTATTTGTAAGTTGGAACAAAAAGTATCCAACTTTTCTATTATCAATCAGGTGATTTTTCTGTGAATTTATAGTGTTATTTATAGTGTAAAATGTGTATCTTACTTTACTAACAATATCTTATTTTCTCTACCTTACTTTTTTAACCTACATTCCATCAGCTACCCCTTTATTTTGCTCGTCATCCTATCCTTTGTAAGTGGAGTGAATGCTCAATAAGTAACATTTTGTTAAGTGTCTTCTTACTAACCAGAACATAGGGCCCTATTAAATTATCCCTCGTAAGTCTCTCGGGTGCTCGCAAAAGGCAGTTTTTCTGCAGTTTCGAGTACCTGAATCTCTCGCTAGCCTGGCTTTGCGATATGAACTATACGAAAAAATGGCAGAGAATAGGCTCCAAAGAGAGCTACGTAGTCATCACGCAACCTTAAATCTACGCATGATTATCGTATTTCGTAAGAATCCCTACGGGCACAAAAAAGTGGCCCGCATGGGATCCTAAAGCCTCTACTGCTGCAGGGGTCTCTATCGGGGACCCCTGCAGCACCCCCACATTAAGCCCTTGCAGCGTGGTCCCCGGATCGCACCGATCAGGCCCCGTTTGCATTTAAGAAAGTTTTAAAATTCCCGCTGCAGCTTATTAAAGGGTGCCGCGACACACTATTACCCAATCCGGCCGCGGCACCTACAATTAACCCCCCTCTATGCTGGGGGTCCTCATCGGACCCCTGAAGTGTACCCACATAAACCCCTTGCTGCAGGGGGTCCATAGTGGACCCCCACAGCCCCCCCACATTAACCCCCTGCAGCGGGGGTCCCCCGATTCGGCACCAATCGTAGACCCTGCTGCATTTCAATTTTAAATTTTCCGCCTCGCGGGTCCTTAGAAGAACTGTAAACCGTCCTGAAAGGACTCGCACTAAAAATATTAACCCCTAGGCAACTATAATTAACCCTATAACTCATGAAGGTCAATACAGACCCCCATAAGGCCTTAATTAACCCATAACTCATGGTGGTCAATACAGACCCCCCATAAGGCCTTATAAACCCCGTCACTCATGGTGGTCAATACAGACCCCCATAAGGCCTTAATTAACCCTGTCACTTCATGAAGGTCTATACAGACCCCCATAAGGGCCTTAATTAACCCTATAACCTCGCGGGTCCTAAAAGGCTCTAAAAGAAAAAAAAAAAAACTAACGGAGATCTGCACTCACAGACCTCCCGATGCTAATGAGCCTCCCGGGAGGTCTTTTCCGGGAGGAAAATGGCAATGTGCGGCTTTTGATTGGCTGAAAAAAGCTGTCAGCCAATCAGAAGTCGTCAATGTATGAGCCAATCAGGATGCGCAGATGTCTTCTAACCAATCACTCCGTGGGGGTGTATCCCATAGTGGATTTGGCTGAAGGCATCTGAAGCCTTGTGATTGGTTCCAATAAAGATTGACAAGTGCGTTAGGCCAATCAGGGTGGGAATATTGGGGTGTATCCCATCCTGATTGGCTCACACATTGACGACTTCTGATTGGCTGAAAATTGATAGACAGCTTTTTCAGCCAATCACAAGGCGCTATTGCCAATTTCCTCCCGGAAAAGACTCCGGGAGGCTCATTAGCGTCGGGGAGGTCTGCGAGGGTAGATCTCCATTAGTTTTTTTTTTTTTTGAGCCTTTAAGGACCCGCGAGGCAGGGAAATTTAAAATTGAAATCCATCATGGTCACGATCGTTGCCGATCGGGGGACCCCCGCTGCAGGGAGTTAATGTGGGGGGGCTGCGGGGGTCCCTATGGACCCCTGCAGCAAGGGGGTTATGTGGGTACACTTACAGGGGTCCTGATGGGACCCCCAGCATAGAGGGGGGTTAATTGTAGTGCAGCGGCCGGGATTGGGTAATATGTTCCGCGGGCCCTTTAAGAGGAGCCGTGGCAGTGAATTTAAAACTTTTAAATGCAACGGGGGGGGCCTGATCGGTGGGGTCCCCGTCGCTGCAAGGGGTTGAATGCTGGCGACTGGCGGGGGTCCCTATTGCAGCAAGGTGTTAATGTGAAGACACTTCAGGGTCTCGTTGGGGACCCCTGCATAGAGGGGGGGGGATATTTTTAGGTGCCGGGTGGTAGTTGAGTACCCCCCACGCTGGGCTTATGCGGGGAACTGCCGCGGAGGTCCCGTTTAGGACCCCTGCAGTAATTGATGAGGAGTGGGAGCGTGCAAGTATCATATCGCAGGCTGTCACTCCTCATGTACATTTACGCAGGTGTTGATACGTACGGACCTGCTGCGTAGCTCATACGTTGCTCGCTAGCGGGGCTAATGTAATAGCATTGTAAGTTAGAGAAACTTTGGGCAGTACATAGGCTTAAGTAGAAGCCTCTTATTTACGAGGCTGGAACTTAATAGGGCCCATAGTGGTTTAATTTTCCCTTCCAAGCCTCCCTCCATCCCCCCCTCCACCACCATGCCCACCCCCAACCCCTCCCTATTTCCTTCTCCACTCTAATAGTTTAAGATTTTGAAAATTAGCAACAGTTTTCCTTAACAGTTCCACAAAGGGTATTTTCCATTCCCAGCAACATAGTTTCCCCCCTCTCCCACCCGAATTAGCAATTTTTTTCTGATTATCTTTAAAATGATCAATTAGTAGGAAAAGCCCATTTCATATGAAATATTTTCCATTATTAAAGCTTTAGTAATTTCTTGAAAGAGTGTTTTGTTAGTCTCTCTCTCCAGAATGATCTGCAAAAATTAATCAGATTTTCAAACGGAGGATCAAATTTAGTTTTCACACCATGATGCGTTTAACACAGCTTCTTTATATTCAAAGAAGTGTAATCTGACTATAACATCTCTAGTATTAGCACCCTTAAGCTCTTTAGGTAACGGATCCGATTGAATCCGGTCTATCATATTGATCCAGGGGTTAATGGGTCAGTTACAAAAGCCTAAGTTCATCAAAAATGAGGGTTTCCGGGATGCCCTCTTAATCTCAAATTATTCCGTCTGGAAAGGTCCTCTTGTTTGTGTAGCTTTAATTTCCATACATTCCATTTTACATTCCAAATCTGCTGAATAATTAACTACTTTTTGAAATTCTTTAATTAAACTTTTGTGAGTTTTTTCTAATTCTTCCACTCTATCCAACAAGCTATTAATCGCTGATTTATTTAGTTGGATTTCATGTAAAAGGTCAGATCTTAAACTAGATTGGAATTCATTAAGTAGTTTTTTCATAATAGAAGTGGTTAGAACTTCATCTTCCTTTGTATCAGCTGATTCAACTGATTCATCATTTGTAGACAGTTTTGTTTGATCTAATCCCGGTGATGAGTAAGTATGTGTAGGGGATTCTCTTTGTGGGGAACTCATAGCTCCTAAATTCCCCTTTGGAGAGAAAAAAGTTGTCGGTGGTGCTTTTGGAGCATTCCCAGTATTTTTCTTAATTTTAGATTTGGGTTTAGTGGCGTTGGAATCTTTATCCTTCATATTGCCTGATAATTTCCTCAGAAAGGTGCATATCAGGTGCAAATCAGCAATATGAATAAATAGCTTAAATGTCCTTTACAATCCAAATGATTCAAACTCAGGCCCATATTCATATAATACTTTTATAGAGCTAAAGTTCAGGAAAGAAGGTTACTGAAACAAGTTACCTCAGAAAGGTGCATATCAGGTGCAAATCAGCAGTATGAGTAAAAAGCTTAAATGTCCTTTTCAATCCTCCATTTTCAGGTATCTTAATATGGAGAATTTGGCCAGATAAATATGTAAATGACAAACCTTCCTCAGTATAAATCATATCATCTCTTTTTAGGAATATAAATTACTGTGGGCTGTTTGTTACTCACAACCTGAGCATCCACCGTCTCCCCTATGCAGTAATCTGTATCCAGAGACCACTCACAGCTCTCCAGCTCTCCAGTCAGCCTCTATGGCTAGGCATTGGCAGCCATTTTCCCCTTCAGAATCTGCCAGATAATGTTACAGAGCTGCTCCGTGGACTATGTCCACCGTTTGGAAAGTGTGCTGCCAGCCTGCTCTCCCACCTCCACTTTCTGCATCCAAATCAGCTCCACCACTCATCTGCTGCACATCACCGCTCTGGGTCTAAATCTTCTCCCACAGGATCTCCCAGCAGTGCTACTCTGAGAACGCTTAGTATTCATGGCGGGCTATCTGCCCCATCTAGCACTGCATGATGTGCTTCCTGGGCCGAGAATTGGAAAGCATTGTCTCCATTTTTTCTGATGATACTAGGTTGTGCAAGGTAATTCAATCAGAAATAATGTACTTGCCCTCCAAAGGGATTTGCATAAATTAGAGAAATGGGTGTCTAAATGGCAGATGAGATTTAATATGAATACATGTAAAGTTATGCATCTGGGAAAGAAAAATAGCCATGCAATTTATATTCTTATTCTAGGCGTATCAGATATTGCAAATTATTTTGGGAGTACTTGGAGAAAACCACCTAGGTAACAGTGTTCAGTTCCAAGCAGCAGCTGCAAAGGCAATTAAAATATTTGCATGTATTAAGAAGTCTATAGAGGCAAAGGGAAGCAAATCTAAATCGCTAGTATAGCAAGATTCCCTAGTGTCTCGTCATATTGGTAAATGACATTTTATGAGCTGTAAAAAGTACAGAGGAGGGCAACAAAACTAATAGAGGGGAATGGAGGGGCTAATTAATGAAAAAAAAACTAACAAATTAAAATTATTTTCTGTATGAAAAAAAGGCATCTACAAGGGATATGATTACCTAATATAATTATATCGCAGGGTCCAGTACAAAGCTTGTCAACAGGACAAGAGGGATCCTTTGATTTTGGAGGCAAAAAAGATTCCACCTTAAAGAAAGAAAGGGTTTTCACAGTAAGGGTGGTTGATCTGTTTAATTGTCTACCAAAAGGAGATGGTAATAGCAGATTTGATATTTAACTTTATAAATGTTTCTGAGTAGAAAGAGCATTCAGGTTATCCTGGATAATTAGAGAGGGAGTATTGATCCAGGGAGATGTCCGATAAACAGTATCTGAGGTCAGGAAGGCCCCCCCCCCCCCTTCCCTTAGGACAATTGACAAGGTGTCAATGTTTTTTTTTCTTTCTGTTTGCCTTCTTCTGGATCAATTAACAACTAATATTGTAACAACTCATATTGTAAATAAAAGAGATCTAGAAAGATTTAAAGATATTAAAAGGTGTCATGGATTAATACATTTCTGCATTCTGGAAAATGTAGCCTATTTTGTATGCAGCACATTTCATAAAATATTACATTTTTATTAATATCCCTCTAATGATTATGGTGATACCGTCCAGGGGGGTGTATACACAGGCATCTGCCCCCCCCCCCCCCCCAATCAGCATGCAGCATTAGGGGAGCAATATTAACCCACTATTTACCTGCTGTTGCTTGCTCAGCCAATGTACTTGCAGCTTCCTTTCTGTATGCAAGCAGCAAATCATTATCACATATCAGTGATACGCTGCATATCCCAGGCTGCTTTCCAACACAAAACCGGAACCCAGATTTAATTCAAAAGTTTCAGCTAACCTGATGCACAAAACAAATAATTTTTAAATGTGATGCTAATTTAGCCTTGGGTTTGGAGGGCGTTAACCCTAAATGTTCAACTGTCAGAAATTACAAGAGATTTTGCTAACTTCAATGTAAGTGTTTAAATTTTATTTTGGGATGTTTTTATGAGATTTTTTTTTTTGCATACACTAATATTCTCCAGATGCATTCATAATCCAGCAATTTTACATATCCCTTTAACTTGGTGACTAAAGGTTGAACTTAATTACTTTGCAACTATGTAACTACCGTATTTATCGTGTATAACACAAACTATTTCTCCCTGAAAATAGGGAGCAAATGATAGGTGCGTGTTATACGACAATATTCCCATCGCCCTTCCTCATCCTCAACCTCCCTCCTCAATTCTAAACCACCCTCTGCATTCTAACCCCCTCCTCATTCTAAACCCCCCCTCCTCATTCTAACCCCCCCCCTCAATCTAAACCCCCCTAAATACCTCCCCCTGCACTTACCTGCATCTGCTCCGGACTCTGCTCCGCTCCTTGACCCGGATAGCATGGACGTCACATGAGCGCCACGTCATTTGCATATACGGGTGCCACCCGTATAGTGCTAATGACATGGCCTGCATGTGACATCACATGCGCGCCGGTCAAGGAGCAGAGCGGAGGCCGGAACAGAAGCAGGTATGTCAGGCGGAGGTATTTAGGGGGGTTTAGATTGAGCCGGGGGTTTAGGTTGAGGAGGGGGGGGGGGGTTAGAATTGAGGAGGGGGTTAGAATGCGGAGGTGGGTTTAGAATGAGGAGAGGGGTTGAGGTTTAGGATAGGGGGGTTGAGGTTGAGGAGGGGGTTGAGGATTGGGGGTTTGAGGAAGGAGGATGAGGATGGGGGGGTTGAGGGGGTTTGAGGATGGGGGTTGAGGAGGGGGTTTGAGGAGGGAGTTTGAGGAGGGGGTTGAGGAAGGAGGATGAGATGGGGGTTGAGGAAGGGGGTTGAGGGGGTTTGAGGGATGGGGGGGTTTGAGGAGGGAGGTTTGAAGAGGGGTTGAGGATGGAGGGGTTGAGGAGGTAGGATGAGGAGGGGGTTGAGGTTGAGGACGGGGGTGGTAGGTTGAGCAGGGGGGTTGAGGATAGGGGGGTTTGAGGAAGAGGATGAGGATGGGGGGGTTTGAGGAGGGGGGGTTGAGGGATGGGGGGTTGAGAGAGAGGATGAGGATGGGGGTTGAGGAGGGGGGTTGAGGAAGGGGGGTTGAGAGGAGGGAGGATGAGGAGGGAGGTTGAGGAGGGGTTTGAGGATGAGCAGGGAGGTTGAGGATGAGGAGGGGGGTTGAGGATGAGGTGGGGGTTGAGGATGAGGAGGGAGGTTGAGGAAGAGGGAGGGGGTTGAGGATGAGGAGGGGGTTGAGGATGAGGAGGGGGGTTGAGGATGAGAGATGGGGTTGAGGATGAGGAGGGGGGTTGAGGATGAGGAGGGAGGTTGAGGATGAGGAGGGAGGTTGAGGAGGGGGTTGAGGATGAGCAGGGAGGTTGAGGATGAGGAGGGGGGTTGAGGATGAGGTGGGGGTTGAGGATGAGGAGGGAGGTTGAGGAAGAGGAGGGGGTTGAGGATGAGGAGGGGGTTGAGGATGAGGAGGGGGGTTGAGGATGAGAGATTGGGTTGAGGATGAGGAGGGGGGTTGAGGATGAGGAGGGAGGTTGAGCAGGGGGTTGAGGTTGAGGAGGGGGGTTGAGGAAGGAGGATGAGGATGGGGGGTGGAGGAGGGGTGTAGAGGATGGGGGGGTTTGAGGATGGAGGATGAGGAGGGAGATTGAGGTCGATGATTTTGATTCAAAGTTCTTATTTGATTTTTTTCTCCCCTCAAATTTCCTACTTAAAATGAGGTGCGTGTTATACGCCGTGCGTGTTATATGCCGATAAATACGGTATATTAAACATGCATCTATGGAACTCTCTTATTTGATAATTTTTTACCTTTACAAACTGTACAAATGATGTTAAAGGCAATTTATATTTAATCGCCTCCACTATCAGTCTGTGGTTTAGGAATAAAGAAAATGGAATGGATAGTCTACACAAGGGATCCTGGCGAATTGTATCATCGGAAGGTAACTGGATTACAATACCTTAGGGGGATGTTCTTTTCGTTTCTATCCTTTTTTCTTGTGATTGCTATTTTTGGATTTCCAAACCAATATTTTACAGAAAGAAAAGTTTAAGAAGCTCTAGCACTAAGGAAGAATTCTTATCTGCCTGGAAAAACCTCCCATTGTTTTAATACAAAATTAAAATTGTATTTGCTGACAAATATTAACCTAAAATCAAATAACATTTTTAATTATTGTTTTTATTTTTCCAACAGTTTTGGTGCTGGCGTTTAGGTTTGGTGAATATACCCTCGGAATGTATTGCTTCCTTCCCACAACAAGCAGAGTTTCGTCAATGACCGCGGTTATCGGCATTTACTGAACTATATGGGTGATTTGCTTGACCAGTATGTAAAGGATTCAGGAATAAGTAAATTATTACCATTTCATAATTCATATATTATTGTTTTGGAGTTTTAGATACTGTGTGGCTGGCATACTGTTACAGTAGACAAAATAGTAAAATATGTGTTATGCTAAAGGGAAAGTTGGCTTTATCATCGAGAGACCTGGTTTCTTTGAATACCTTCTCAAGTGTTCCTACTCAGCCAATGATGATATAAACTTTTCTTTTAGCCTTTTTCACTTTTTGTTTTTGTTTTAGAGAACTAACATCAAAGAACAAAATAAATTGTGGAGGGAAATGTTTTTCCTTCTCTAACTTGACATGTTAATTGAATTATTGAGGAATCTTTGACAAGGCTTACTCCTGTTTGTCTAGTGTAACAGATCAAGACAAGATGAGCAGGCAAAATATTTTTTCACGTTCTGTAGATCATGCTGATTTCTACTTGTAAATACACTTTTTTTTTTGTAATGGAATAAGTTACATCTGAAGTACAGAGCCCAATTAGTATAATAAGTATTATATGTAAGAACAACTGAGGCTCCATTTTTATATTAAACTAGCGACTTGCCCGTCAAAAAATGACGGCAATGTGATGTATATGTTTGTGAAGTTGTTTAGTTATTTAAATATATTTTTGACCCTTGTAAGTATTGTGATATGAACATGTATTTTTGTAAAACGTTGATGTAATGGTTTTTTAAAATGAAATTTGTATCTGAAGAATTGTTCACTTTAATATACATAGAATCCAGAGAAAAGTAAAAAGTAAAAAGACTTTTTGAAACGTGCCGAATTTTAACATGAAGTTTAAAATATATGTAAGCAATAACCTTGAAAGTATATATTTTTAAAATTGAACTTTATTTTTTATGTAACTTTGGAATTTTTGCAAAACATTTGTCTAATTTTGAACATTATAAACAGGAACATAGTAAATAAATTTTGTAACATAATTTGGAATTAAAAGTATTAACATTTGAATGTAAAAACAGTTTAACTTTAAATTAATCAGTATTAACATGAAATTTGTATCAGAATAATTGTTAACTTGAATATACATTGAATGTAGAGGAAGGCATACAGTAAAAACTCTCCTTAAACCGTAACTAATGAAAGTAATTCCTTACTGACCACATAAACTGGTGATAAACATTAATGTAGGTAGTAATCTTAAGAGAACAGAGAATATTTACATTGTGACTTAAAAGGTGCTTGAGCTCTTAACATGAACTTTGTAATATGTTGAATGAAATAACTTGAAAATATTGTTTTTAAACTTGTAACATTAGAAACATTAACATAGTGACTTAACATTTGAACATAATTTTTCATAGAAATGCAAGGCAAGTATTTTGTGAGGCGAATTATCCATAAACATGACTTCCATTAATTATGACTGAATTAAACAACCAATTGTTTTGTATTTTTGAATGTTTTTCCAAAATGTTTGCATGGCTTTAGTTTGTATCCTGCAAAGTTATAGTACTTCATAGTAGACAATGTTTTTAGTAAAAATACGTCCATCTTCTAATAAATCACCTTGGGCCTCATTCTATTATCGGCCGTAAATCGGCCGTAAGGCTGCGATTCCTTGCGAGGGTTCAGTAAACTCGCGATTCTATTATACGGCCCCGCAAGGATCTCCTTTTACGGCCGGCCGCATATCTTGGAACCGGCCGTAAGCTGTGAAATATAAAAACTGAAAAATAAATTCAAGCCTGCACTGTACAGCTCTATAAATGCTAGGGATCATATTGGGGGACATGAGGATTAAAAGGAACCCACTCTCAAGCTTGCACATCTGCCCAAACCCGAGTTCAAATTAACTGTTTATTTTCCGGCTGCGGCGTGGGCGGGTCTGAAGTGCTCCAAGCACTCTGGACTTTTTACATGGATATTTTACGGATATTAAAAATGAAATATTTTACGGATTTGAGTACAGGATAATTATGTGCTATTTTTTTCTAACACCTAAAATCCCTTTATAGTCTTCTCAAGTGCAGGATGGCTTTATTTGAGCTATTTTATGTGCTTAATTGGTGCTAGCGAGACCTTTTTCCTGCAAGTAACTGCGGCTCGCTTTAGCCTTGCAGAGAGGTTTCCCGGAGCAATTGAATTGCAAATCTCTTGCGGCCGTTTAAGATCAAAGGCTTTCCTCCGGCGCGAGCGGCCGCAAGAGATAGCAAGGCACCGGCCGCAAGCCTGCCAGAATCCCCGGCCGTAAGGGAATAGAAATAGCCGAATAGCTTGCGGCCGGTCCTTGCGGCCCCGCAACGGCTGCGGCCGATAATAGAATGAGGCCCCTTGACTTCATTGTTTTCAATGTAAACTTTAATAGCCTGTGGATTTTTGCAGCGTGACAACGCAACGTACAAATTGACCATGTGCAAAAACTGGTTCTTCCAAGTAAATACCCACAGATTGAAAGTTTGACCTTGTGATTTATTAATGGTCATGGCAAAATGCCATAATAATGGAAATTGTCTTCTTTGAAGTATAAAAGTGGAGACTACTTTCACTTGGTGCTAAATCTATTCTTGGTATGAAAACTCTCTCTCCTTTATGGGTCCCAGTTAAAATTTCAGCATCTATAAAATGGTCCTTTAATTGTTGAACAATTAATCTTGTGCCATTGCATAGGCCTTTTTTGGGGTTCATATTTCGCAGTAACATGATAATTGCACCTTTCTTTAGCTGCAAAATATGTGGTGGCATTCCAGAAGGAGTTAAAGAGTTAATGAATTCAGTGAAAAGTTTGCCTGACTTTCATTGTCATCAGCAAGTACAGAATCAGCACTGTGATAATTTCTTTGTGGTGCATTAATTTTTTAAAGATTTCATTATTGAGTATTAATGCATCTTTATTTTTACACGTCAGTATAACTTGGTTGGCAAGCTCGGAATATTCTTCGTTATTTATGCTCCCTTCAAATATAGTCGATATAATATCTTGTTGACAAATCATATGAGGTGGGATCTCTACAGTGTCGTCAGGTAAATGTAGTATTTTTTCTGTTCTGCCTTCTCCAATTTTAATAAGCCAATCATTGAAATCAGTTTTGGCCTTCTGATCTCATATTTTGTTGCAGTTGAAGATGGGTAAAATGTTTCCATACTGTACTTGACTTTATACATGTTTCAATAATGTCTGTTCGATTTCCATGTACAACGAGAGGTAATGTTTGTCTAAAATCGCCACCCAACAACATTACCTTTCCACCAAATGGAAAAAATATTATCCATGACTTCACGAAGCAAACGGTCAATACATTGTAGGGCATAGCATGACATCATTGTGGCCTCATCTATTATAATTAATTTACATTCTTCAATTTCTTTGCTTGTAAGGATGTCATGCGAATATCTGACACAGAATTTTCTAAAATAGGCACTGGCAGTTTAAATCCACTATGAACAGTTCTTCCACCTTCTAATAAAAGTGCAGAAATTCAGTAGTGGCAAACGCCATTGCTATTTTTCCTTGTGCTCGTACTGAACTCATTAATAAATTGTACAAATATGTTTTCCCTGATCCGCCAGGTCCATCAAGATAGAAATAACTCTCTGTCACCATGTCATCATCTATAGCATTTTTAATGGCATGAAATGCTTGCAATTGTAGTGTATTAAAGTTGCAAGTCTTTCTTCTGTTCTTTCTGCTTGTAGTTGAATGTCATAGTCTTCAAAGTTACTGTCATCTATAAGACCTGGATCAGGCAAATTAAAACTTGCACAACTTAATCCATGAGTTAAAAAGATTTCTTGAATTTCCATTAACGCTTTTAAGTGTTCAATGGGTTCATTGTATCGTCGCATAAAGTCTTCAGCCAGATTACTTTTAAAAGTCTCCCACAAAGCTAATGCATTTGGAGCATTTGAGAAGATACAAATAAAAGCAAATTGTTTCTCTATCATCTGTCGTGGGCATTTGACATTGTGCTGCTTCTTCTAAACATCTTTCCTACTCTGTATCATCAGCGAGTAAGTTTCTATGTCTTGCAGCTAAATGGAAGGATTCATATACAATGTCATTAACAGTTCTTAATTGTTCAAAACTTTGTGCTCCTGGAACATTTAAAAGTAATATCCGTAAGCAAAAACGTTCAACATCTCTTGGACTGACTGTGTAAATTCTTGGAATTATTTTATTGCCTCTGCTTTTTCTTGGTCTCCATAATCCATTCACAAAAACATAGTGATATGGAATTTCAATATATAAGTATTGTGTTGCTTGAGCATCAGTGGAATTTAAGGCAAACCATGCAGTTAGTGTAGTGTGACGATCTTCACTTTGGGCCAATGCATTCATTTCATTTCCAGCATGGAAATAGACTAAATGTCGTTGTGGCAAATGTACTGCTAACCTATATACTGCATGTGATCTATCATGCATTTAAAATTTTAAAAGCCGCCACATAGCTTCTGGCACACTGACATAGCGAGCATCTACATGAGATGCAAGTTCATCATGTACTAACTCACATACTTTCAGGGTTGTCTGCACTTTTGACGACTACAGTAGCTGCATCGTAACCTTTGTAAATATATTTGTAGACATATTTAATGATTTGATGGAAGTGCAGGCTTCTACGTTGATGTGGGCGTTGTACTTCATGAGTAAATGTGGATTGTAGGGTACTACATATCTATTTGTCCACTTTTTTTCCACGAATAATGGCACTATCTCCTTCTCTTCTTTTATAAAGTGGATATCCATCACAATTTGCATAGTTTTGTCTCTATAATCTTTTGGGAAAATCTTTTGAACATTGATTATTTTCCATACATGGTGATTGTGGATTAAGGTCTCCACAGGGTCCATGAATCATGCGATGAGTAACAATCTCATAATAGTCTACCATATAGTTCTGGATCTGGTAGTTCAGCAACTATGACTGCATCCACTTTGTCCGAAGTATCTAATTTATCTTTCTCTTGAAGTATTATGAGAAGATGTGCATGTGGAAGGCCTCTTTTTGAAATTCAATGGTATATACATAAGCAAGACATTTGCCAAATAACTGATTTATAGTGAAGTCACGTATTAATTCATTTAATTTGATCTTAAAAACTCTGGCTACTAAATCTGGTCGATCTGAAGCACTTTGTCCAAGAAGTAGATTTTGATTAATTTCTGGCCATTGTGGATTACATGTAAATGTCACAAATAAATCTGGTTTTCCAAATTTTGTCACAATAGCCATAGCATCATTGTATCTTTCTCTCATATTTCGAGGAGATCCTTGAAAGGAAGATGGTAAAATGATGGCTTTGCCAGCTGTCATGTCTCTGCTTGTAGCCACGTCAGCAACATAGTCCATGAGTCCACAATATTGTTCTACACGTAGTTTATCTTGTTGATATTTTATAAAGTTTAAATTATTTGCCTCAACTTGCAAATATGAATCAATAATCCATTGTTGTGTTAGTTTCCCACCACATAAAATTGGATTAAATTCATCTCTAATGGAATTTGAGCAACTTTAAATTCAAGCATAGAAACATTATTTCGGATTCTGGCTTTAGCATTTGGGTAACTGGGAAGGGTTAATTTTGGTTGCCAACCTGCTTCTCCATGTGGGAAAAAGATGGGATATGTCATTGGATCTAAATTTGGACTTAAGATATTAATATTAATAAATGGTTGCTCCTCATTTCTGGGATATACTCTAATGTCTCTTTGAAATGGTGGTTCTCCTTCATCATTCTGAAAGACCATTGCAACCTCATTTGATGTTGGCAAGTTATAACGACGTTTATCAGTATGTCTGTCTCTTTTAAGCACCATATTAACCTTTGGCATGGGTAATTGATGTCTTTGTGCATGAAGTAGTTGTTCATTTTCTACTTCTGCCAATTTTTTGTAAGCTTTACTGTAGGGATTGTTGTCCATAATGTTATTTAGCTCTATAAAAACACTGGGTAAGCATTTTTTATTTTCTTCTATCTGCATACGTTGGTCAACAGCTTCCATTGTATCTAGGACATATAGTTGAGCAAATTTTCTTTGCTCTCCTTCCTCTGGATGTAAATGGGAAGTTCGATGATAAATTTGTCCTTGGACTTTAAAACAGTAAGGACCATGTCCTGGTACATTAGCAGCCAATGTTGCCCCCATAGATGCAAATGATATGGCACTATTGTAGGATCTTATGTTTGTCTTAACATTTTTGTAATTTGGAAAAGTAGGTTCAGTCATAATATTTTGTAAATAGGTTGGAAATTGTTTCCTTTCTGGAAGTTTGAACTTTCCTTTTTGACAACAACTAATAAATTGTCCATCTCTGGGTCTCTCCTGTTTAAAATAATAAGCCTCACAAAACTGACATTGAGTACTCATGTCCCCACAACTATGAACCTCTACTGCTAAAGACTTCAGTAAAGGACAATTTGCAAAGCATATCGGATGTTGACTTTCATATTCATCAGATGAAAAGTCATGAAATGTTTCAACAACAGGTTCTAAATGTTTAGTTTTTTTCGTGGATTTTCTTGGTATATGTTGTTCCTTGTTTGGTTGAAATGCCCTGTAAGTTTTTAGTAAGAGTTTGTAAATGCTTTGTTTTTGTAGTTGCTTTTTTTGGTCTGTCTTGACTGGTATCTTGTAAAATGTCATCTGATGTTTTAGGAACAGTTTGTAAATGCTTTATTATCTTTTTATTTTTTTTTGGTTGTATCTTTCATTTTTGCAGCTGATATTCTTTTATTTGCAAGTCTTTTGCGTTCTTTTTCTCGTCGAATTTCTTTCTCCTCCGGTGTCTGCTGGCGGCCCATCTCTCTTGTCTTTCTCTAGTTTGACGTCTTTTCTTCTCTTCTTTGGTCTCGTTATCAGCCATATTAATCTGTAAAGGAAAAAAAATAAATGTAATTGTGTATATTTTAATTTGTAATTCCTGTTAAAGATTCTTGTGCACAATTGGTGAAATAAAAGGCAAATCATTAATGTATCATTTATATTTAGTTAAATTTATAATTCCTGTCCTCACTGGCTAAGAATTTGGCCAATGGAATACTGCTGTAAATAAGCATGTAACATATTTTTTTAAAATAATGGTTTTATTTATTAAAAACGTTGTTTGTGGATAGATATTTAACACTGCAAAACTTCTTTGCTAAAAAAAAAAGTGATGTGGTTATTGAGCTATGTATTGCATAGTAGCAATTTAAATAGAATAAGGGAGATAGTAAAATATTTATTTTTATTTTTCTGTTGACACGGATGCAACTGAAAGCAGTTTCTTTAGTTTTATACTTTAGTACTTATTATACTGTACCTTGGTTGAAGTGTGATTTAAATCCGAATGTTTGTTGGTCCTCGGTTCAAAATCGTTGTCCAATGGTGTGGTCCTCTGTTGGAAGTCCTCGTCCGATGGTGTGGTCCTGTGGCGATATCCCTCGTCCGATGTTGTGGTCCTGTGGCGATAGCCCTCGTCCGATGTTGTGGTCCTGTGGCGATAGCCCTCGTCCGATGGTGTGGTCCTGTGGCGATAGCCCTCGTCCGATGTTGTGGTCCTTTGGTGAAAGTCCTCGTCCGATGGTCTGGTCCTGTGTTGAAATTCCTCTTCTGCTGGTCTGGTCCTGTGTTGAAATTCCTCGTCTGCTGGTCTGGTCCTGTGTTGAAATTCCTCGTCTGCTGGTCTGGTCCTGTGTTGAAAGTCCTCGTCCGATGGTCCCGGTCCTGTGGAGAAAGTCCTCGTCCGATTGTCTTCACGCAGTATCTGTTGTAATATAAAATAGAAAATGTTGTTTGAGTGAAATGTCTTTTAAATAAGTAAAAAATTTATGAATTTGGCTGTATTGTATCAGTTATGGTTATTTTTTTCTATATTTTTTTTTTTTACTTTCTGTACAATCCCACGACTTTTGTTATTCTTATTTAAGGTTCTTAGTAAGGCTTGTGGGTTGTGATATATTTATTTTGCTATGTGTTTATGTTATTTTTTGTACAATCCTGTTTTGTGCGCACCACTTGTGGTATACTTATTTAACCTTTATTGGGATGGTTATAGTTAGTGAAACATGAAATAATATAATTAATGTAGTTTGCTATGTGTTTGTGTTAGTTTTTGACAATCCTGTTTTGTGCGCACCACTTGTGCAAAAGTTATTTATTCTTGATTGTACTGGTTATAGGTTGTTAAACATTAAGAAGAATGTTAATGTAGTTTCCTATGTGTTTGTGTGATTTTTTGTACAATGCTATTAGGTGCGCAACACTTTTGTTATTCTTATTTTTGCTTCTTTGTAAGGCTTATAGGTTGTTAAACATTGAATAAGAAATTCTGTTTTGTGTGTAGCAGTTTGTGTCTCATTCAATTGCGATTTGGCTAATTGAATCGTGCCCTAAATAAGCACATAGCATATTTTTTTAAAGACATTTTTAGTCAGTGAAAAACTTTATTTTGGATAGATTTTTAGTAACTAAAAACTTATTTTAAAAAAAATGTTATGTTGTTATTTAGAGCCCTATTCAATTGGGCAAATTGCAATTGAATGAGGGCCTTTGTGTGTACCATATGTTGCATAGTTTGCCCCTCATTCAATTGCATTTTTTACAATGTAATAGTACTCTAAGGCCGTCATTGAATTGCAATGTTGAAAATTGAATAGGGTTGTAAATAAGCACATTACATATATTTGTTAAAATTGAATAAGGGCCTAAAAGTGCTTATTTATAGCCATATTTAATTGTCCAAAATAGCAATTGAATGAGGGCCTTTGGTTACTGCATTTGTTATATTGTCAGCTCCTCATTCAATTGTGTTTTGGCCAATGGAATAGAGCTCAATATCAGCACAGAGCATATTTTTTACCGAATTTTGTATTTAGTGAACTTGTATCCCAAAGCAACGTGTTCACAAAATAAAAAGTTCCTTTAAAAAATATGCTCTGTGCTTATATAGAGCCCTATTGAAATGGGCAAATCACATTTGAGTGACGCCCTTGGCCATTAAAGATATATAGGTCCTCATTGAATTGCAATTTTGCCAATTGAAGAGGGCTCTATATAATCACATAACATATTTATTGAGCAAAGTTTTTAGTTATTGAAAACATTGATTGTGGTTAGAAGTTCAGTAACTAAAAAGTTCTGTATAAAAAATATGTTATGTGCTTATATAGAGCCCTATTCAATTGAGGAAGTTGCAATTGAATAAGGCTCATGGTTCTTTCTTGTTTATACTTAATACTTTACCTTGATTGAAGTTTGGAATGACAGACGGTCCCCTCCTGCCAATCTTAATCCGCCGGTCTTCTTGTAGTGTCTGTTTGAAAAAGAAAGTGAAATAGTTATTTGTATATTTATAATTTTTCATCTATCAAAGCATGGCCTTTTCAGCATGTAATGTCTTGTTGTATCTTACCTCTTCTTCTTTGTTGGTGTTCTTTAAAAGGGACTGTGCTTCACAGTGCACGGTGCAAATTGTTGAGAGACGCTGTTGATGCAGAGTCTGTTTGAATATTAAAAGAAATAGAAAGATTCAGCTTTATATGATCTATTGAATTGCAGTAAATTAATTCAATTGACCTTATTTTTTGTTGGGGGCTACACACATATGTCACATTCATGAAGCACATTCCATAGTTTAATGTAATTATTTTGTGTACGTGTGACATATCAGTATACATGACTCATATTTAAATGGTTAAATTAACCTTATATTTTTTTTTCCAACACACATAAATGTCTGTGTGTGAGATGTAACTATAGATGATACACATATATGTGCGTGTGACATATCAGTATACATGACATATAATGTCAAAAAATGTGAGTGTCACATGTCACTATACATTATACACATATATGTCCGTGTCACATGTCATTGTGAAGGGGCAATACACAGAAATGTGCGTGTCACATATCACTATACATTATACACATATATGTCCGTGTCACATGTCACTATGAAGGGGCAATACACACAAATGTGCGTGTCACATGTCACTATACATTATACACATATATGTCCGTGTCACATGTCACTATGAAGGGGCAATACACATAAATGTGTGTGTCACATGTCAATATACATGATACACATATATGTCCGTGTCACATGTCACTATGCAGGGGCAATACACATAAATGTGCGTGTCACATGTCACTATACATTCTATACATATATGTGCGTGTCACATGTCACTATACATTATAGACATATATGTGCGTGTCGTCACTATACATAAACCTCTGTTTAATATAGAATTATGGTTTATTGTTGTTTTGTTAAATGAACCGTATTTTTTTTGTGAGCCTATAGACATAAATGTGCCATATATGTCACTACATAAATCCTAGTTTATTTTTTTATTTGTTTGACCTGTCCTGATAATAAAATGTAATATATTATAGCTTACCTCTCAGTTGTAATTTGCACAATGTAAAGTAGTAAATTAGTAAAGAATTGTCTTGTCAAGTAAAAGCAGCAGTTATCTCTGAAGTCACTCCGTTCATCACCTGAGGAGAAATGTATTTTTTTGTGTGAAATAGGCAGTATTTATAAACTTGTAGAAAGTTCTGGAAAGTGAGACCGTTAGAACGCAATACGCATGCGCTATTTGCGTTCCAGCTTACAATTTGCGTTCCATCCGCCATTTTCTGCGTATTACTGTTCAAAATGGTGTTTAATATGATTGTGATACGTTCCGCATAGTATGTGTTTCATTATTGCGAGTAAGTGTAGTGTAGTTACGTCTGAAGCCTCGTTTTCGTTTTGTTCGTCGGCCATTTTTCTCTCGCTTAGCGATGTATTAGTGTCTAAAGTGTTTTATTTTGATTTAAATGTAGGTGTGTAACTTGTTTTTTTGAGGTGCTGGCTGGTTCCTCTTGCTGTAGGTAAGCTTTTTATATGTTTGTTGTGTGTCTTTCTTAAGTTTTAAATGTTTGTATGTCGGCGTGTCGCGTCCGATGTTTGCGAGGTCGTAATGTGTGGTAACGTGTCTCATATGGTGTTTGTGTGTGTAGCCTCGTTTTCGTTTTATTAGTCGGCCATTTTTTGTGTCGCTTAACAAATTATTTAGTGTCTAAACTCTTTTATTTTGAGTGCAAATAAGTTGTAAGTTGCATTTTTGAGGTCCTGGGTGCTTCCTGTTTGTGTAGGTAAGGTTTTTATGTATGTGCTGTGTGTATGTATTGTGTTTGTAATTTTGTAATGTTCGCGAGTTGCGTCCGAGTGTTGCGAGGCCGTAATGTGTGTGAACGTGTGTCGTATGTTGTTTGCGAGTGTCGTAATGTGTTGCGACGTGAACTTTGCGAGATTCGCAGTTGTTTGGGTTGGGAATTTGTGTTGTGAATTTTGCAAGGGTCGCAGTTGCTGCAACTGAAGACCTCGCTTTGCGAGGTCCTCAGGTGCTGGCATGGAGCGCCTGTGGCGCTCCAAGCCAGCAACTGAGGCCCTCGCTTCGCGAGGGTCCTCAGTTGCTGGCAAGGAGCGCCTTCGGCGCTCCATGCCAGCAACTGAGAACCTGGCACAGTGCCCTCGCTTCGCGAGGGCCGCGGGCTCGCTACGCGAGCCCGCAGCGTTAGCAACAACTCGTACGCTCACAACTATATATGTGATACTTTTTAAGAACTTAACATGCAAGATATTTAAATACAAATAATACAGCCTTTAAATTATTATGTATTATATTACATTTTGCCTGGTAGAATGCAGTACTTTACCCTACCCTAATTAGTTAAACTGGAGGGACCTTTGATACAGATAACATCTATGGAAACAGCTACACAATGATGTGGAACTTACAGAAGAATAAACCTACAAGGTGACTGATCACAGAAAAAGTATTTCCCCAGTTAAGTGAAACTGAATAGAATATTTAATGGCTGCATTTTGTTTGCCTATAATGAAGTCAAGGACTTTAAAAAACATACTGAAAATATCACTTCAATAGTTATTGCCACATGAAGAACATTTTTTATGAAAGGTTAATAAAAGGTTCTATAAAGTATCAGGTGCCAAATGTATTAAAATATTAAAATGTGTGATTTGAAAAAGTTGGTATTTGAAGAGAAAAAGCTTACACTGAAAACAACAGTATTTCCCTGATCTTTAATTTTGATTTAATGAGTCTTTTTTCCAAACAGTGGGGAGCTGTGTAGCACAAAAGCTGTGCAGTAAATGTGCAGCTGCAGGCATTTGTGCTCCACACTCTGCGATGTTTAGAGTGGCTCCAACCCATGGGTACTGGGAAAACCAACAATTATCAGTGTACTGTATATACTTGAGTATAAGCCGAGTTTTTCAGCCCTTTTTTTAAGGCTAAAAAGTGAGGGGGAGGTATTAAGAGGAGAGACAGTGAGGAGGGGGTTGAGGAGGGAGGTTGAGGTTGAGGAGGGGGGTTGAGGTTGAGGGGGGCTGAGGAGGGGGATGAGGATGGGGGGGTTGATGATGAGGATGGGGGGGTTGAGGATTTGGGTTGAGGAGGGGGTTGATGAGGAGGAGGGAGGTTGAGGTTGAGGAGGGGGGTTGAGGTTGAGGGGGGTGAGGAGGGGGGCTGAGGAGGGGGATGAGGATGGGGGGGTTGATGATGAGGATGGGGGGTTGAGGATTTGGGTTGAGTGAGGGGGTTGATGAGGAGGAGGGAGGTTGAGGTTGAGGAGGGGGGTTGAGGTTGAGGGGGGTGAGGAGGGGGGCTGAGGAGGGAGGATGAGGATGGGGGGTTTGAGGAGTGAGGTTGAGGGGGGTTGAGGAGGGAGGATGAGGAGGGGGTTGATGATGAGGAGGGAGGTTGAGAAAGGGGAGGGAGGTTGAGGATGAGAAGGGAGGTTGAGGGGGGAGGATGAGGGGGGAGGTTGAGGGGGGGGTTAAGGAGGGAGGATGAGGAGGGGGTTGAGGATGAGGAGGGAGGTTGAGGATGAGGAGGGGGGTTGAGGTTGAGGAGGGGGGTTGAGGAGGGGGGAGGTTGAGGATGAGGAGGGAGGTTGAGGATGAGGAGTGGGGTTGAGGAGGGAGGTTGAAAATGAGGAGGGGGGTTGAGGAAGGTGATAAGGGAGGGGGGAAGAGACACAGGGAAGGGAGAGGGGAGAAGAGACACAGGGAAGGGAGAGGGGAGAAGAGACACGGGAGAGAGAGGGGGGACACGAGGCAGCACATTTTCCCACCATCGGCTTATACTCAAGTCACTCATTTTACCCAGTATTTTGTGGTGAAATAGGTACCACGGCTTATACTCGGGTCGGCTTATACTCGAGTATTTACGGTACATTTTTACATATGATCACTTTATAAGACAGATTTAACTATTATAATCTTTTTTTTTTTTTTTTTGCAATGTATATTGTTATTTAAAAAAGGGTTTTCTGTGAGACTAATTTTCCATTACAAACAAACAGGAACATGCATTTCGGTATGATTGATGTTTATTTTAGTTTTGTGACACTTATTTTCAGTACCATATGCACATTTTTCAGATTATGTGTAGTTTATATGTATCTATTCACAGTGACAGATGGCATCAATGATAAGTAATTTATTCATGAGAATATCACAGTAATACATTTTACATTTACAATGTGTTTGTTACATTTGGAACGTAATAGAAAAAATGTTTTGATGTAAAATAGTGAAATAATGTAAAATCTACCAGACATACAATTTTTATCTGCTCTAATATAATTCTAAATAAAATGAGGGAACCTTTTTCACAAAAGCATATTTAACAAGTCAAGTTGGTTTAGCTTGATTTGTTAAGGTTCCATGGGAGTCCATAGGGATATCCATGATAGGAGGTTAGGTTTAGGTGCCATGGGGATCCATAGTGAACAGTTTGGCTAGATTTCCTGTAGTATCCCATTGCAGTCCAAGGGATTCAAATCAGTTTTCTTCAGCACCATAAAGGTGTCAGTTCTACTCTAGTTCTTCTTTATTGTCCAGCTCTCACATCTGTATGGTACTACAAGGAATATCATAGTTTTAATTATGCCGATTTTTGTTAATATTGTCATATGTTTGTGCTTATTTTATAAAGTCCCCTTGTCTCTTCTTTCTATACTTTGGAATTATGCATTTAGTTAAACAAATCTTTTCTTATCTCCACTATCTTTCACTTTCATTTTTTCCTGGTCTACTTTCAAAGCCTTACCTTTCTTCGTGTCTAAGGTCCTCATTCAATTGCAATTTTGCCAATTGAAGAGGGCTCTATATAAGCACATAACATATTTTTTGACCGAAGTTTTTAGTTAGTGAAGATCTTGATTTTGTATCGAAGTTCATTAACTAAAAATTTCTGTATAAAAAATATGTTATGTGCTTATATAGAGCCCTATTCAATTGGCCAACTCACAATTGAATGAGGCTCTAAGTCTCTAAGTTTCCTGGTTTATGAATGCATCTGATAGAGGAGAATCGGTAGTGTATGAATTGTTTTTTTTTACATTAAAACATACCACAATAAACATTTTTCAAACTCACCCTGATGTTGCTAAATCTCTTGAGTTTGCAAGCAGTAGATTTTCAGAGTTAACACCCCTGCAAATCTGCAAATATGAAATTAGCATACCATTCATACTTCTTTTGGCAAATCACAGGCATCAAATACATGTGTATCGATCTGTAAAGCCAGTATGTGCACCAAAGAATCATGGCATGTATAGTCCTGTGTGTAATAAAGGAAACATGGGTGTTACATATATTTTCCTACTTCTGTAAGTCTGCCCTATTCTAAACTAGCCACTATCTTGAAATACAGTGCCTTGCAAAAGTATTCACCCTGTAACCGTTTGCCCCCTAGAGGATGAGTAAAGTAGTGTAAAAAATTCTTGACAGGAGTGATGAAGTTAAAACTTCTAAAGAACTCCTAATTGCTGCAGGTGCAACTTCACTTTAAATCCTGGAAAGCAGACATGGAGAGAGGCTGATAAGGCTCTGGCCTGAGTGCCGTGAGGAGTCTGTGTGGAGCTGCAGTCTGTGAGAACCTGTGTGAGACAGTCAGGAAGACTGGATATTGGGAGCTGAGCTGAAATAAGCTCTGAAGTGAGACAGTCAGGAAGACTGCTTATAATACAGATTAAAGTACAGAGAGACACTGGCAAATAAGTTGGATTGCCTGGAGAATACAGCCAGCAGCTTAAGAGGAGACACTGAGTGTTTCTGTGTGACCTGAGAGGAGAACGAGACAGAGCTCCTGAACAGGACCTACCAGGACTTACAGAGCAGCAGAGGAAGTTGCCAGTAAGAGGAACAGTCTGTGTGACCACAACAACACTTACCTGAGAGACTGTTTGCTTTTAAAGTGGAGGACCTAGAAAGGCTCCATTGCAGCTGAGGAGCTGAGAGACTAAACTTAAAGGTACCACCCCTCTGTGTGAACAGATGTTTATTTTATGCTGAAGTTAAGCTATTGTTTATTTTTGAAAGCCTTTATTAAAAAGCTAAAAGTATATCGGACTCTGTGGTTTATGGGACAATCCCTGTCACACTTGGTGGCAGTGGTGGGATTGAAAATTTTCTGTGTTTAAGAAAAAAAAGCCCACAGTACAGTAGTATAATGGAGGAACAGTTGAAAGCCCTGTTAGATGCCACTGCGTACCAAAAAGTGGGCGGAGCTTGTCGGCAAGAAAACCAGCTGGAAGGACTGCCAGAAATTGCAGAAGACAGAGCCCATGCTACAAAGGATGCTCAACTAAGAGATGCTGCTGCATGTCTGAGAGATGCCACAGAGAAATGGCAGAGGCAAGCAGAAGGGGACATAATGCGCATGCGTGAGGCTATAGAGAAATAGCAGATACAAGTGGAAATGGACAGAGTCCACATGAGAGAATCTTTGGAAGCACAGAAAGCTCAGCTGCAGCAAATGAGGTCAGAAAAGAACACTGTGGCTTCAAAATCAAGCAGGATTATGAATCCGAACCGCTTCCTAAAGAAGATGACCAGTAAGGATGATGTAGAAACATACCTCCTGAATTTTGAAAAGATTGCCACTAGGGAAGGTTGGCCTAAACAGCACTGGGCCACAGTACTGGGTCCCTATCTGTGTGGAGAAGCTCAGAAAGCATATGTGGTTTTGCCAGAAGAAAAGGCAACTACTTATTGTACCCTGAAGAAAGAGATCCTTAATCGAATGGGAGTGAAAGGGGTACAGCGTTTTGCACTCCTGGGATTTTTTCATGAACTTACTTATCACTATGCAAGGCACATGCTTATCTGCCCAAACTTAAAAAGCAGTTTCCCTGTTAAGGGATGGCAAACAGATCATGATAAAGAGACGGCAGGAGCGGCTAGAGAGACGGAAGAGAGCGCCGCAGAGACGGCAGAGAGCGCCACAGAGAAGGCAGAGATCGCCGCAGAGAAGGCAGAGATCGCCGCAGAGACGGCAGAGATCGCAGCAGAGACGGCAGAGATTGCCGCAGAGACGGCAGAGTGCGCCACAGAGACGGCAGAGAAAGCAAGTGATCCTTCAGGAGCCGCAAATGAAATGGCAGAGAAAGCAAAAGTGACTGCTGAGATGGTGCACGAGACTAGTGAGATAAATGCAGCTACAGACATGAGCAAAGATCCTAAAGGAAATATAAGGTATCCCGTGAGCACTTTGTCTCAGGTTGCAGTAAAATAAAGTGCTATGGACAAGGAGAGCCAAGACAAGAAACCTATAAAGCAAGATGTACAGATGAACCCTATCCCAGGGGGACTGGAAAAGCCTACAATGGAAGGCAGGCAAGTTGCTATGAAAATGAAGGGTATCAGGATGATACCGGATTATATTCCTGAATGGAGAAGGAAGACCGCACTGAAGGACAACCGAGTGTCCTATAGGAAAAAGACCCAGGTGTCTAGTTGGGAGCTGTGGAAGAGTCCTACCGTGCATAAAGTGAAAGAGGAATATATGCAGAGGCTGCCACAAAAGGACATACAGGAGAAGCAAGTACTCCTCACTATGCGTGCAGCTCAGAATATGATTGGTCGCTCTAATAGGGAGGCACAAGAGAAGACAGTGGAGCTTCTCAATTGGGAGCCGAATAAACAAACTTGGTACAGCCAAGTAAAAGGTCTATGATCCCAACTACAAGAGCAGAGAATTAACGCTCTGTCTGATAAGGAGATCTGGTTGGAACAGGGTGATGCATGTCCAGAAGAGACTAACCTTGATCTTCAGGAACTATATACACAAGATGCTGTGTTGAACACAGAGCTATGTCAAAAGGAAACTCATATTCATGGCATAGTGAAGGAACTTTTACCATAGAGACAGAAGGTCGAAGAAAGGGTGGCAGAGCTGCCAAAGATATCCTGGGAGGACCTGAGCAAACAGAGAGGGACTTCTTCATTTGCATATACAGTCAGAGATCAGTGTCAGCAGAGTGAACTGGATTTACAAGCTAATGAAGAGAAAATACAGCTGAAGCAAGTAAAGAATGAGTCAAAGCAAACAGAAAAACAACACCATGTTGTTGAGCTGAGGGGGAGGGTATGTAACCGTTTGCCCCCTAGAGGATGAGTAAAGTAGTGTAAAGAGTTCTTAACAGGAGTGATGGAGTTAAAACTTCTAAAGAACTCCAAATTGCTGCAGGTGCAACTTCACTTTAAAGCCTGGAAAGCAGACATGGAGAGAGGCTGATAAGGCTCTGGCCTAAGTGCCGTGAAGAGTCTGTGTGGAGCTGCAGTCTGTGAGAACCTGTGTGAGACAGTCAGGAAGACTGGATACTGGGAGCTGAGCTGAAATAAGCTCTGAAGTGAGACAGTCAGGAAGACTGCTTATAATACAGATTAAAGTACAGAGAGACACTGGCAAGTAAGTTGGATTGCCTGGAGAATACAGCCAGCAGCTTAAGAGGAGACACTGAGTGTTTCTGTGTGACCTGAAAGGAGAACGAGACAGAGCTCCTGAACAGTACCTACCAGGACTTACAGAGCAGCAGAGGAAGTTGCCAGTAAGAGGAACAGTCTGTGTGACTGCAACAACACTTAACTGAGAGACTGATTGCTTTTAAAGTGGAGGACCTAGAAAGGCTCCATTGCAGCTGAGAGACTGAACTTAAAGGTACCACCCCTCTGTGTGAATAAATGTTTATTTTATGCGGAAGTTTAGCTATTGTTTATTTTTGAAAGCCTTTATTAAAAAGTTAAAAGTATATCGGACTCTGTGGTTTATGGGACAATCACAGGAGCAACCAGTAGCCTAAGGCCGGCCCTGTCACAACCCCCTTGACTTTTTACCTATTTTGTTACATTAAGTTCAATGTTTTGTTAATCTGAATTTAATGTGATGGGTCAGAACACGATAGTCTACGTTGGTGAAGTGAAATAAGAAAAATATATACATAAAACATTTTTTTAGAAATAGAAAACAGAAAATTGTCATGTGCGTATCTATTCACCCCCTTTGTTGTGAAGCCCATAAAAAGCTCTAGTGCAACAGATTACCTTCAGAAGTCACATATTTAGTGAAATGATGTCCACCTGTGTGCAATCTAAGTGTCACATGGTCATTACATATACATACCTTTTTTGAAAGGCCCCAGAGGCTGCAACACCTAAGCAAGAGGCACCACTAACCAAACACTGCCATGAAGACCAAGGAACTCCCAAAACAAGTAAGGGACAATGTTGTTGAGAAGTACAATTTAGGGTTAGGTTATAAAAAAAATATCCAAATCTTTGATGATCCTCAGGAGCACCATCAAATCTATGATAACCAAATGGAAAAAACATGGCACAACAGCAAACCTGCCAAGAGACGGCCGCCCACCAAAACTCACGGACCAGGCAAGGAGGGCATTAATCAAAGAGGCAGCACAGAGACCTAAGTTACCCCTGGAGGAGCTGTAGAGTTCCACAGCAGAGACTGGAGTATGTACATAGGACAACAATAAGCTGTACGCTCCATAGAGTTGGGCTTTATGGCAGGTTGGGCTTTATGGCAGAGTGGCCAGAAGAAAGCCATTACTTTCAGCAAAAAAAAAAAAGGGCACGTTTTTAGTTTGGGAAAAGGCATGTGGGAGGCTCCCAAAATGTATGGAGGAAGGTGCTCTGTTCTAATGAGACTAAAATTTAATTTTTCGGCCATCTAAGAAAACGCTATGTCTGGCACAAACCCAAAACATCACCCAAAGAACACTATCCCCACAATGAAACGTGTGGCAGCATCATGCCGTGGGGATGTTTTTCAGCAGCTGGGACTGGGAAACTGGTCAGAGTTGAGGCAATGATGGATGATGCTAAATAAAGTGATATTTTTTAGCAAAACCTGTACCACTTTAGGCGTGATTTCAGGCTAGAACGGAAGGTCACCTTCCAGCAGGACAATGACCCCAAACACACTGCTAAAGCAACACTTGAGTGGTTTAAGGGGAAACATGTAAATGTGTTAGAATGTCCTAGTCAAAGACCAGACCTCAATCCAATAACACATTTGTGGTCAGACATAAAGATTGCTGTTCAAAAGCGCAAACCATCCAACTTGAAGGAGCTGGAGCAGTTTTGCAAGAAGAAATTGGCAAGAATCCCACTGGTAAGATGTGGCAAGCTCATAGAGACTTATCCAAATGACTTGGAGCTGTGATTGCCACAAAAGGTGGCTCTACAAAGTATTGACTTTAGGGGGGTGAATAGTTATGCACATTCATTTTTTTCTTTTAGTTTGTCCTATTTGTTGTTTGCTTCACAATAAAAAAAAAATAATAAAAAAAAAAAACATCTTTAAACTTGTGGGCATGTTCTGTAAATTAAATGATGCAAATCCTCAAACAATCCATGTTAATTCCAGGTTGTGAGGCAACATAAGATGAAAAATGCCATGGGGGTAAATACTTTTGCAAGGCACTGTACATACTGATTGTTTCAACATCATACTTGGAACCTATAATATTAGTGAATTGAAGTCTGTGTGGTTATGATATGTACTTTTACATGGATCTGTTTTTATCCATTAAAATCTTATTGGCTAACTTTTCAAATAATTTATATTTTCTGTCCAATGTATTCTATCAATGGACAAGATATACCAAAAGCAGAAGGTATGTGAAGGGTTAAGATATTCTGCTGATGAAGATGTTAACATATTTCGCTGACAATATTCACATGAGATATAGCCTAACCATAATAACACATTATTGTCCTTGGAACATCTTGTGACCTTACTAAAACACAAACATTTCTAGTTGTTCTATGAAACAGAAAACACCTGATTATCCGTCCTTGTACCGATTAACGTCTACCGTGTAACCAGCCTCTAATATACGCCTTCTTTGGCAAGTATATAACCTATGCTATGACGTAGCAATAAACAAGTTGTTTACTGAGAATGATTGTGTGTGTGTTACTTCCAGTACGGCTCCTCAGAATTCTGACTTGGGCCTGTGTGTTCCAAGCTGCCAACTACTGAATTAGGAAGCCCCAACAAACTGGTGTCAGACAAGTGGGATACAGATCATCAAAGTACGACGACGGAGTGGTGAGTAGAGTGAATTGTGTTTATTTACACCTTCCTTTGCTCCCACTCTCATCGTCCTTTGTAAACTGTATACAAGTAAATAAGTTGGGCACACTCCCTGAGGTAGGGAGAATTGAGTCTTGGGTAGACTGCAGGTATAGTCCCTGAGGTAGGGACACTCCCTGAGGTAGGGAGACTCTTAAGGTAGAGAGGGTTAAGCCTTGGAAGGCTAAAATGAGGCCTCTGGAAGGCCATATATATATCAAGGAGGTAGATATATATATATATTATTCCTAAGGTGGGAATAGAAAGACGCACCGTCTCTGTGTCTAGGGGCAACCCGTTAACGCGAGAATATCTGTCAGAATTGTCTAAGCTATTTCAGCTCAGTACAGCCGCTCCTATTCTCTGATTGACAACTGTGATAGCAAATAAGGTTACGTTGTCTATTGAGACAACCACCTAAACTTTTTTAAGAATAGAAGCATAGTTGGAAATGGGTACTTCCCAGTCTAAACAATACCCACCTCCCAACCCGGGAGAATCATGCAAAGCTGTCATATGTAGTTATATACACAGAGCAATAACAGGTCCCGTGAAAGAGCAAACGAGGGATAATAAAAGAAATAGGAACACAAAAATATAATGGAACTTTTTCTTTACATACATTTATATAATATTCTGCAGGTTAGAAAATGTTCCTCTGTGTCTTTAAGGGTGTAGAGATCATGTCCACCACTGAGATATATTTCTAAAGCCGGCATAAATATAAAAAAAGGGAAATATTTTTCCAGAAATATGTAACAGTGGAGGATTTATAGTCTATCTTGTTTGTAAGTGTAAGACTTATGTTTTTACTCTGTAGATCAGCTATTTGTACGTAAAATAAAAAAATAAAAAACCTTTATTTTGTTGTGGTAATTTAAAGACAATGTGTTCTTTCTGTTTTAAAGCTTGCTAACACTTATCTCCTTGTCCCGAAAAAAAAACTGTGAGTTTTTGTGACAGGATTCCCCCTCCCGGCAGAAAATTCTTAAGGTTGTATTTAGTTTGGATAAGAAAACTGTCATGTGTATGGAATGTTGTTGTTGAACTTTTTAAGGTGGATTCCAGTATTTGTAGTGAAATGTTTATGAAGAGGTCTCAGGAAGCGGAGTGTTAGTTGGGAATTATTGTAAGTTAAGTACAGAACTGAAGGGAAATAGTTCCTAGAAATGTTTTAGTAAGTGATTTAAAAAGCGTCATTTTTGCATGTGAATTGATCCAAAATGGAGTCAGAATAGTTTGTTTTTCAATAGATTGTAAATAGTAAATACGGAAAGAGATTATAGAGAAATTGGGGTTCAATGTGATTACAATTTAATTTTGTAAAAAGGATTTTTTTTTTTTAACCGCAGGTGACCAACTAGTTATGAAAGCCCTTAATTAATCCTTCTACATATATGATGTATCTGAAGTGAATGTGTCAAGGACACCATGACTCAGACTGACATCAGACTTGTTATACAGACTTTTAGACTCTGATACAGAGTCAGGATGGAATTGGGCTAATGTCCCTTCCATTATGTGACAATGACTCTAGATTTGTCCAGGATTTAAGGGCAATTAATTACTTAGTCATCCCAATTGCCCTAATTTGTCCCTGATATCACTGCTCTCATTACGGCCATTCCCCATGATGCCACTATATTTACTGTTATTGATTTATCAAACGCATTCTTTTCGGGCCCATTGGGCTTTGAGACACAACTACTTATGGCTTTCACTTTTGATGGGCGCCAATTAACATGGACCCGTCTTCCCCTAAGGCTACGTGGATTCACCAGCTGCTTACTGTGTCATGGTTCTGTCCTACTTCAGTACGTCAATGACCTACTGTTGTGTACTCCTAACGGGGAAGCTAGTAGACAGGATTCACTCAGTTTTCTACAGCACCTAGCAGCTGAAGGTCACAAGGTAACTAAAAACAAAATACAAATGGGGGCAACACATGTTGATGATTAATTATTGCAGGCAATGGATCCCTGAATGCTCACACTATGACTCTATTTTACGTACGGCTCCTAAGGGGGACACCCCAGAACATATTCAGTGGACTCCAGGCATGACTAAAGCTTATGTGACCTTAAAAGTTAGCATTATGCTGGCCCCTGCTTTAGGACTACCTGATTATTGTAAACCATTCCACCTGTATGTGAGGGACAATTGTAAAACCATGGCCGTGGTCTGTGCCCAAGATCACGGAGGTAGTATGTGTCCCGTTGCATTATTTTCCAAAGTAGTCCCTACTCTGGTCCAGGGGATGCCGGCGTGTCTCCGAGCATTAGCTGCTTGTGCTATGGCCGTACAGACAGCACCCCCTACATATACCCCCCTACGGCTTTGTACCCCAGCTTAGACACAGATATGGAAGTTATCATAGGCACTAACATTCACCCACAGTTCAGCCTGAGATCACCCTGTTCCAAGCTGCCAACTACTGAATTAGGAAGCCCCAACAGTATGAGTACTATATTACATTCCAAAGTTAAATTAAGAAATAAACTATTTTCTAAGACTTTATATCTTAGAGCTCCCCAAATACTTGTTTTGTAACTTTTATATATATATTCATAATTTGCCATTTTACTATCTAGTTTAAGGCCATTTTGCTATTTTCTTCTAACAGCTACAGGAATTATTAACCAGCTGTTTCAGATGTGATTTATTTGTTACTCTGTCGCCTCAGTAACTCACAAACTATTTTTTTTTGTAACAGCCATAATAATGATTATTGAGATTTTCCATCTGCTATTTTTGCAGAAGTATTCATTTATTATTTATGCCAGCTTTATTATCATGCTTTTTTCACATATCTGTTCTGTGTTCTTACATTTGCGTAGTTCAGATAAGGTTATATTAACGGCGATTTTAGCCTAATATTTCCCTGTTTATATTTTACTGAAAATACTGTTGACTTTCAGTTCAAAGGCATTATAACCCCATTGAGTTACTATTTTTATTAAATTTGCTATGTTTGATCATTTAGATTTTTTTGTAGTATGATATTCTCTTAAGCATATGTTATTTTGTAACTTCATACCACAATATGGTCGTTGTATTTTAATAGATGCCCTATAAATAAGATTTATGTCTCATTTATAGTGTTTGATGAGAAAACCATTACCTTTAATAATAAAGCATGCACTTTAACCTTCCCACTGTTCATGCACTCCACTTTAGAGTGGCAGTAATGAGATTACTCATCCATAACAGTTTATAGGGTGGGACAGTGGGGCAAACAACATTTTTATTAGGAAAATGTAATTAGATTTGAGCTATGTTCCCAAGTTATATTTATTTTAAAAAAAACAATCACCCACTTTGCAAGTAAGTGCCCAAATTCCTGGTGTCTAATGAGGATGAAGCGATCACAGCTTTCATCAGCACACTGCAATTTCTTCCTCTCCTTCTTTAACCTCTTTATCCCTGGCATGTTCACGTTCGCATCGGACGGCGAACACATGCACTTTTGGGTTTGCCCCCTATTATTTATCATTGAGGGAACTTTGACCCTGCACCTCACAGTCAGTAGACACATTCCAGCCAATCAGCAGCATACACTCCCTTCCAGGGCCTTCCATCTGAAGGACAGCATACATTTTAGAATCATTCTGAAGCTGCATTCATTGTAAGAGGACAAATAGTGTAGTTGCTGGAGATTTAATAGGGAAATAGATAGCCAGGCTGTGTATTTAGCTTCCACTACAGACCTGAAGGACTCACCTGATATCTGCTGCAAGGACATCAACCCAAAAAAGCCCTTTTTAGGGCTAGAACATCATTTATTTTATTTTATAATTTTTTTCTGTGTAATCTAATTGCATATGCCTGTCTGCCAACGTGTGTGTGTCACAGGCTAACACCTAACAGCAGATATTGTGCTCAGTGAAATAAAACAACACTTTTTTGACTGTAATAGATTGAATAGCAATTGCCTGCCTACAGGCGTGTGTGTGAAGCCTATTGCATCTACTCTGCCAACTTTTGCCAGTGCACATATCTGGTGCAACCGTAGTATACAGTGACATAAAACAACACTTTTTTGACTGTAATCGATTGAATATCAGTTGCCTGCCTACAGGCGTGTGTGTGAGGCCTACAGCGCCTACTCTGCCAACTTTTGCCAGTGCACAGTGACACTCATATCTGGTGGCACATTCATTGCACGTGCAGTGCCCCAAATTTGAAGTAGGGAGGTCCGACCAAGCATCTTTTTCCATCTCCCTGTTCCAAAAATCAATGCCATATACACGTCCCCTAATAGAGGACGTAACAGGGATTAAACCGATAGGAATAGTACTACTTAACAGTACACACCTTATAATAATGCAGATAGAGGCAACACAGAGAGAGGAGTCTGAAGAAGAGGAGTCAGGAGGAAGGTGGCTTTGAGGAGGTGGAAGACCAAACACAGCAGGCGTCCCAGGAGGCTTGTTGTCACCTTTCGGGGACCCTTGGTGGCTGGGTGGAGGAAGAGACCTTCAATGACATCAGTGAGGACAAGGAACGGGACATGGCTAGCTTGGTATCCAACCTTATGCAAATGGGGAATTTGCGGTTGTGCAAAGGGACTGTTTGCGGTTGTTTGCAGTGCATTTAACGGGGAGATTGGTCTGTTACTGTGAAGCGGGTGTAACCCTTACACTACCTGATCGATACAACATCATACCTGATGTGTTAAAGCATGTTATTCTAAACAATTTAGGAATGTTAGGTGATTTATTGCCCTTTATGGCTTAAAACCAGACTCTGCATCAACTATGTAATTTTCCGTGGGAGTTTTGCCATGGATCACCCTCCAGCATGCCACAGTCCAGGTGTTAGTCCCCTTGAAACAACTTTCCCATCACTATTGTGGCCAGAAAGAGTCCCTGTGGGTTTTGAAATTTGCCTGCCCATTGAAGTCTATGGCGGTTCGCCCGGTTCGCCCGTTCGCGAACATTTGATGGAAGTTTGCGTCCGCGAACCGAAAATTTGATGTTCGCGACATCACTAATTTTTTAACTTCATACCACAATATGGTCATTGTATTTTAATAGCGGCTCTATAAATAAGATTTATGTATCATTTATAGTGTTTGATGAGAAAACCATTATTATTAAAGCATGCACTTTAACCTTCCCACTGTTCATGCACTCCACTTTAGAGTGGCAGTAATGAGTTAACTCATCCATAACAGTTTATTGGGTGGGACAGTGGGGCAAACAACATTTTTATTAAGAAAATGTAATAAGATTTGAGCTATGTTCCCAAGATATATTAATTTAAAAAAAAAAAAACAATCACCCACTTTGCAAGTAAGTGCCCAAATTCCTGGTGTCTAATGAGGATGAAGAGATCACAGCTTTCATCAGCACACTGCAATTTCTTCCTCTCCTTCTTCAACCTCTTCATCCTCCCCTGTACCTCCATTGGTACACTGTCATTCAGCACTGGCAACAAGCGAGGTAGGAGGTGTAGGGGAGGGCTGGATAATGTACAGAAGAGGGCTGGAGAGGACCAGGGGAAAACTGGGGACGTGCAGGAGAAGACTGGGGAATATGCCATGAGGGTTGAGGAAGATGCTGGAGATATCTGTGGAGATGCTGAAGCTTGGGATGGTACACAATATATATGGTTAATATTATAGTGCTGTTCTAAATCCTGGCTCCCAGAAGTCATGATCAGAACCCAACTAATTAGGTTTTGCAGCTGGTGGCCTCTCATACTAGAAGCCAGCATGAAAGCAAAATTATTGTAGTTTGTGCCATCAACAGAAAATAGAAGTGGATTTTGTTGCATCTGCAGTAAGTACACATGGAAAACAAGATGCATTTTTATGTGGGCTACATTGTTAACTTTGATCTGACTTGAAAAAGGGTCAAGGAAACTTACTGCCAGTTTTTTTTTAAAAGGACATTTAATTCTGAGGTTCGGAGTGAACAGTCACACATGATCTCCAATCTGTAACCAAGGAGCAGATGATCGTAGATGTAGTGTTTTAATTGGAAGGGAGAAAGATCTGCATTAAAGTTTGTAGAAACAGATGATGAAATATGAGTGGGTTTAGGTAATGGTTGGAGAATACCAAGAGAGTAGGAATAAAGCACCTTGTTTTGAAAGTATGTTATAGGGCTACAGATATTTTCATCATAGAGGATATTGAGAGCCACCAGAAGGGGCTGCTTGAGCAGATCCAAGTCTTTCTACCAGATGACCAGCCATTATGTGACTCATGGGTCTGATGCCAGACTCCAAGGAGTAATTAAAGGAGGTACTCATACCTGCCCTTAAAATGGTACATAAATTCTGTATTTGGAAGTCTAACATTCATGGGTAGCGAAAATTACTTCTCGGAAGCCAACAAATGGGCTTTGGACATGTGTCCAAGAAATTTCCAGGTTGTATAGTGGGCTCTGATGAAGACTAAAATAAAAGTAGGAGTTTCATGCATTTGTGAAAGGGCATATGATTTTCTCATTCTTACTCCCAGGTTCATACACAATATGAAAAATGCACTAGCTGAAAAATTAGAATCTGTGTCAGGACAAAGCACCAAAGTAACAAGTCCAAGGGCACAGACAAAAAGAAAATGGGTAGATAAGCCAAAGATCAGGGACCACCAGAAATCCAAAGATCAGTCCAATAGGGAACAGGAATGGAGCAGGAACGGTAGCCAAATAGGGCAGCAAGACACAGTTACAGGAACCTACAAAAGGCATGTAGAGGAAGCTGGAGCAGCAATATATAGTTCCAGATGGGGTGTGATTGGTTTTTAGAAAGACCGGGGCTTAACAATAACCAGTCAGAAGAACTAGCAACAAAAGCTAGGAGGGGTACTTCTGACTGACCTGTCTCTAGAAAACATAACTGAACTTATTGTAGCACATGACTGTCGTACATTTGCTAAACCATGAGCCTGGCCATGTACCCTGATAGTCTGTCTGGTTTATTGAGGATTAAGGGCCCCATTCCAGCCTTGTACAGAGGCACTTATGGTGCAAGTTGTACTGTAACTTACCTATAATACACAATTCCTATAAATGCTTAAATGCACCTCACACAAGTTAGTGAAGCTAAGTAAGGCCTTACTGTTACTTATTTTTTCTCTAAAATATATATGTATCTGTCACGATCTGCTTATTGAAGGGGGCTTGATATGAACCTAGTTCAAACCTACCCCAGCAGAATCATGTAGTTCCTGTTCTCTGTGGCACAAAATATGGCTTCTGAAGAGGGCAAAGCTCAAAAGCTACAGACAGAGAATGCTACATACAGGTTACTAGTGGCAATGGCAAGACCACTCCCCAAGTCAGGATACAACACACAGAAATAGCCTCACACCTTGTATATGTGAAAACTATCTCTCAACCTTTATTGAATGATCAAAACAACATATTTATACTCTCCAATACCACACCCTTGTGTACATTTGTGTATGTGTGATGTCCGCCCATCTGGCTTGCAACCTTGGGCTATCAAAGCTCTTGAGATCAAATTCAGCAGATATCTATAGCTGGCTAGTGAACAAACCTTTTTGTTTAAATTCAAGCTAACTTCTATGCAGAGCATTTCTACCAATTCCACATATGTTCTATATAACAGTTTCCCTCTTATAATATATTATAACTAGTATACATAATAACCATGTACAGGGAACATATAACCACACAACAACACATAATCCCAATGCAACAATGTCATGCTCTCTTTGCCATATTCATAAATTACTGGCAAAATGAGTCCTTAAACAATTAAATCACAGTATCAAATACCACATGTAAGGGCTCTCAGTAGCTTTGCTGAGACCTTTCAAAAGCAATGAAAAGACAGTACTGTAAGATAAAAACAAAAGTTACACAGATGCAATGTATTTATATATAATATTAAACATCCTCAAGTAAAATATAGTTACATTGTTACATAGTAATAGAGATTGAAAACATACTTTTAGTCCATCAAGTTCAACCTTTTAAGACCTCATCTGATCTGCAATATGCAGATTAGTTGTTAATTAAATCCAGAGGAAGGCAAACAGAAAAAAAAAAACGAATCCAATTGTCTCAAAGAGAAAAAAAAAAGATTCCTTCCCTATCACAGATACTGGCGATCGGATTTCTCCCTGGATCAACACTCTCTCTATAATTTTCCAGGATAACCCTGAATGCACTTTTTGATTAGAAATAAATCCAGTCCCCTTTTAAAGTTATCTATCAAATCCACTGTCACCACCTCCTTTGGTAGAGAATTCCTCAGATTAACCACCCTTTCTTTAAGGTGTATTCTTTTACTTCTAACCTCAAAGGTTGTTCTCCGTGTCAGTTTGAAATCTCTTTGCACAAAAAGCTAACTTGACAAACCTTTATATTGACCCTGGGTATATTTACAGTGTCTTGCAAAAATTCACCCCCCTTGGCATTTTTCGTATTTTGTTGCCTCACAACCTGGAATTCACATGGATTGTTTGAGGATTTGCATCATTTAATTTACAAAACATGCCCACAACTTTGAAGATGTTGTTTTTTGTTTTTTTTGTTTTTTTTTGTCAATACTTTGTAGAGCCACCTCTTGCGGCAATCACATATCCAAGTCGCTTTGCATAAGTTTCTATGAGCTTGCCACATCTTACCACTGGGATTTTTGCCCATTCCTCCTTGCAAAACTTCTCCAGCTCCTTCAAGTTGGATAGTTTGCGCTTGTGAACAACAATCTTTGACCACAGATTTTCTATTGGATTGAGGTCTGGGATTTGACTAGGCCATTCCAACACATTTACATGTTTCCCCTTAAACCACTCAAGTGTTGCTTTAGCAGTGTGTTTGGGGTTAGCAGTGTGTTTGGGGTCATTGTCCTGCTGGAAGGTGACCCTCCGTCCTCAAATCACACATAGTGTTACAGGTTTTGCTCAAGAATATCCCTGTATTTAGCACCATCCTTTTTTCCCTCAACTCTGACCAGTTTCCTAGTTTTGGCTGCTGAAAAACATTCCCATCTGCCACCACCAATGTTTCACTGTGGGGTGGTGTTTCTTTGGGTGATGTTATGTGTTGGGTTTGCACCAGACATAGCATTTTCTTTGATGGCCGAAAAGTTAAATTTTTGTGTCATCAGACCAGAGCACCTTCCTCTATACATTTTGGGAGTCTCTCACGTGCCTTTTCCCAAACTCAAAATGTGCCATTTTGTATTTTGCTAAAAGTAATGGTTTTCTTCTGGCCACTCTGCCATAAAGCCCAACTCTATGAAGCGTACGTCTTATTGTTGCCCTATGTACAGATACTCCAGTCTCTGCTGTGGAACCCTGCAGCTCCTCCAGGGTTACCTTATGTCTCTGTGTTGCCTCTCTGATTAATGCCCTCCGTGCCCGGTCCATGAGTTTCTTGGCAGGTTTGCTGTTTTCCAATGTTCTTTCCATTTGGTTATGATAGATTTGATCGTGCTCGTGGGGATCATCAAAGAGTTGGATATTCTTTTCTAACTTTACCCTGACTTGTACTTCTCAACAACATTGTCCTTTACTTGTTTGGAAAGGTCCTTGGTCTTCATGGCAGTGTTTGGTTAGTGGTGCCTCTGGCTTATGTGTTGGAGCCTCTGGGGCCTTTCACAAAGATGTGTGTATGTAATGACAAATCATGTGACACGTAGATTGCACACAGGTGGACATTATTTCACTAATTACGTGACTTCTGAAGGTAATCTGTTGCACTAGAGCTACTTATGGTGTCCATAACAAAGTGGGTGAATTCATTCGCACATGCCAATTTTCTGTTTCCTATTTCTAAAAAACAGTTTTATGTATATAATTTTCTAATTTCACTTCACAAACTTAGACTATTATGTTCTGATCCATCACATAAAATTCAGGTTAATAAAACATTGAACTTAAGGCTGTAATGTAACAAAATAGGTAAAAAGTCAAGGGGATAAATACATTCGCAAGGCACTATATATAAGGTAATCATATCTACGCTTAGATTTCTTTTTTTCTAGAGAAAATAAGCTTAATTTGGTTAGCCTTTCTTCATAACTTAGGCCCTCCATTCCCCTTATTAGTTTTTAAGCTTTTCTCTGTACCTTTTCCAGCTCTAAGAAGTCATTTTGTATGAAGTGGTGCCCAAAATGGAACACCATATTCAAAATGAGGGCATACTAGGGATTTGTATAGAGGCAGAATTATATTTGCTTCCCTTGCTTATATACCCTTTTTAATACATGCTAATATTTTATTTGCCTTTGTAGCTGCTGCTTGGCATTGAGCATTGTTACCAAGGTGGATGTCCACAAGTACTCTCATATCCCTTTCAATATCTGATACCCCTATATTTGTTCCGTTAAGATTATAAATTGCATGGCTATTTTTCTTTCCCAGATACATAACTTTACATTTATTCATATTAAATCTTATCTGCCATTTAGATGCCCTTTCCTCTATTTTATGTAAATCCCTTTGGAGAGAAAGTACATCATTATCTGATTTAATTACGTTGAACAACTTAGTGTCATCAGCAAAAACAAGAGACACTACTTTCCAATCCTACTTCTAAGTCATTAATAAATATGTTAAAAAGGAGAGGACATAATACTGAGCTCTGAGGAACCCCACTTACCACATTAGTCCAATCCGATTATGTTCCATTTACCACAACCCTTTGCTTCCTGTCTTTTAGCCAGCTTTCGATTCATGAGCAGATATTTACTGCAATTCCTGTATCTCTTAGTTTGCACAATAATCTCCCATGTGGCACTGTATCAAAAGAGTTTGCAAAATCCAACAAGACTACATCCACTGAGTTGCCTTGATCCAGGTTCCTACTAACCTACTCATAGAAACTTACTAGATTTGTTTGATATTACCTATCCCTCATACATCCATGTTGACTCCTACTTATAATCCTGTCAAATAGACATATTCTTGTATATTATCTCTTATTAAAACTTCTGAAAAGCTTTCCCACTACAGAAGTGAGTCTTACAGGTCTATGATTCTCCAGATTTGCTCTTGCTCCATTCTTAATTATATGTATCACCTCTACTTTTCTCCAGTAATCGGGTAGAGACCCTGTGTTGAGTGAATCTTGAAAAATTAAATATAATGATTTGGCTATTACAGAACACAGTTACCTCAGTACCCTCGGATGTATTCCATCAGGACCTGGGGCTTTATTAACATCTACTTTTTCTAAACTCTTTTGGATTTCTTCATGCGTTAACGAATTTTACTGAAGAAAAAAAACATATCTTGCTTATCTGCCGGTTCCTGGTCACTAATTATCAGATGGCCTGTGTCACATTGTAATGTTCCTATATCTTCCTTCCTTGCCTTCTTTCCATTAATATATTTAAAAATATATTGTTTGTATAATTTAAATCCCTGTTTTTTACTCTATACACTATATTACCATTAAAATCTGCCCTTTTAAAATTAATAGTTTTTGTTGGCAACATTTTTTTTTTTTTTTTAATTCAATCTGAAATGGGACTGTGTTGTCCTTTAATACCATATCAATTTTATCTGTGATAACTAAATCTAAAATAGCTTAATTTCTAGTAGGCTCTTATATAATCTGGGCCAGATTATGATGTCTGAGTGCACTCAAGAACCTGCTCCCTTTAGCTGAACTGCTGGTCTCATTTATCCAGTTTATTTCAGGGTAATTAAAATCTCCCATTATTAGAACCGTGCTTAGCTGCATTTCCAAACTGTAACAATAATTTTCAATTATACTAGGGGGTTTATAGCATACTCCTACCAATATTCTTTTAGAATTTGCTACTCTGCTATTTAACTCTACCCGCAAGCATTCAACATTTTCGATAGTTCCACCATAAATATCTTCTCTTACTATAGGCTTAAATTCAGGCGTAACATACAGAGAAATCCCCCTTCTCTTTTAACATTGCCGCTATCTTTCTTAAGTAGGTTATAACCATCCAGATTAATAGTCCAGTCATGAGATTCATCCCACCATGTTTCGGTAATGCCCATTAAATCCAATTTTTCGTTAATTGCCAATAATTCTAGCTCTCCCTTTTTTCCTGTTAAGCCTCTGGTATGAGTAAGCATACATCTTATGTTATGATTCTGTAGTTTTTAGTTGCCTACCTCTGTAGTTGAGTTACTAGTACCTTCTTATTAACTATACTAACCCTCCCCCCATCTATGCCCCCATGAGTAGTTAATTCATCCCTTATCTCCTCTACACTTTCTACCCCATTACATTCATCTTGTCCCTCCGTCCCCCACCCCACCCTCCCACTAGTTTAAAACTCCTCCAGCTTTTCTACCATCCTATCCCCTAGCACAAAAGCTCCCTCATCATTAAGGTGCAATCCATCTCTGCTATAGACATTGTACCCAAGTGAGAAGTTAGCCCAGTGCTCTAAAAACCAAAACACCTCCGTAGTGCACCACATTTTTAGCCACACATTAACCTCTCTAAGCTCCTTTTGTCTCCCTGAGCTAGCATGAGGCACAGATAGTTTCTCAAAAAATACTACCTTGGAGGTCCTTGCTTAAAGCTTATTCACTAGTTCTCTAAAATCCATCTTTATGCCACTCCATCTTCCACTAACTATGTCATTGGTACTAATATGTACCAAGACTGCTGGTTCATTTCCAGCCCCCTCCCAATAATTTATCTACCCGATTCACAACATGCTGATCGCGAGCACCCTGGAGACAGCAAACTGTTTGGTTGCTGGTATCTGGGTGACAAATAACCCTGTCTACTTTCCTAATGATAGAGTCCCCTACCACCAAAACCTGTCTGCTGCTCTTCCTATACTGCCCTTCCACTCCTCCACTAGAACTGTTCTCTTGGCTGTTAAAGGGAACGGCTCTATCTGGCATCCCTGAATGGTCATCCGCAACAGTTTCACTCAATCTGTCAAATATGTTGGTGTTTGCCAACTCAGAACTGGCCTGCCTCCTTCTCCCGATCCCCCTGCTACCCCTTCTAACTGTAACCCAGCTACCTCCCTGGACATTCTCTCTAGCCCATCTACACCCTCCATGCTAGGCCCAGCTAAACTTTGCTCACTTTCCAGTGGAATATCAGTAAAGGCTGCAATTCTCCTCTCCAGTTCTCCAAATTGAGCTTCCAAAAAGCTTCACAGAGGTATGAACCTTGGATCATCGGTATCATTTGTGCATATATGTGACAGAATTAACACTGAGTGAGGTTGCCACTGGACTGACTCATAATTATTGTCTACAAAATTTCAGTGGGAAATATAAACAAACAATAACACAGGCCAAACCACGCTGAATCTCACCTAGACACTGATTACAGACCAAAAAAAATCACTCTTTAGTTTTATGCACTGAATCCCAAACAGATTATGTTAAGTATGAGAAGTATGTTGCATTATATACACAAAATTGCAAAGTACTGTGTTTCTCCAAAAATAAGACCTATCACGAAAATAAGCCCTACTGCGAATTTTCAGCATACGCGGAATATAAGCCCTCCCCAAAAAATAAGCCCCATTTCCCAGAGGCATATGAACTGGGGGATGAGAGGGACAAATCGCCCCAGATAATATATGTGGAGGGATGGGGTGGGGGGTTCTTAACATGTTGTTTGTTTAAATTGCATGCATGTCATACAGAGTGATGTAATATCACAGCTCTGTCTGCTTCTGATGCATTCAGCCCACTCACGCTCAGCTCACAGATTCCTACAATGCAGTGAGTGGACTGCAAGTTACATAGTTACATAGTAATTAAGTTAAAAAAGACTTTCAGTCCATCAAGTTCAACCTTTTAAGATCTCCTCTGATCTGCAATATGCGCATTCGTTATTAATTAATCAGTTGTTAATTAATTATTAATCAACTTTTTATTTATTTATTTTTTATTTAATTTTTTTTTTACATATTTAATTAATCCAGAGGAAGGGAAACTAAAACTCAAAGGGAAAAACAAAATTAATTTCTCCCTTGATCAATACTCTCTAATTATCCAGGATAATCCTGAATTCCCTCTTTAATTAGAAATAAATCCAGTCCCCTTTTAAAGTTATCTATTGAATCCGATGGCACCACCTCCTCTGGTAGAGAATTCGACAGATTAACCACCCTTACTCTGAAGAACCCTTTTCTTTCTTTGAAGGTGGAATCTTTTTACTTCTAACCTCAAGGGTTGTCCTATTGTCAGTTGAAAACCTCTTGGCACAAAAAGCTCCCTTGACAAATCTTTATACTGACCCTGAATGTATTAATATAAGGTAATCATATCTCCTCTTAGACACCTTTTTTCAAGGGAAAATAGGCTTAATTAGGTTAGTCTTTCTTCATAACTTAGTCCCTCTATTCCCCTTATTAGTTTTGTTGCTCTTCTCTGTACCTTTTCCAGCTCTAAAATGTCCATTTTTATTCAGTGGTGCCCAAAATTGTACTCCATATTCCAAATGAGGACGTACTAGAGATTTGTATAGTGGCAGAATTATATTTGCTTCCCTTGTTTGTTGTAAGTGGATCTAACTTTTTACAATTAAAGGCTGATAAACTGCATACTGCACTAATTGTGCCCAGGTGAGAGAGGTGTGGTTTGACTGTGTTAAACTAGTATAAAGGTTTGTGAGCTGGTTGGGGCTGTTTGCAAGTGGATTTTACTTTTTACAAGTAAAGGTTGATAAACTGTAGAGTGCACTAATTGTGCCCAGGTGAGATGGCAGAAGTTAATATAAACAGGAGAAGGGGTGAACTTGTGAGCTTGCGAACATTTCCAGTATATGTGCAATTCTAGTAAAAGTGTAGGAGTCTTAATAAAAGGAGGGACTTCAAAGAAAAGAGGGGGAAGAAAAAAATATATTTTTTTTTTTATAAAACTTTATACAAATATATTATTTTTTATTCATGTTTATTTTTCCTACTGAATCTTTGGAGACATTTATAATAATTATGAGTCAGTCCAGTGGCAACCTCACTCAGTGTACATCCTGTCATATGTATGCAATACTGGAACAGATGATACAGGGTCCATGCCTCTGTGAAAGGTGTGAGCATGTAGCCTCTCTCGAAGCTCAAATTGGAGATCTGGAGAGGAGAATTGCAGCACTTAGTGATATTGCTCCACTGGAAAGGGAGTTGGTGCTCACTGAGCACAGTTTAGCTGGGCCTAGCATGGCAGGTGGAGCTAGGGCTAGTGAGGATGTCCAGGAAGGTAGCTGGGTTACAGTTAGAAGGGGAAGCAGGGGGAACAGGGGGAGGCAGGCCAGTTTGGAGTTTGCAAAGAACCACATATTTGCCAGAATGAGTGAAACTGTTGGGGATGTCCATTCAAGAATGGCAGTGCCAGATAGAGCTGTTCCCTCTAACATTGGGGAGAACAGTTCTACTGGAGGAGTGGGAGGGCAGAGTAGGCAGAGCAACAGACAGGTTTTGGTGGTAGGGGACTCTATTATTACGAAGGTAGACAGAGTGATTTGTCACCCAGATCCCAGCAATCGAACAGTTTGCTGTCTCCCGGGTGCTCGGGTTCGGCATGTTGTGGATCGATTACATAAATTATTGGGAGGGGCTGGAAATGAACCGGCGGTTTTGGTACACCAATGACAAAGTTAGTGGAAGATGGAGTGTCCTAAAGAATGATTTTAGAGAACTAGGTAACAAGCTGAAGGCAAGGACCTCCAAGGTAGAATTTTCTGAGATACTACCAGTGCCACGTGCTAGCTCAGGGAGGCAGAAGGAGCTTAGGGAGGTTAATGCATGGCTAAAGATGTGGTGCACTAAGGAGGGGTTTGGGTTTTTAGAGCACTGGGCTAACTTCTCACTTCGGTACAATCTCTACAGCAGGGATGGATTGTACCATAATAATGTGAGAGCTTTTGTGCTAGAGAATAGGATGGTACAAAGGCTGGAGGAGTTTTTAAACTAGTAGTTGGGGGGAGGGACTAGATATAAGTAATGGGGTGGAAATTGTAGAGGGTATAGGGGATGAATTAACAACTCATAGGGGAGGACATGGGGGGGAGGGGTAGTATAGTCAAGAAGGAGGTATTACTAAGTAACGCAATTATAGTGGCAGGCACCCCCAAACTACAAAATCATCACATAAGGTGTATGCTTGCTAATGCCAGATGCTTGCCAAGAAAAATGGGAGAGTTAGAATTATTAGCAATTAATGAAAAATGGGATTTAATAGACATTATCGAAACATGGTGTTATGAATCTCATGACTGGACTGTTAATCTGGATTGTTATAACCTATTTAGGAAATATAGGGGAAGTGGTAAAAGAGGAGGAGGGATCTGTCTGTATGTTAAGTCTAAATTTAAGCCTATAGTCAGAGAAGATATTTATGGTGGAACTAGCGAAAATGTTGAATGCTTACGGGTAGAGTTAAATAGTGGAGGAGCAAATTCTAAAAAAAATATTGGTAGGAGTATGCTATAAACCGCCTAGTATAATTGAAAGTGAGGAAAAACAATTATTGTTACAGATTGGAAATGCAGCTAAGCACGGTTCTAATAATGGGAGATTTTAATTACCCTGAAATAAACTGGATAAATGAGACCGGCAGCTCAGCTAAAGGGAGCAGGTTCTTGAGTACACTCAGAGATCATTATCTGGCCCAGGATATACAAGAGCCTACTAGAAATGGGGCCATCTTGGATTTAGTCATCACAAGTAATATTGATATAATATCAAATGTTAAAATAGGGGAACCCTTGGGGAACAGTGATTACAACACAGTCTCATTTGAGATTGAATACAAAAAACAGAGTTGTAAGGGGCCAACTAAAACTCTACATTTTAAAAGGGCTAACTTTAATGGTTTAAGGGCAGCAATACTACATATAGACTGGGATAAATAACTTGGAAAATACTGAAAATAAATGGACAACATTCAAATCCTTACTGTATAAGCATACTCATCGGCATGTACCATGTGGAAATAAAATGAATAGGAGTAAATCACATCCCATGTGGCTAAACAATGACTTAAAGATCATGATAAGGAAAAAGAAACATGCATTTAAATTATACAAGTAGGAGGGAACAGAGGCAGCTTTATGTGACTATAAGGAAATCAACAAGGCTTGCAAAAGGGCTATTAGACTGGCTAAAATAGAAAATGAGGTCAGTTGCAAAGGAAAGTAAGACTAACCCTAACATTTTTTTTAACTATATTAATGGGAAGAAGGCGAAGAAGGAAGCTATAGGAACATTACAATGTGACACAGGCCGTCTGATAATTAATGATCAGGAAAAGGCAGATGAGCTAAATAGGTTATTTTCGTTGATATACACAAGGGAGGTACCAGTGGTTGGGACACCACAACAAATTGTAGCTATACTACCATCACTAAATTGGTTAACGCAGGACGAAATCCAAAAGAGATTGGAGAAAATAAATGTTAATAAAGCCCCAGGTCCTGATGGAATACATCCAAGGGTACTGAGGGAGCTGGGTTCTATAAAAGCCAAACCATTATATCTAATCTTTCAAGACTCACCACAGTGTCTCTACCAGATGACTGGAGAAAAGCAGAGGTGATACCTGTATTAAGGAAGGGAGCAAGAGCAAATCTGGGGAATTATAGTTACATAGTTACATAGGCCCTCATTCAATTGTGATTTGGCCAATTGAATAGGGGTCTAAATAAGCACATAGCATATTTTTTTTAAATAAGTTTTTAGTTAGTGAAAACCTTGCTTTTGGAGAGATGCTTACTAACTAAAAACTTTGTTAAAAAAAATATGTTATGTGCTTATTTAGACCCCTATTCAATTGGCCAAATCGCAATTGAATGAGGGCCATAGTAATTAAGGTTGAAAAAAGACTCAGTCCATCAAGTTCAACCTTTTAAGATCTCCTCTGATCTGCAATATGCAGATAAAATATGAATTACTTAGTTGTTTATGTATTATTAATCAACTATTTAATTATTATTATCTTTTAATTATTAATCCAGAGGAAGGCTAACGGAAAAAAAAAACAAATGAGACTTCCGATCGTCTCAAAGGGAAAAATAAATAAATTCCTTCCTGTCCCCAGATACGGGCTATCAAATTTCTCCTTGGATCAATACTCTCTCTAATTATCAATTATAACCCTGAATTACCTCTATAAAGTTATCTATTGAATCCGCTGTCACCACCTTCTCTGGTAGAGAATTCCACAGATTAACCACCCTTACTGTGAAGAACCCTTTTATTTCCTTAATTTGGAATCTTTTTTTTACTTCTAGCCTCAAGGGATTTCCTCTTGTCAGTTGAAAATCTCTTGGCACAAAAAGCTCCCTTGACAAATATTTATACTGACCCTGGATGTATTTATATAAGGTAATCATATCTCCTCTTAGACGCCTTTTTTCTAGAGAAAATAAGTTTAATTTGGTTAGTCTTTCTTCATAACTTAGCCCCTCCATTCTCCTTATTAGTTTTGTTGCCCTCCTCTGTACCTTTTCCATCTCTAAAATGTCCTTTTTATGAAGTGGTGCCCAAAATTGTACTCCATATTCCAAATGAGGGCATACTAGAGATTTGTATAGTGGCAGAATTATATTTGCTTCACTGGCTTTTATACCCTTCTTAATACATGCTAATATTTTATTGGCCTTTGCAGCTGCTGCTTGGCTTTGAGCACTGTTACCTAGGTGGTTGTCCATAAGCACTCCCAAATCCCTTTCAATATCTGATACACCTAGCTTTGCTCCGTTAAGATTATAAATTGCATGGCTTTTTTTCCTTCCCAGATGCATAACCTTACATTTATTCGTATTAAATCTCATCTGCCATTTAGATGCCCATTCCTCAATTTTATGTAAATCCCTTTGGAGGGAAAGCACATCATTATCTGATTTAATTACCTTGCACAACTTTGTGTCATCAGCGAAAATGGAGACCCCACACTCCAATCCTACCTCTAAGTCATTAATAAATATGTTAAAAAGGAGAGGGCCTAATACTGAACCCTGAACCCACTTACCACATTAGTCCAATCGGAGTATGTTCCATTTACAACAACCCTTTGCTTCCTGTCTTTTAGCCAGCTCTTAATCCATGAGCAGATATTTACTGCAATTCCTGTATCCCTTAATTTGCCCAATAGTCTCCCATGTGGCACTGTATCAAAAGCCTTTGCAAAATCCAAAAAGACTACATCCACTGAGTTGCCTTGATCTAGGTTCCTACTAACCTCCTCATAGAAACTAATTAGATTTGTTTGACACTACCTATCCCTCATAAATCCATGTTGACTCCTACTTATAATCCTGTTCAAATAGACATATTCTTGTATATTAGTCCTTATTAACCCTTCTAAAAGCTTCCCCACTACAGAAGTGAGGCTTACTGGTCTATAATTCCCCGGATTTGATCTTGCTCCCTTCTTAAATATAGGAATCACATCAGCTTTGCTCCAGTGATCTGGTAGAGACCCTGTGTTGAGTGAATCTTGAAAAATTAAATATAATGGTTTGGCTATTACAAACCCAGTTCCCATAGTACCCTTGGATGTATTCCATCAGGACCCGGGGCTTTATTAACATTTATTTTTTCCAACCTCTGTTGGATTACTTCCTGTGTTAACCAATTATTTGGGAAAGGTAGTGTAGCCCCATTATGTTGCAGTGTCCCAACCACTTGTACCTCCCTTGTGTATACCGAAGAAAATAACCTATTTAGCTCATCTGCCTTTTCCTGGTCACTAATTTTCAGACAGCCTGTTTCACATTCTAATGTTCCTATAGCTTCCTTCATCGCCTTCTTCCCATTAATATACTTAAAAAATATCTTAGGGTTAGTCTTACTCTTTTTTGCAATACATTTTTCATCTTCTATTTTAGCCAGTCAAATTGCGCTTTTGCAAGCCATGTTGATTTCCTTGTATTCCCGTAAAGCAGTCTCTGTCCCCTCTTGTTTGTATAATTTAAATGCCTGTTTTTTACTCCGTATCTTGATCTTTAAATCATTGTTAAGCCACATGGGTTGTGATTTACTCCTTTTACTTTTATTCCCACACGGTATATGCCGATGTGTATGTATATTTAGTAAGGATTTAAATGTTGTCCATTTATGTTCAGTGTTTTTACCTATCAGTTCTCTGTCCCAGTCTATACTTTGTATTGCTGCCCTTAGACCGTTAAAATCTGCCCTTTTAAAATTAAGAGTTTTTGTTGGCCCCTTAAAATGTTGTTTTTTTAATTCAATCTCAAATGAGACTGTGTTGTGATCACTGTTTCCCAAAGGTTGCCCTATTTCAACATTTGATACAATATCAATATTATTTGTAATGAGTAAATCTAAGATAGCTTAATTTCTAGTAGGCTCCTGTATAACCTGGGCCAGATAATGATCTCTGAGTGTACTCAAGAACCTGCTCCCCTTAGCTGAACTGCTGGTCTCATTTATCCAGTTTATTTCAGGGTAATTAAAATCTCCCATTATTAGAACTTGCCAGTGCTTAGCTGCATTTCCAATCTGTAACAATAATTGTATTTCCTCACTTTAAGCTATATTTGGGGGTTTATAGCATACTCCTACTAATATTCTTTTGGAATTTGCTGCTCCGCTATTTAACTCTACCCACAAACATTCAACTTTATCACTCGGTCCATCATAAATAGCTTCTCTCACTTTAGTCTTAAATTCAGGCTTAACATACAGACAAATCCCTCCTCCTCGTTTACCATTGCCTCTATCTTTCCTAAATAGGTTATAACCAGCCAGATTAACAGTCCAGTCATGAGATTCATCCCACCACGTTTCAGTAATGCCTATTAAATCCCATTTTTCATTAATTGCTAATAATTCTAACTCTCCCATTTTTCCTGGCAAGCTTCTGGCATTAGCAAGCATACACCTTATGTTATGAGTCTGTAGTTCTGAAGTGCCTGCCACTGTACTTGAATTACTTAGTACTACCTCCCTATTGACTATACTACCCCTCCCCCATCTCCTCCCCTATGAGTTGTTAATTCATCCCTTATACCCTCTACACTTACTTATATCTAGTCCTTCCCCCCACCCACTAGTTTAAAAACTTTATATATATATATAAATATATATATATATTATATATATATATATATATATATATATATATATATATATATATATATATATATATATATATATATATATATATATATATATATAGTTTTGCAAGGCACTGTATATCATAAGTACAATGGTGTGACCCACTTAAATTATCAAAGAGGCAGTCATAAAAATAATTCTCAATATTCCAAACCAAAAAGCAGAATAGAGTCTTCCAGACACTAATCCAGACATTATAAAACTTCCATAATTTAATACTTCTATAACATACCTTTGGTGATGCTATACTACTTGGATATGTTTTGGAGTCAGTAGTATTAGCTGTTATATATGATTAAGTTCTATGATGTGATGTGTCTCAAGTGACATGAATTAAATAGGTATGTTTTAAAGTCAGCTTTTATGTGCCTCTATGTCTCTCTAACAGCCTATTAGTAAATTATAAACCCCCAGAGAATAGATAGGTAACATAAGTTTGCTGGGTGAGTTCTTTGGCTTGAATATAAATCCTACATTTTTAGATAAGTTCTTTGTTGTGTTGGCAAAAAAGTATTTTTTACATATCATGACCATATTAGAACAATGTGTGGATATACTTTAAAATCATGTTTTATAGACCTATGCATCTCTTTTGCAGAATGTCAGCAAGCAAACTTTAAAAAATTATATATCATTATTATTATTATTATCCTTTATTTGAAAAATGCAAACATATTCCGTAGCACTGTACAGATCAATCAGTTGGTTAATTACCAGTCTCCTAGAGAATGCTAAGGTAGCATACGTTTGCTGGATTAATTATTCCAAGGATACAGGTAAAAATAAATGTAGCTGACCCACTTGGACCAGTGTATATTGTAATACCGTATATCAGATCTAATAAGCATATATAAAAAAAAAAATACCATATGCATAAACCTGTGCATATAGCAATTCAGATTGACAAATAATAATGATATCACTTGGTGTAGCCTGATGCACCCAAACTGAATTAGATGTCTAATATTTAAAAACACTATCGCAAATAGTTTAGTATTAGAAAGATTTCTGTGTGCCCTGAATCCCCCAGTTTTAGAAGACAAAACTAGGTGTAGACTGATGCACCTAAAAAGCTATTAGGTGTCTTGTCTCTAGGTAACACAGTCTCAAATTATTTTGTTTTTGCCAGAATGCACCCTTTCCCCTAATTTTAGAAGTCAAGATTTATACCCATCCAATACGAGGACCTAACCAGGGGGAGTTCCAGAGCATGCCTATTCTGCTGAACATTTTTATACCCTGCCTTTCTTCTAATTAAAAAATCATTTTAGATGTTAAAGTGTATTTAAAAAAAAAAAAACTCTGTTATATGTTTTTTATTAGATCAGAACGGTGTAGATCATTTCTGGAATCAGTTTGGATATCTGAGCGGATCATCAAAGTGGTTAGAACTTCCATCTGATGCAATAAATTTCAAACGAAGAAGAACCTCAGAAATTCCTAATGTAATTCAGTGTGGTAAGTAATGTTATGATATTGGAACAACACAAATGGTAACAGAATGTTGTTTACAGAGGCCTGTTGGGCAACCAGACAGGCGAAGATTGTGTTAGGGCCATAACACAAAAATGGCTCTTTAGATATTACAAAGTGCCCATTGCATTTCTGCTCTAGTAACTTTAAACCGATTTAATCATGGTGCTGGTTTTGAATTATTTACTTGTTTTATTGCCACTGGTACTTGAGTGGACAGGCTTTTTTTCTGTTGTTTTCTTTCTATGAAATGCTAAATTATTTAATGCCGAGATAGACAAAGATTCATTAATGAAGAGGCTTTTGTGAGGCAAGTGGAGTGAGAGTCTTCCAACTCATTGCCTTAACAAGCTTGAGTGAATTCACTATAGCTTATCATTTCTTCACCTCACTAGTATCTTGTATCTGCCTCCCATTGTATAGTTATTTCAATCAGAAATAATTGAGCATTCACATGAATAAAAATATTCCAAGTTTAAAGAGAATGAACACAGTATATGTTTGAAAAAAATGGAATCTAAGAGCATATAATTATCTAAATGTTATTTTATAACTAGCGAATTGCCCGTCAAAAATGACGGGGCAATAAAATTGTAAGGCAGGTAATGCTGTTTGCCACAGACATTTTTTTTTTGTGGTCTGAGATCCTTCGGCGCTCATTGCGAGGCTCTTGGTTGTTGTACTTTTCTTATCAGATGCGCTTTAGCTGTCATTGTAAGGTCGGCACTGATCTGCTTTTTGCGCTTATTGCAAAGCTGTCCCCTGGTGTAGTTTGTGTGCTATGAGCAGTGTTGGCGCTCGTTGTGTGGCGTGCGGTGAATGGCTTTTGTGTTTATTGCAATAGTGGTTTTTTTTGTGTATATGTTCTTTTGTATGCTAATTAAATAATTAATAAATTAATAAACTAATATACTTTACCTATTTGTAAGTAATATATGCAGGAAGCATTGTGCTGAAGAGCTGACAATCTGTTTTGATGTTCCTGCAGCATACAATGTGGGTTTGCACTGTTGTGGAACTGATGTGTAAGTTTCAGCAATGTATGCAGTGTGTAGTGTAAATAGGATGCGTGTGCGAGGGGAAGCCGTTAGTGTAGCTGTGTATTTCCGCATTCTGTAAGTTAGTGTTGAAAAATGGCGGCGAATGTGTATGGTACGCGGGTGTTGATGATTTAGCTTCCTTGCTAAGAGTGTATCTTGTACCTCGTACGACTTTTAGGAAAAGCTGTATGTGCTTGGTGGTATTTTGCGGCTTTATGGTCGTGTAGCCAGGTTTTTTTCCGGTGGCTATTTTTTCTCTCGCTTAGAGGATTTTCTTGTGTTTAAACTCGGTAATTTGGACTTAAATTGAGGTGTAACTTCACTTGCAGAGGTCCTGGGTGCCCCCCCCCCCCCTGCTGTGGCCCCCTAGCTTTTTATGTCATTTTTGTTTGTATTTATTGTTTTTTTTATGTTTTCAGGTGTGCGCGGTTCGGCCGTTAAGGTCGTATTGTTGCCAGTTCATAATGGGGTTTTTTTCGATTTCCCACGGGTTGTATTTTTTTGTGTAAGTCTGTATTTAATGATTGCGTGTTAGTCTCACTTGTGTGTTTTTTTTTTTTCTGTTTGCCTTCCTCTGGATTAATTAATAACTAAAAACAAAATAAAAACTAAATAATTAAATACTTGATTAATAATTAACAGTTAATTAATGAATATTTAATCTGCATAAAGCAGATCAGAGGAGATCTTAAAAGGTTGAACTTGATGGACTAAAATCCTTTTTAACCTTAATCACTATGACCCTCATTCAATTGCAATTTTGCCAATTGAATAGGGGTCTAAATAAGCACATCACATATATTTTTTAAAGAAGTTTTTAGTTATTAAGCATCTATCCAAAAGCAAGGTTTTCACTAACTAAAAACTTCTTTAAAAATTATATATTATGTGCTTATTTAGAACCCTATTCAATTGGCAAAATCGCAATTGAATGAGGGCCTATGTAACTATGTATTTTTTCAAAGTCTCGCTTCAGTGGGTGTTTGTAACCTCTTGGGAGGCGCCGTAGAGCCTCCACCTCCGTAAATGCGGCCCCTCGCTGCGTTCTTCGCTTCAGGAGGGACACGGTTCGCGAGCTCGCAAAGCGTGACGACGATTTGTAGTTTGACAACTATTATATGTGAATTTATACCCTTAGGGAACCTAGGGGCATCCATGATACTCTGGTGAAGGTTGTATGTGAGAGGGGTGTTTATATTTTTGTTGGACATGGTTTGTTGTTTTTGTTGACAGCTGCCTGCTTTTCAGCATATGCAGAGGAATGTGGTACATGCCAAATTCCAACATGCCCAGTGATTTAACAAAGCTGCTTTGCTCTCTTCTGCACCCCTTCAGTAGATAAATGCCCTCAGTCTTTCAGGAAGTATTACAGACAGACATGATGGAAGCATTCCATACACAAATATTCAGAAACCTTTATAAATTAAAATAATTTATGTTCATGGATTACACAGCTGCTTATGATGTTAATTTGTTTTGTGCTTTGCAGATGTGAGTTTTACCTAAAATATAGTTGTTCTGTAAAGGATAACTGAACAATGATACCCTCTACAACAATCACCACACAAACCAGGCACTCACACCATACTGAGGATTGGCAGTAACCGTGAAACAGTACTGTATGTGGTTAAGTGACCTGGTTAGTGAAAAATCCATCCGTTGCTATGCCTAAAACTGGGAAATACAGTAAGCATATGCTTAAAAGGAGCCATGTTTAAAATGGTTTGGATTGACAGAGTGATGGTGCATTATGTGGCCTCATTTGCATGTCCCGCCCAGTTTTTCCAGACTGCAGTACATATACTGTATTTCTGAGAAATGTTAGCAGGAAATAGGTTTTCATCAACTTATTTTTAGACATTCAAATAGAATCACTAATGTACTATTCCTTATTTGTACTAATATATATACTGTATATATAGTCAATAAAAAGTACATCTGTGTTCATATTTGAATGTCTAAAGCAAGTAAAAAAACCTGTTTCCAGCTCAGAGTTCCGAGAAAAACAGTTATTACACTGCATTCTGGGAACTTGAGCTGGGACATACAAACATGCCCACAAATGCCTCGCTCTTCATTCCATAGCCATCATCAAACATGGCTTCCTTTAAGCTTATGCATGCTGCATTACACAGCTTTAATGCAAAGCCAAGGTTGGAATAAACACAGGCTGAGTATCCAATCCATGTACAGCTGTTTCAAGCTTACTGGCTATCATCAGCATGGAGCGGGATCTCAGCCTGTGTTGTGGAAATTATGAATAGGTAGTTCACCACAACAATCATTTATAATATGGTGGGCAAAAGAGCGATAGAAGCCCTCCACCGTACAGTAGTACAGTCAATAAAAAGTACATCTGTGTTCATATTTGAATGTCTAAAGCAAGTAAAAAAACCTGTTTCCAGCTCAGAGTTCCGAGAAAAACAGTTATTACACTGCATTCTGGGAACTTGAGCTGGGACATACAAACATGCCCACAAATGCCTCGCTCTTCATTCCATAGCCATCATCAAACATGGCTTCCTTTAAGCTTATGCATGCTGCATTACACAGCTTTAATGCAAAGCCAAGGTTGGAATAAACACAGGCTGAGTATCCAATCCATGTACAGCTGTTTCAAGCTTACTGGCTATCATCAGCATGGAGCGGGATCTCAGCCTGTGTTGTGGAAATTATGAATAGGTAGTTCACCACAACAATCATTTATAATATGGTGGGCAAAAGAGCGATAGAAGCCCTCCACCGTACAGTAGTACAGTCAATAAAAAGTACATCTGTGTTCATATTTGAATGTCTAAAGCAAGTAAAAAAACCTGTTTCCAGCTCAGAGTTCCGAGAAAAACAGTTATTACACTGCATTCTGGGAACTTGAGCTGGGACATACAAACATGCCCACAAATGCCTCGCTCTTCATTCCATAGCCATCATCAAACATGGCTTCCTTTAAGCTTATGCATGCTGCATTACACAGCTTTAATGCAAAGCCAAGGTTGGAATAAATACAGGCTGAGTATCCAATCCATGTACAGCTGTTTCAAGCTTACTGGCTATCATCAGCATGGAGCGGGATCTCAGCCTGTGTTGTGGAAATTATGAATAGGTAGTTCACCACAACAATCATTTATAATATGGTGGGCAAAAGAGCGATAGAAGCCCTCCACCGTACAGTAGTACAGTCAATAAAAAGTACATCTGTGTTCATATTTGAATGTCTAAAGCAAGTAAAAAAACCTGTTTCCAGCTCAGAGTTCCGAGAAAAACAGTTATTACACTGCATTCTGGGAACTTGAGCTGGGACATACAAACATGCCCACAAATGCCTCGCTCTTCATTCCATAGCCATCATCAAACATGGCTTCCTTTAAGCTTATGCATGCTGCATTACACAGCTTTAATGCAAAGCCAAGGTTGGAATAAACACAGGCTGAGTATCCAATCCATGTACAGCTGTTTCAAGCTTACTGGCTATCATCAGCATGGAGCGGGATCTCAGCCTGTGTTGTGGAAATTATGAATAGGTAGTTCACCACAACAATCATTTATAATATGGTGGGCAAAAGAGCGATAGAAGCCCTCCACCGTACAGTAGTACAGTCAATAAAAAGTACATCTGTGTTCATATTTGAATGTCTAAAGCAAGTAAAAAAACCTGTTTCCAGCTCAGAGTTCCGAGAAAAACAGTTATTACACTGCATTCTGGGAACTTGAGCTGGGACATATAAACATGCCCACAAATGCCTCGCTCTTCATTCCATAGCCATCATCAAACATGGCTTCCTTTAAGCTTATGCATGCTGCATTACACAGCTTTAATGCAAAGCCAAGGTTGGAATAAACACAGGCTGAGTATCCAATCCATGTACAGCTGTTTCAAGCTTACTGGCTATCATCAGCATGGAGCGGGATCTCAGCCTGTGTTGTGGAAATTATGAATAGGTAGTTCACCACAACAATCATTTATAATATGGTGGGCAAAAGAGCGATAGAAGCCCTCCACCGTACAGTAGTACAGTCAATAAAAAGTACATCTGTGTTCATATTTGAATGTCTAAAGCAAGTAAAAAAACCTGTTTCCAGCTCAGAGTTCCGAGAAAAACAGTTATTACACTGCATTCTGGGAACTTGAGCTGGGACATACAAACATGCCCACAAATGCCTCGCTCTTCATTCCATAGCCATCATCAAACATGGCTTCCTTTAAGCTTATGCATGCTGCATATATAATAGTAAATAAATAGTACATTAGTTTGCATTTGAATGTCTAAAACAAGTTAAAAAAAGCACATACAAATCATATATTAGGTAGCCTTATATAGATCAAAAGATGTATATGTCATATACACACAAAAAATATACAACTACAAAAGGATTCCTCTCTTCTGCAGTCAACACGATCGAGCATGGCTCATGATTAAGCAATGCATCTAATGATTGAGAAGAATTCAATAGATCTTAACACATATCTAAACAGTGTTTTACATAAGTTCTATACTTATAGGTATATGCTTATAGGTTGTTGTTATTTTTTTAGATGTCTTCATGAGGAGGGATACTGATCGCATATATATATAAGATTGTGGAAGTAACTTCACGTAGAGAGATATGCCCCTGAAAATTTGGACTTCAATCCTACAGTTTACACAATAAAATATAAGAGATCACTGCTTTTTTCTAAGCAGACAGTTCACCTTCTTCTCCAGCAATTTAAGACAGCAAAAGACAGTGTCAGAGCTGAGAATGTAATTATTCGTAGGTTCCATAGCGTAGGCCGTCGTCAAGACAGCAATAGGGAGCACAGACAGATAGCAGAAAGGAGATGCAATAGCGAGACGATTGGTCTCAATAGCGTTGGCTGTTGCCCAGTAACGACGGACTAATCAGCAACAGCCAATAGCGAGCAATGGCGACAATCTTACACACTATAAAATTGTGTCATAGCAAAAGAATGGTTCCTCCCCGAAGACGTCAGAATAAGTCTGACGAAACATGTGTTGGGGTCTTTTATTATTTTAATAGGGCAGCACTTAAGTCACTTACTGAGGGAAAGCTAGCAAGGGAGTTCGAGCATGGTATAATTGAAGACTGCCATTAAATCAGATTTAGCTCCAGATTGCATGACTTTCAGTCCTATAAGTCATTTATACCCGATTTAGGGACAGCTATAGGGTGTTCCAGAATGGCACAAATTCAGAGGGTCACAAGAATAGATTGAGCTTTTCAGCCCAACTTTATTAGCCCCTTGTTACAGAACACTGTGACAATAGCGCTATTTCCCATCAGTTACAGAAACCCTTTTTGTCATCTAATGATTTATATTATACCTATGGGTGTTTCATTATTCTTGAAGGGGACATAATGAGGCAATAGGATGACATTTGAGATCTTAAGTGCACCTCTTATAAATCGCTGGGCCAATATTTTTATCACTAATGATTAAAAGTTAAGTTTTATCTCTTCCACTGCACTATAGATTATTAAATACATATTGGTGTAAAGCACCGGGGCAAAAGATCAGATCCCTTTAAAATCCTTTTTAGGGTACTCCATCTTCCACTTAACTACTCATTGTTACCACTATGCACCAAGACCATTAGTTAATTCCCAACAACTTCCAATAGTTTATCTACTTGATCCACAACATGCAGAACCGTTTACCTTCCTAATACAAAAATATGTGCTCAACCTATTCTGACCCTCCCTCTCCTCCAGTAGAACTGTTTTCCTGGCTGTTAGAGGGAACAGCTCTATCTGACATTTTCATTCCTGAATGGAAATACCCATGAGTTTCACTTAATCTAGCAAAGCTGTTGTTTATCAACTGAGAACTAGCCTGCCTCTTCCTGCTCCCTCTGCATCTCCTTGTAACTGTAACAGAGATACCCCCTGAAAATCAATCCCAACTCTGCTCTTATACATTAAGTAAAATAATAGTTAAACTTAGTAAAATTAAGGCAATCCAATCATTAACTCCAGTAGTGTCCAAGAACATGTACAATGAGTGGTATATATTTTATAAAAAACTTACATTGAAGTGACATAGTAGACAACTTTTTCATCGCATTGTGTTGTCCTGTTACATAGGATAATGCACATTGTATAACCATCTTTTTACATGCATTTTCATTCTTTGCATATGACAATAAAACATGTCTATCAATATAAACATATCTTTTTTCATATTTCTCAGACATGTGCCTCAAATGGAGGATTATTCCTTTTTCTACTGAAAATAATGAATCGCAAAAGCCTGATAGTTGGACTTGTGCGGATAATACAGATATTTCAAAAAACAGGCAAGTAAACTAAAAGGAAACAACACTTTGCACAGAATACATGTCCCATACAAATGACTACATAATACAAATGTGTAATTTTGTATTACTTCATTTATCTTATGTATTAAATTACACAGCTATCTGCTTTAGATATGCTAAGAGTTTCTGCCTAGGACCGTAATAAAAAATAATTATTATTTTGCTTTACAAAATTATGAATCTAGTAAATCACTTATTTCTGTAGATTCCAGATCACTTTGAATCTTTGCATCTGTAGTTTGCTGACTGCTTGTTCTAATATTCGGCAATGAACAGCACTATGCAAACATTTTAAACAAAATATAAAGTATTGTTTTCTTTTCAGTCATCTAAAGATGTTTTTAAAGAGACAGGAAATCCTGGATTTCACTAAAATATAATATATCGATGTATATCTTTACTTTTGTGTACATTAATTTATTAAGAATAGCTTTCTATGTACAGTGCCTTGCAAAACTATTCACCCCCCTTTTTCATGTTTTGTTAACTCACAACCTGGAATTAACATGGATTGTTTGATGATTTGCATCATTTAATTTACAGAACGTGCCCACAACTTTGAAGATGTTTTTTTTTTCCTCCTCAACTCTGACCAGTTTCCCAGTCCTGGTTGCTTAAAAACATCCCACAGCATGATGCTACCATGTTTCACTGTGGGGATGGTGTTCTTTGGGTAATGTGATGTGTTGGGTTTGCACCAGACATAGCATTTTCTTTGATGGTCTAAAAGTTTAATTTTTGTCTCATCAGACAAGAGCACCTTCCTCCATACATCTTGGGAGTTTCCCACATGCGTTTTTGCAAACTCAAAATGTGCCCACTCTGCCATAAAGCCCAACTCTATGGAGCGTACAGCTTATTGTTGTACTATGTACAGATACTCCAGTCTCTGCTGTGGAACTCTGCAGCTCCTTTAGGGTTACCTTAGGACAATGTGCTGCTTCTCTGAATAATGACCTCCTTGCCCGGTCCGGGAGTTTTTGTGGGCGGCCGACTCTTGGCAGGTTTGCTGTTGTGCCATATTCTTTCCATTTGTTTATGATAGATTTGATGGTGCTCCTGGGGATCATCAAAGATTTGGATATTTTTTTATAGCCTAACCCTGACTTGTACTTCTCAACAACATTGCCCTTTACTTGTTTGGAGCGTTCCTTGGTCTTCATGGTAGTGTTTGGTTGTGGTGTCTCTTGCTTAGGTGTTGCAGCTTCTGGGGCCTTTCAAAAAGGGTGTTTATATGTAATGACAGACAATTGCACACAGGTGGACATCATTTCACTAATTATGTGACTTCTGAAGGTAATTGGTTGCACCAGAGCTTTTTATGGGCTTCATAACAAAGGGGGTGAATACATACACACATGCCAATTTTCTGTTTTCTATTTCTAAAAAATAGTTTTATGTATATATTTTTCTCATTTCACTTTACCAACTTAGACTATTGTGGTCTGAACCTTCACATAAATTTCAGGTTAACAAAACATTGAACTTATGGCTGTAATGTAACAAAATAGATAACAAGTGTGGGGGGGGGGGGGGGGGGGTTGAATATCTTTGCAAGGCACTGTGGTGGCAGTATGATTCTGCTACCAAAGGTTCATTGATTACATTTTGTCCTCCAACCAGCATGTATTCCTTCGGAGGCCAATCTTTTCTAGTTCAATGTTCATGTTTGGAAGTTGGTCTTGAGGGATTTGTGAAATAATTTATAGCTTTACAGACTGTGGCAATCTCATCCAGTAAAGACATGTGAAGAGGGTGAGAGAATGAAAGTTGGAGTAGGCACAAGTTGTGAACGGAACTGTGAGTGTTCAGAAGTGCTCAGATCCCAAGGATTGTCATAGCACATATGGTGACTGTCTCACATTCCGTCGCCCTTTTCCATACACATTTCTTTTCTACACATTTTACTTCACCCATCACTTAATTTCTATATCTCTACATCTTTTAACCACTGAAAGTTCCATTTCATGTCAGTGTTTTTTGAGACTTGATAAAGGGAGGTCAAACCTCTGGAAAGTTTGTAAAAAAATGTTTGTCCAGGAAAAAAATATATCACTATATACTGCAATACTCATTATTCATCTGGACTAATGAACATTCAAGCTTACTCTAATCATCATAACTGCTTTTATGGAATATATCACCTTGCTCTGTGTAGCTTGTCAACTGCTTTATATGACTGGGAAACAGCGATGTTAGTGTAAAGAGTTTAATGCAAGTGTTAAAGCTTACATCTGTTAAATACCATAGTGGTTATAATGGCGTTATTGTAGCATCTCAAACTATAACTGCTTTTTCTACAGTATATAGTTACATAGTTACTGAGGTTGAAAGAAGACTTTCAGTCCATCAAGTTAAACCTTTTAAGATCTCCTCCTCTGCAATATGCAAATTAGTTGTTAATTGACAGAGAGGAAGTCAAACAGAAGAAGAAAAAACAAATGAAACTTAGCAATTGGACTCCTCCCTGGATCATTAATCTCTCTAATTAACCAGGATAACACTGAATACCCTTTTTAATTAAAAATATATCCAGTCCTCTTTTAAAGTTATCTATTGAATCTGCTGTCACCACTGCCTCTGGTAGAGATTAACCACCCTTACTGTGAAGAATCCTTTTCTTTCTTTAAGGTAGAATGTTTTTACTTCTAACCTCAAAGGATATCCTCTTGTCAGTTAAAAAAAACTCTTGGCACAAAGAGATCACTTGACAAAGCTTTATACTGACCCTGGATTTATTTATATAATGTAATCATATCTCCTCTTAGACACCTTTTTATTATTCTAGAGATAATAAATTTAATTTGGTTAGTCTATCTCCATAACCTAGCCTCTTCATTCCCTTTATTAGTTTTGTAGCCCTTCTCTGTACCCTTTTCAGCTCTCAAATGTCCTTTTTATGAAGCTTTGCCCAAAATACTATAGATTTGTATAAGGGCAGAATTATATTTGCTTCCCTTGCCTTTGCAGATGCTGCTTGGAATTGAACAGTGTTACCTAGGTGGTTGTCCACAAGTACTCCAAAATCCATTTTAATATCTGATACCCCTAGATTTGCTTCATTAACCCTTTGCCGAATTCCGAAAAGTCTACATCCACCGAGTTGCCTTGATCCAGGTTTCTACTAACCTCCTCAGAAACTATTTAGGTTTGTTTGGCATGACCTTTTCCTCAAAAACCCATGTTTATTCCTACTTATAATCTTGTTTAAATAGATATAATCTTGTCTACTATCCCTTATTAACCCTTCTAAAAACCTTACCACTACAGAAGTGAGACTTGCAGGTCTATAATTTTCTTGATTTGTTTTTGCTCCCATCTTAAATATAGGTATCACCTCTGCTTTTCTCCAGTCATCCTGTGTTGAAAAAATAGATATAATGGTTTTGCTATTACAGAGCCCAGTTCCATCAGTACCCTTGTATGTATTATATCAGGACCTGGGGCTTTATCAACATTTCTTTTTTCCAAATTTTTGGTGAAGGTAGTGTAGCCCCATTTTGTTGCAGTGTCTCAACCACTGGTACCTCTCTTGTGTATACCAAAGAAAATAAGCTATTTAGCTCATCTGCCTTTTCCTGGTCACTAATTGTCAGACAGCCTGCTTCACATTGTAATCTTCCTGTAGCTTCCTTTCTGACCTTCTTCCCATTAATATATTTAAAAAATATTTTAGGGTTAGTCTTACTCTCCTTTGCAACTAACTTTTCCTTTTCTTTTTTAGCCAGTCTAATAGCCCTTTTGCAAGCCTTGTTGACTTCCTTGTACTCACATAAAGCAGTCTCTGTCCTCTCTTTTTTGTATACCGTATATACTCGAGTATTAGCCAAGTTTTTCAGCCCTTTTTTTAAAGCTAAAAAGGGCCCTCGCCTTATACTCATGTCACCCTGTGTCTCTTTCTACCCCGTGGAGGGGGTTGAGGTTGAGGAGGGGGTTGAGGTTGAGGAGGGGGGTTGAGGATGAGGAGGGGGGTTGAGGATGAGGAGGGGGATTGAGGATGAGGAGGAGGGTTGAGGAGAGAGGTTGAGGAAGGGGGTTGAGGTTGAGGAGGGGGGTTGAGGATGAGGAGGGAGGTTGAGGATAAGGAGGAGGGTTGAGGAGAGAGGTTGAGGAGGGGGGTTGAGGATGAGGTGAGGGATTGGAGATGAGGAGGGGGTTGAGGATGAGGGGGAGTTGAGGATGAGAAGGGGGTTGATGAGATGGATTGAGGAGGGGGGTTGAGGATGAGGAGGGGGGTTGAGGATGAGGAGGGGGATCGAGGAGGGAGGATGAGGAGGTGGGTCGAGGAGGGAGGATGAGGAGGGGGTTGATGAGATGGGTTGAGGGGGGGGGTTGAGGATGAGGAGGGGGTTGAGGAGGCGCGGTTGAAGATGAGGAGGGAGGATGAGGAGGGGGGTCGTGGAGGAAGGATGATGAGGGGGGTTGAGGATGAGGAGGGGGTTGAGGAGGCGCGGTTGAGGATGAGGAGGGGGTCAAGAAGGGAGAATGAGGAGGGGGGTCGTGGAGGGAGGATGAGGAGGGGGGTTGAGGAGGGTGATAAGGGAGGGGGAGGGATTGAGACATGAGGGAGAGGGGGAAAATTACGTAGGGAAGGGAGAGGGTGGAAAGGGAAGAGGCACAGGGGAGGGAGAGGGGGGAAGAGACACAGGGGAGGGAGAGGAGGGGAAGAGACACAGGGGAGAGAGAGGTGGGACACACGAAAGGGGCCCAGAGGACTCACAAGAGGAGGATACAGAGGGCAGAAGATGGACACAGGGGGCAGCACATTTCCCACCCTCGGCTTATACTCAAGTCACTAAGTTTTCCCAGTATTTTGTGGTAAAATGGGCGCCTCGGCTTATACTCGGGTTGGCTTATACTCGAGTATATACAGTAATTTAAATGCCTGCTTTTTACTACTTATCTTCATCTTTAACATCATTGTTGAACCACATGGGTTGTGATTTACTCCTACTTTTATTTCCACATGGTGATAAGTATCTATATTTAGTAAGGATTTGAACATTCTCCATTTATGTTCAGTATTTTTACCTGTCAGCTCTCTGTTCTAGTCTATACTTTGTATTGCTGCCCTTAGACTGTTAAACTGCCCTTTTAAAACTAAGAGCTTTTGTTGGCCGTTTACAGTTTTGTTTTGTGATCACTGTTTCCCAAAGGTTGCCCTATTTCAACATTTGATACTATATCAATATTATTTGTGATGACTAAATCCAAGATAGCCTCATTTCTAGTAGGTTCTTGTATAACCTGGTATAACCTAGGCCAGATAATGATCCCTGAGTGTGCTCAAGAACCCTCTCCCCATAGCCGAACTGCTGGTCTCATCCATCCAGTTTATTTCAGGATAATTAAAATCTCCCATTATTAGAACTTGCCCATGCTAAGCTGCATTTCCAATCTGTAACAATAATTGCAATTGCTCACTTTCAATTATATTTGTGGGTTTATAGCATTCTCCTACCAATATTATTTTAGGATTCAACATTATCGCTAGTTTCACCATAAATATATTTTTATTTTTGATTATTTTTATTGTTTTTTTTTACACAAAAATATAACAATACAAACATACATTGCATTTCCATACATAATAAAATATGTTGTTATACAAATCTAATATCCAACAAGTATTTATCACATAGTAAAATATCCAAACATTTTAAGCAGTTTTTCCTTTCACTTTTATCTTTCATTCTCTTTCTCTCTTTTTTTCCCCTTTATCTTGATTAGTTGGTCTTATCACTAAAGTTTAGAACCATTTGTTATTTTGATAGCCAACATAAAAATTTACATAACATTTAAAAGCCTATAAAGTTGTCTGTATTGTGATAAATAGTAATCTTGCTGATAGTAGTTCTATTGCTTATACGTTCATTTATATGGAATTGAGTATTAACGCAACGATTGACATCAAATGAAAAAAAAGACAAAGGGAGGGGCTGCGGGGCTGCTTTCTAGTTCCAACAATCCCTCTTCGTCCCCTCTCACATTCCAGACCCTTATGTGATCCAACCATATCATGTTCTATTGGTAACACATACAATATATATTAATAATAATTAATCTAATTATATTTGAAACTATCCCATAGTGACCAATAATCAGTATTACTACCACTGACAGATGAATTCAATAGATGGACAGAATCTATTTTTAAGAGTCTATTCTGGTCCACAATTATTTCTAATGATGACCATAAGGGGGTGTTAGGACCTTTCCAGTTTTTTACAAGTAGCCACTTGGCTACCATAAGAACATTAATTATAATTTGAATTTCTAAAAGAGGGAAATATATGAAACCGAGTGATTTCAGGAGATAAGATAAGACTTTTATTAATAATGAGAGAGATTTTATTGAAACAGGTCTCCCAATTTGTCTTTAGATATTTGCAGGTCCACCATGAGACCATGAGTGGTGTTGGGTGCCTTTAGTCAAACAACCCCTCCAACAGAAACTATCAGTCATATTAGTTGTAACCTTTTCAAGAAAACTTGGAACTATATACCACCTTTGATGGATCTTAAAGTAAGTTTATCTTAAGTAAACTGAACTTACTGTTTTTTTTGTCATTGAAAAGGCTCTAAACTACCTATAATCGTCCCAATTGTTGTTGAGATCTGCCTCCCATTTTAGCCTTAGTCTTTTCTTTATCCCATCTAAAGACACAGAGGCATCTGGAAATGGAAAAATTTGGGTTCAAAAGTAGTATTTTTTCAAATTGGGTAATTTCTCTTAATTTCCCCAGATTAAAGTCTGAATGACAGATGGTTCGACACAGAGTGGAATAATTCAACCACTAACTTTTCAAAAGGTATAAAAGAATCGTTGTCGTAAAGATCTCTGACGCACTTTAATCCCTATTTATTCCAGCAATGTTTAAACCGGGGTGGTAGCAAAAATTCCAGATATCTTAAAGGAGTAATTGCCGATGGAAAAGGCAATACATTATATCTACCTTTAGTTTTTTGCCAGATTTCAGCATTGATTGAAGATCTAATTTAACTTTGCTATTTATCGTCTTGAGCCATGGAAGAAAACTCAGATTAATTTGGGTAACCAATGAATTTTCTATCAATAAGTATTTGAATCTTTGTTCCGTACCAGAGAAGCTAAATAAATGCTTTGCATTAAAAGCTTCCTGGTAGACAAAAATATTGGGTGGAGCTAATCCCCCTTTAGTGTAGTTCCTCTGTAACAGGTCTTTATTGATACGTGATCTCTTTCCTCTGAGAATATTTTTTTTTTCTAAAATAAACCTTGGTATGTAGTATGGAATACAGTGCAGCACATATGTAATCTTAGGCAAGACTATCATTTTTATAGCTGTGATGCGTCCCATCTATGAGAGGTTTAATCACCCCCAATTAGTAACAATACTATTAACTTGACTATAAATTTCTTAGTACTAGAACATCCGGGTCAGGAAAAAAATCCACACCCAAATGAGAAAAGGTAATAGAGTTACAATTAAAATCAAATTTTTGGCTCTCTATACAAGACAAAAAGTAAAGGGGACAGTAGGTAACCTTGTCTGGTCCCATTAGTCAGCAGAAAAACTTTTGAATCAAAATATGTTCCGGAAACCCAAGCTGTGGGATTAGAATACAATACTTTGATAACCCTACATACTCCTTCACCAGAACCAAATTTCAATAGCATAAATAAAAATATATTTTTGGCATCTTATGACAGGGCCACCATTGGGACTTTCATGGAATTATCAAAGGATAGTAAATCAAATAGTTTCCTAGTATTGTCAGCGCAATTCCTATTACTAAGGAAACCTGATTGATCAAAATCTAAAATATCTGAAAGAAGTTGTTTCAAGCGCTTCGCTAATATGCTAGCATAACTTTTCATATCGGTGTTCAACGGTGCAATTGGTCTATAGTTTTTAATGTCGGTTTCCTCTTTGCCTTTTTTAGGTATATTTATAATTCTAGAAACTAACATTTCGACTGGGACAATTCCCGTAGATCTAATTTCGTTTAAAGATTTTAAAAGATGGCTTACCAAATATGCAGAAAAGATTTTAAAATACACATTATCAAAACCATCGGGTCCTGGAGTTTTATTTGTAGGTAGGTTCCCTATAATCCCTTATTAATCTTTTTCGGTTATTTCTTTTTACAAAGAGCTTAAATGCTCTGCTGAGATTTTAGGGAGATTAATTGATTTTAGGAATTCCTCTATATTGTTACCTGAGGGCTTTATAAAATTTGGTTTGTTCTTAAGATTGTATAAAGAAGTGTAAAATTGTGCAAAAGCATATCCAATATCTCGAGGAATAGTACATGTCTTCCCCTTCATGCTTATAATTTTACCTATTCTTCTTTGTGCCCGAAAGGGATTTAATTTGCTGGACAGCATCTTACCAACTTTGTTGCCATAGTTATAATAATGATGTTGTTGCTGCCATATTTTTTTATCGATTTGAAATTGGTTGATCTTCCTAATCTGAGTTTGAACATTAGAAATCTGCTTTTCCAATGTTTCTATAGGAACTAATTTGTTACTTTGTTAATATTTATTAAGAATATATAAATCTCTTATTAATGTTCCCCTGGCTTTCCTTTTTGCTGCTGCCCAAGACATCAAAGTCCACCTTATAACAGCTTTGCGAGAATTCCAGAGGACAGTGGGAGAATCAACCGAACCTATATTTAGTTCGCCTATCACCTGAAGATTTAAACAAAGTGGTGTCCATTTTAAATTTACTTATCTTCGGAACAGCTGGATTCTTAACCAGTATAAGAATTAAGCTTGCGTGATCTGACCAATCTAACGGCCATTTTCTATTGTTTTAGTTAGTTCCAGAGTTGATTGATCTAATAGGAAATAATCATTCCTTGTGTTATACTGTTATAAGTTATACTGGCTTGAATAGTAGGTAAAGTCTAATTCTTCAGGGTGAAAAGTTCTCCAACTATCATATAAACAATACCTCTCTAAAAGCTTTATTCATAGCAGTAGCTTTCTTTAGCATATCTGCGTCAGGACAAGGTTTTATTGGTGATTTCCTATCCTTATATGGATCAAAGCAGATATACAGATCACCGCAGATAATTAGGAAGCCCTTCTTGATCTTCATAGTTTTTTTTAGCAGGCTATTAATAAAACTATTTATTTTTTAATTTGGTGCGTAGACGTTCAAAATCGTATATATCTGATTATCAATAATGCCTACCCACAAGACAAATCTGGCATTATTATCCAGCTCTAAATATTCCTCTTTGATGTTCAACTTGCTATTGAACAGGATTGACACTCCTCTAGATTTTGACTTGTAATTGGATGAGACACACCGGGAAAAGATCTTACTAGAGAAAGGCATCCTATTCTTCCTCTTCCAGTGCGTCTCTTGAATGCAAATCAAATCTGCCGCCTCTTTTTCAAAGTATCTCATGGCCACCTGTCTCTTATAAGGGGTATTCAGACCCCTGGCAATTTGGCTCAAAGCTTTAATTTGCATTGAAATTTACTCATAAGATGTTCTATGTTATATCTAAAAAATAAAATGATTTTAAAGAATTCATCCATCAGGGCCTGGATAAGAGGGAATGGTACAGAGCAAGGTGGACAAGAAAAAAAAAACTCATAACAAATACGATGGGAGATCATAGTCCCAAACACCTCTCTAGACAGTAATAAAAAAAATTACTGTCGGAGATCAAGGACGAACAAATGAAAGTGAGAGGAACTCCCAACTGAAATGACTGGAGAGCGAAGATATTATTATGATTAATTTTATATCTGGCTGTATAAAAAATATATACACCAATTAAAACTAAAAGGAATAAGAAAGAAATAAAATAAAAATATGTAAAAGTAAGCAAAAGAGGACTAATCAAAAGGAATAATCGAGAAAGGCGCTCATGATTTATTTCTATTAGACCGGTTGTCCTCATCGGTCTTTGATTTGGAAAGGTGCAGTTCTTTGCAACTATTTCTTCGGTTTGAGAGGGAAAAACAAAAACACTACTTAAGATGGACCCATTATCAAAATTATCGTGGCTTCAGCAGATAATGTATCTGGCGAAGATAACAAATAGTGTAAAATAACATATAATAAGCATTAATGTGAAATTAATTTAATCTTTATATTAAAGAAAATGTATATTAAAGTTCTTTTCTTATGACTATGTTAAATAAAATAGTGTATTGGAGATATCGGTGAAATACAAAAAAAATATTTCTCTTTTTTTTCTTTTTTTTTTTTTTCCAAATGCATATATACAATAAAAACAAATATAATATCTTGTGCTTTGAGTGCTTAATTGGTTAATAATTATAAATCTGAGTAACAAACATAGCGTCATTTCAATTATAAATGGGTTATTCACTCATATAACTTCATGAAAGGAATATTACAAAGAACTATATGTTCCTCTCTTCTTTCCTCCTTTTCTTTCTCCTCCTCTCTTTCTCTCCTCTCCACTCTATTTCTCATTTTCTTTCCTCCCCTTTCCTCCCTTTTTCACCAGAAAGGTTAATTACAAGCAGACAAGCTCCTTTACTCGGCCTCTCTAGAGTTAAAGATGTAAACATAAATCCTCTATTTGGCTACTTTTTTCTTCTAGGCGTCAATTCCCAATTTACCTTTCCCTTCAGAAAATGCATCCAAAGATAATTGCTCAATAGGTATATTATTTAGTTAAAATAATCTCGCATTCACTAGGAGAGTTGATTTTTATCAGGCCGTTATCTTTATGGACTAGTAATTTAACTGGGTAACCCCATCTATTGTTGATATTGTGTGCTCTCAATAATTTAGCTATGTTACTTAATTGTTTCCTTCTCTCAAGAGTGGTATTAGAGAGATCTGAGAAAACCAGTAAGTTTTGGTAAGGCGGTTCGAACATGTTCATATTTCTTGCTGGCTTCATAATTAGATCCTTATAAGGAGCATGAGAAACCAATATTATTACGTCTCTAGAGACAGAGGTCGGAAGGCTCAGCGAGGGAATTCGATAGACTTTCTCAATTAGGAATTCTTGTTGAATTTGCGTTTTTTTTCCTTAACTAGATAGTCAAAAGAATCCCATGATATAGTTATGTAACCTGTTATTTGTAATACTCTCATTAATTCCTCTTAGTCTAATGTTTTTCCTTCTTGAAAGATCCTCCATAGAGCTCTGTTTCTGCTTAAGAAATTTAAGCTCTTCCGTTACCATTTCTAACTGTGATTAAAAAAAATGGTTATCAAGCCACATTTCCTCAACCTTATTTTCTAATTCAGTAGTTTGTTTCGATACCAAATTTATTAGTTCAGTATTTTTTGAGACTATAAACAAAAGTTCTTCCTTTAAGGTATTTTGAAATTGAGAAAATAAACTTTTAAAGCTGTTAATGTCACAGTATCCTGGGGGTCTAGATTTTTACTTTCAGGTGATATATCTAGTGTACTATTACTTCTATTTCTACTATGATCATCTAGTACCGGCACTGGACTTAGTGGAGGAGTTATTTCTCCATTCTTATTACTGGTTTTAGGAGAGTGGCCATTAGCTGAAAAAATAGCTATTTTCTCATCTCTATTCTTGTATTTAGGCATAATGGATTAATAAAAAAATAAGAACGTCTAAGGTACCTCTAGTATTTTAACCTCTTTAATACAAAAGTGAGTAATGCGATCACTCCTAGAAATTACTTAACAAGAAATGAGTTGGCCTTTAATACTTTATTTTTCTTTATCCTGTCTCGTTTATCTTAATGCCTTTGCTTTACCTGGTCATGTAAAGGCAACAGCTTGATTATATCGGTGCTAAGCAGAAAGCAATATTAATGATATTGTTCTACCCAATACTTATTGTAGGGCTAAATGTATATGTTTATATTTTTTTCTTTTTTTTTTTTCTTTTATCTTGGTATCCTTGCTTATCCAAAAATAGGATAGCAATAATATTTAACTGCCCATGAGCAAGAAAGGCATATAAACTTATAGAGTTTAATATTATACAAGTAAGTCTTACAATATAAGCAGATTCTCTAACAGATATAGATAGCTTACATGTGTATTAAATTTTGCAAGAGTACAACATTAAGGTGATTAGCATGAAGCCCATTCTTGAGAGGATGTCTTAGGTCTGGCCACTTTAAGTACCACTTTAGACTAAATACAGGTCAATTAACCAATATAGGGGGACACCAAGACAATGATGTAGGTACCCACATTCGTATATTATGATATATTGAAATAAATACTGGCAGCAGTGTATCACTGCATATTTGTTGGATAAAGAGATTAGCCAACTATAGTTGGTATCTAAATAATAAGTCAGCATAGCTTAGCGTGGCTTTATCTCACCCAGTTAGTAGTGCTGTAGATGCTCAGCCAGCAGGCCCCAGAGATCCTCTGCTGAACGGCCCCACACACAGCCCTCAGCCATGAAATCCGCCGGATCACTGCAGGCTCCCGTCAGTGTCACAACCTCCAGTCAGTGGTGCCGTTGATGACAATGGCAGCAGCTCAACCAGCAACTCTCCATTTGCGCAGGTCAGCGCCCCCGACATAGCCACCAATTAGAAGGTGAAGAGATCCACTGTGATCAGGAGAAAACCAGCAGGTTCAGCAATGACGGCTGCTCTCCCGGAGGTTTCCTGCTAAACAGTGTCACACATAGCCCCCAGAGAGGATATCCGCCGAATCACTGCAGGCTCCTATCAGCGTCGCTACCTCTAGAAGGGGTACACCGGGATCTCAATATCTGCCTGCCATAAATATCTTCTCTAACTATAGGCTTAAATTCAGGCTTAACATACAGACAAATCCCTCCTTCTATTTTACCATTTCCCCTATCTTTCCTAAATAGGCTATGACCATACAGATTAACAGTCCAGTCATGAGATTCATCCCACCACTTTTTTAGTCATGCCTATTAAATCCCAATTTTCACTAACTGCTAATAATTCTAACTTTCTCATTTTTCCTGGAAAACTTCTGGCATTAGTCGGTAGTTCTGTAGTTCTGTAGTGCCTTCCACTGTACTTGAGTTAACAATAAATACCCCCCTATTGACTACACTAACCCTCTCCCCATCTCCTCCCCCTTGACTAGTTAATTTGTTTCTTACCCCCTGTATACTTTCTACCTCATTACTTTTATCTAGTCCCTCCCCCCCACCTACTAGTTTAAAAACTCCCCCAGCCATTCTACCATCCTTTCCCCTAGCACACCAGCTACCTCTTCAATAAGGTGCAATCCATCGCTGCTATAAATATTGTGCCAAAGTGAGAAGTCAGCCCAGTGCTCTAAAAACCCAAACCCCTCCTTAATGCACCACTTTTTTAGCCTCCCTAATTTCCTTCTGTCTTTCTGGACTAGCACGTGGCACTAGTAGTATCTTGCAAAATACTACCTTGTAGGTCCTAGGTCCCTGCCTTAAGCTTATTACCTACTTCTCTAAAATCATTCTTTAGGACTCTCCATCTTCCATTACTTTTGTCATTGGTACCAATATGTACCAAGACAGCCGATTCATTTCCAGCCCCTCCCAATAATTCATCTACCCGATCCACATCATGCAGAACCCGAGCATCTGGGAGACAGGAAACTGTTTGATTGCTGGGATCTGGGTGACAAATCACCCTATCTTCCTAATAATAGACTCCCCTACCATGAACGCCTTTTCTCTTGCTCTGCCTATGCTGCACTCCCTCTGCTCCAGTAGTACTGTTCTCCCGGCTGTTAGATGGAACAACTCCATCTGGCATTGCCATTTCTGAATGGACGTCCCCAACAGTTTCACTCAATCTGGCATATCTGCTGGTGTGTGCCAGCTAAGAACTGGCCCGCCTCCTCCTTCTGTTCCCCCTGCTTTCTCTTGTAACTGTAACCCAGCTACCTCACTTGACCCATCTCCACCCTCCGTGTGACGTCCAACAGTTTCACTCAATCTGGCAAATCTGTTGGTGTGTGCCAGCTAAGAACTTGCCCGTCTCCTCCTTCTGTTCCCCCTGCTTTCCCTTGTAACTGTAACCCAGCTACCTCACTTGACCCATCCCCACCCTCCGTGCTAGGCCCAGCTAAACTGTGCTCAGTGTGCACCAACTCCCTTTCCAGTGGAGCAATATCACTAAGTGCTGCAATTCTCCTCTCCATTTCTCCAATTTGAGCTTCAAGATAGGCAAGATGCTCACACCTGCCACATAGACTCTAGATCAGCTGTTCCAACAGTTCATACATGTGACAGGATGCACACTGAGTGAGGTTGCCACTAGACTGACTCCTCATTACAAATTACAGTGGGGAAGAAAATTGTATCAATCACTACACTGTGCTATTTAAACTCCTACACTTATACTAGAACTGCACTTATACTAGAAGTGTTCGCAAGCTCACAAGTTCACTCCTACCCCTTTTTCTGATCACTGCACAAGTACCCAAACACACTTTGTTCTGTCATTTCTCCTGAACAGTAGAGGCAAGTTGTTCCTGCTATGATTTCCATTAACATACTATACATTTTTAAAATGTAAATATTGTACAAATGGGTTAGGAGGTACTGTATAGAAAAACCTTGACCTTCCATTGTAACTAGTTGGCTTTTGTTGTTATATTGCAGCTGTGCAGAACCAGAATACCTTCCCTCAATTCCATTTGGTACTTTGCATAAAGAACCTCATCAGCTAAACAACAAAGAACAACTCTTAAAAGCTTCTGTTAAAAGACATAAACAGAAATTGTTTGCTTTACAGGTATTTTATTTTACATATATTCAACAAAAAAGATTTTCTAACTTACAATAGAACATCCATAACATTAGTGTAAAACTAATTTCCATTAGAGGTAATGAAAGCACTAATACTTAAAGGCCAATTGCAATAATTTTATTTTCTAAAATGTTTTTTTTTTTTTTAATAGCTAAACATGATAATGGTTTAGATAGCAAAAAAAAAGCAACAACTTTTATATTTTGCTACTTTTGCATGCAATTATGCTTTACTCTATGGCCCTGTTTTGCTTTCTTCCCTGCTGCTGTCTGTTACTTTCTCATGTGTGTTTGTCCTTGTAAACTAATTAGCTTATCATTAATCCCCCTGAGAGCACATGCAGATGTACCTGCCACATTCCCATTGTGTATTCAAAGTTTCCTTCCACTTCAGTATGTTTAACTGCTGAAGCCAAAATGGTAGATTCCACTGCAGCCCAATTCAATATAAAAGATAATAAAACAAACATGTTGGAGGCTGTATGGTATAGTGTATACAGTACATTTAAAAAGTATGACCATTGTGGTCCTTTAATTTGAGTTTATGGAAACATGTATTTCATTTTTGCTTTCTCCTCTGATAGCTGCCAGGAAAGAGTCTCAAATTGTATTGTTCTATTCAGTCAAAACGAATTCAGGAAAAATGCATAATACTAAAGAACATTATAAAGTTAAAGGATCAGAGTGGTCAATTTTTTTTTCTAGCTTTTTGAATAGCCAAACTTGATTTTGGCAAAATTTATTTAGATAAATAATAAATACAGCCTGAAGATTTTTAGTGTTTATACCAGATTATTCCATGAATCCATTTTCTTTTTATTCAGCTCGTTCAGTCTGTTACTATCTCAGGAGGATATTTTCTTGTAAACTTATAAGCTTTCCATTACTCTGATTGAAAGTTCTAGCAGTTGTAGAGGAAACATTCCAACTATACAGGTAGAAACGTCCTGTGCAATGAAAGTCTCATCTCATATTAATAAGTTGATCAGCAGAAACCACAATGATAGATATCACATCAGCATAATTGGATATAAAAGGTAATACATTAGAGGTTATTTTATTTTACCTTCCATTCGAAAACATTTTTTCCTGGTTTCAAATGTTGTGATTCCAATAGTAGTTTTTTAAAATACCGTATTGGTCTGAATATAAGCCGCACCTTTTTTCCGATTTATGAGTTTGCGAATTACGGGTGAGGCTTCTATTCGCGACCGTAAAATTACTACAGATTTGCGCAATTGCGAGTTAAGGGTGCCGATTTGCGAGCTTGGGAGTTAAATGTGCGGCTTCTATTCGTGAATGTAAAATTACTACAGATTTGCGCAATTGTGAGTTAAGGGTGCCGATTTGCGTGCTTGAGACTGCTGTATTGTAGCAATTGAATAACGATTTACGGTTTTAGTGATTCTAACATCCTGTAAGGCCTGTAACCTGCAAAAAAAGTTACAGTACTAATTAGAAAGTCTGTTTCTTGCAATGGCTGATCACTTGTAGAGAGTCTTTTTCTCTCCAATTTGAAGGGTGCGGCTTATATCTGAGTACTATCTTTTTTCTATTTTTTCCCCTTGAATTTTACAGATGCGGCTTATATTCGGGTGCGGCTTATATTCGGACCAATACGGTATGTCTTCAGTGGTCCTTTAGTGTCCTGAATCTCAAGTACAATTAGCCCACTTCTATTCCCCTATATTGCAAATTACACCATGTTTAAAGGACAAAGTAAAGCTACCTAGATTTTGCGGAACAATTGCAACAGAACTATGAGTGACTACGGCAATAACTGCAAACTTTTCCATTGATTTTTGCACTGCAACTCCTTTTCACTTTCACACCAAACCTCTATTCAATTGAGACTTTATAAAGCTATCGCAACACTATATGTGGAAAGAATTGAAGAAAGATTTATGTGTACTAAATACATTATCAGCAAAAATGAATGCTGTGCATTTCTATAGGCACATATGGGCAATTTAAAACTATTTAATATTCATGTGTGACTCGTTAGACTTACAGGAACAGAAAAAGCTGTGCTCGGAGCTTGTTAAATATGTTAAAAAGACAGCACATTAATACATTTCCTCAGAAATCAAATTAGTCCATCACATACAAAAAAGGTATGCGCTTGCGCTTTTCGCAAGGCTCGAAAGTTACGGGTTCGACGTGGGCTACAATGAACGCGGATGGAGGGGGAAGAGGCTCGCAATGAGCGCCAAAGGCTGAAGGCTCTGATCGCGAGTCCCGCAACTTAGATGTGGGGGAAAGGCTCACAATGAGCACCAAAGGCAGTAGGCCTTTGGCACTCATTAGGAGGCCTGCAAGGCGCTCATTGCAAGGCTTGCGGTGAGCACCAAAGGCGCTTATCGAAAGGCCTGCAACTTAAATGGAGGGGTGGGGAAGACTTACAGTGAGTGCCGAAGGCCATAGGCCTTTTGCGCTCATCAGGAGGCCCACAAGGCGCTCATTGCTAGGCTTGCGATGAGCATCTTTGAGTCTCGCAAAAGAGGCTCTGACTGGATTCCAAGTTACGGGTGTCTTTTGGCATCCTCCCTACGGCTGCCAAGTTACATCCTTGAAAAAAAATGGCAGGATTAAACGCATACATTTTTTTTCAAGCCTGCAGGGCTTGGAACTACACCAATTTCAGCTTCTAATTTCAGCTAAGTCTTGCAGGCTTGAAAAAAAGTTACTGGTTTAACTCTGCCAAGCCCGCAAATGAGAGAGGTGAAGGAGGGGGGAGACACAGGGGAGAGAGAAGGGGAAGAGAAAAAGGGGAGGGAGAGGGGGGCAAAGAGAAATGTGAGGGAGAAAGGGGAAAGAGACATGGGGGAAAAGAGACACAGGGAGGGGGAAGGGATAAAAGAGACACAGGGAGTGGGGGCTAAGAGACACAGGGAAGGAAGAGAGGGGAAAAGAGACACAGGGGAGGGAGAGAGGGAAAAAAGACACAGGGGTGCCAAAGGTGCTCATCGCAAGGCCTGCGATGAGTCGCAAAGTTACAGGCATGCGTGCAGCGCATGCGCGTACATCATGCTGCGGCCTGCAATGAGTAGCCTCAAAGTAGAGGGTGGAAGAGGCTTGCATGTTAGAGGAGGGGAGAGCCTCACATTTTAGCACAACAAGGCATGATCTAGAGATAGAAAATGTAGGTGCATGTGACCCCTCAAATATGGGTCTTAACAGCTGGTGGCAGTCAGTGGAGATCTCAACAGCATTAACCAGCAGCCAGGAGGGCATATGGTAACTTATCAAAGAAGGAAATCAAGTAGTTTCAGTGGCTTGGAGGAGATTCAGAGTTCATCAGGTGCTTGTCCAGCGCTACCAGACTAGCTCCCTGATTGCCTGCAGAGCAGAGGTGATTCAGGAGAAAGGGAGCCAGATCACAAGGATGGTGGAGAGAAGAGCACATCGGGTTGCCATGGAGGAGGACCAGGCAGCAGCTCTTATGGATCAATTACAGCAAGGTGATCCAGCATGTGGCATTGTACCTTTAGAATGGGGGGTGATACTGTATAATCAGTGTTGCCAAGAATTGGGACTAACATTGGGACGCTGCATTGATTGAACCCTTGATCCAGGAATAGTTGTGTCTTGGACTCCTTTTCAAGTTCCTGGTTCTGATCCCATTAAAGGACAGACAGCTTGGCTCCAGCCTCTCCATTGTATTGTAGTCTGCTTTATCCCATTGTTTGCCAGATAAGCTAAGTACATCTCTGATGTGCCAGACAGGATGTGTATTAGAAGGTAGCTCTATTGTTCTTAGGTGCCAGACATCAAGCTACTGCTAGACCCCTTGTGGGGTTATCTCCTGTAATTGTCTGCCACACCGTCTCATTGTTAAATTGTGTACAAGCCCTCTGTATCTAACTGCTATAAATATTGCTGACTTTTCAAAATTAAAACATTTAACTTCCGAGATATATAGAAATCATATTTCTCTTATTTTGCTCCTGGTGCTTTTTTGCTTGAACCAATTTTTCACTCTTCAAGTAACTTGTCCTGGTCACTGCCACAGGAAAGTTACTGGGACTCCTGGAAATACTGATTCATGAGGGAGAAACTGTGACTGATACAGATGCCAAATATCAGGGTGCTGTTGCCGAGATTCTCAAGAACCCAATTTGTTCATGGTTAATCTTTAGTCTATTGCAGGTGGCCTTGGGCAGTAATAAATCCTACAACAGGATCGTCACAAGTTGGAACTGCAATCCAGTTATACAGTGCCTTGCAAAAGTATTCACCCCCCCTTGACATTTTTCTTGTTTTGTTTCCTCACAACCTGTAATTAACATGGATTTTTTGAGGATTTGCATCACTTAATTTACAAAACATGCCCACAACTTTGAAGATGTTTTTTTTTATTGTGAAGCAAACAACAAATAGGACAAAATAACAGAAAAAGTCAATGTGCATAACTATTCACCCCCCTAAAGTCAATACTTTACAAGTTTTACAAGTGGATTTACCTTACAAGTAAAGGCTGATAAACTGCAGAGTGCACTAATTGTGCCCAGGTGAGAGGGGTGTGGTTTGACTGTTAAACTTGTATAAAAGGTTTGTGAGCTGGTTTGGGGCCTGTTTACAAGTGGATTTACCTTACAAGTAAAGGCTGATAAACTGCAGAGTGCACTAATTGTGCCCAGGTGAGAGGGGTGTGGCTTGACTGTTAAACTAGGGAAAAAGGTTTGTGAGCTGGTTTGGGGCCTGTTTACAAGTGGATTTACCTTACAAGTAAAGGCTGATAAATTGCAGAGTGCCCTAATTGTACCCAGGTGAGAAGGCAGAAGTTAATATAAACAGGAGAAGGGGAACTTGTGAGCTTGCGAACATTTTCAGTATCATGTGCAATTCTAGTAAAAGCCTAGGAGTTTAAATAAAAGGAGGTGCAATTCTAGTAAAAGCCTAGGAGTTTAAATAAAAGGAGGGACTTCAAAGAAAAGGGAGGGCAGATTTATAGTGCGAAGGAGGAAAACTTTATATAAATATATTATTTTATATTCTTTATTTTTCTCACTGAAATTTTGTAGACAATAATAATAATTATGAGTCAGTCCAGTGGCAACCTTATTCAGTGTACATCCTGTCATATGTATGCAATACTGGAACAGATGATCCAGGGTCCATACCTCTGTGAGAGGTGTGAGCATGTTGCCTCTCTAGATGCTCAATCTGGAGATCTGGGGAGGAGAATTGCAGCACTTAGTGATATTGTTCCACTGGAAAGGGGGTTGGTGCTCACTGAGCACAGTTTAGATGGGCCTAGCATGGAGGGTGGAGCTGGGGCTAGTGAGGATGTCCAGGGAGGCAGCTGGGTTACAGTTACAAGGGGAAGCAGGGGGAACAGGAGAAGGCAGGCCAGTTCTGAGTGGGCAAACACCAACAGATTTGCCGGATTGAGTGAAACTGTTGGGGATGTCCATTCAGGAATGGCAATGCCAGATAGAGCTGTTCCCTCTAACAGCTGGGTGAACAGCTCTACTGGAGGAGAGGGAGGGCAGAATAGGCAGAACAACAGACAGGTTTTGGTTGTAGGGGACTCCATTATTAGGAAGGTAGACTGGGTGATTTGTCACCCAGATCCCAGCAATCGAACAGTTTGCTGTCTCCCGGGTGCTCGGGTTTGTCATGTTGTGGATCGGGTAGACAAATTATTGGGAGGGGCTGGAAATAAACCGGTGGTCTGGGTACATATTGGTACCAATGACAAAGTTAGTGAAAGATGGAGTGTCCTAAAGAAGGATTTTAGAGAACTAGGTAATAAGCTGTAGGCAAGGACCTCCAAGGTCGTATTTTCTGAGATACTACCAGTGCCACGTGCTAGCCCAGGAAGGCAGAAGGAGATTAGGGAGGTTAATGCGTGGCTAAAGATGTGGTGCACTAAGGAGGGGTTTGGCTTTTTAGAGCACTGGGCTGACTTCTCACTTCGGTACAATCTCTACAGTAGGGATGGATTGCACCTTAATTATGAGGGAGCTTTTGTACTAGGGGATAGGATGGTAGAAAGGCTGGAGGAGTTTTTAAACTAATAGGTGGGGGGAGGGACTAGATATAAGTAATGGGGTAGAAAGTGTAGAGGGTATAAGGGATGAATTAACAACTCATAGGGGAGGAGATGGGGGGAGGGGTAGTATAGTCAATAGGGAGATAGTACTAAGTAATTCAAGTACAGTGGCAGGCACCACCACACTACAGACTCATAACATAAGGTGTATGCTTGCTAATGCCAGAAGCTTGCCAGGAAAAATGGGAGAGTTAGAATTATTAGCAATTAATGAAAAATGGGATTTAATAGGCATTACCGAAACGTGGTGGGATGAATCTCATGACTGAACTGTTAATTTGGATGGTTATAACCTATTTAGAAAAGATAGAGGCAATGGTAAATGAGGAGGAGGAATTTGTCTGTTTGTTAAGCCTGAATTTAAGACTATAGTCAGAGAAGATATTTATGGTGGACCTAGTGATAAAGATGAATGTTTGTGGGTAGAGTTAAATAGTGGAGCAGCAAATTCCAAAAGAATATTAGTAGGAGTATGCTATAAACCCCCAAATATAGCTGAAAGTGAGGAAATGCAATTATTGTTACAGATTGAAAATGCAGCTAAGCACGGGCAAGTTCTAATAATGGGAGATTTTAATTACCCTGAAATAAACTGGATAAAGGAGACCAGCAGTTCAGCTAAGGGGAGCAGGTTCTTGAGTACACTCAGGGATCATTATCTGGCACAGGTCATACAGGAGCCTACTAGCAATGAAGCTATCTTAGATTTACTCATCACAAATAATATTGATATAGTATCACATGTTGAAATAGAGCAACCTTTGGGAAACAGTGATCACAACACAGTCTCAATTGAGATTGAATTAAAAAAAAAACATTTTAAGGGGCCAACAAAAACTCTTAATTTTAAAAGGGCAGATTTTAACAGTCTAAGGGCAGCAATACAAAGTATAGACTGGGACAGAGAACTGATAGGTAAAAACACTGAACACAAATGGACCACATTTAAATCCTTACAAAATATACATACACATCGGCATATACCGTGTGGGAATAAAAGTAAAAGGAGTAAATCACAACCCATGTGGTTTAACAATGATTTAAAGATCAAGATACGGAGTAATAAACAGGCATTTAAATTATACAAACAAGAGGGGACAGAGACTGCTTTACGGGAATACAAGGAAATCAACATGGCTTGCAAAAGCGCGATTAGACTGGCTAAAATAGAAAATGAAAAATGTATTGCAAAAGAGAGTAAGACTAACCCTAAGATATTTTTTAAGTATATTAATGGGAAGAAGGCGAGGAAGGAAGCTATAGGAAGATTAGAATGTGAAACAGGCTGTCTGAAAATGAGTGACCAGGAAAAGGCAGATGAGCTAAATAGGTTTTTTTCTTCGGTATACACAAGGGAGGTACAAGTGGTTGGGACACTGCAACATAATGGGGCTACACTACCTTTCCCAAATAATTGGTTAACAAAGGACGTAATCCAAAAGAGGTTGGAAAAAATAAATGTTAATAAAGCCCCGGGTCCTGATGGAATACATCCAAGGGTACTAAGTGAACTGGGTTCTGTAATAGCCAAACCATTATATTTAATTTTTCAAGATTCACTCAACACAGGGTCTCTACCAGATGACTGGAGAAAATGTGATACCTATATTTTAAAAAAAAGCAAGAGGAAATCCGGGGAATTATAGACCAGTGAGCCTCACTTCTGTAGTGGGGAAGCTTTTAGAAGGGTTAATAAGGGATAATATTCAATAATATGTCTATTTGAACAGGATTATAAATAAGTGTGAGTCAACATGGATTTATAAGGGGAAAGGTCATGTCAAACAAATCTAATTAGTTTCTATGAGGAGGTTAGTAGGAACCTTGATCAAGGCAACTCAGTGGATGTAGTATTTTTGGATTTTGCAAAGGCTTTTGATACAGTGCCACATGGGAGACGATTGGGCAAACTAAGGGATACAGGAATTGCAGTAAATATCTGCTCATGGATTGAGAGCTGGCTAAAAGACAGGAAGCAAAGGGTTGTTGTAAATGGAACATACTCCGATTGGACTAATGTAATAAGTGGGGTTCCTCAGGGTTCAGTATTAGGTCCTCTCCTTTTTAACATATTTATTAATGACTTAGAGGTAGTATTGGAGTGTGGGGTCTCCATTTTCGTTGATGACACAAGGTTGTGAAAGATAATTAAATCAGATAATGATGTGCTTTCCCTCCAAGGGGATTTACATAAAATTGAGGAATGGGCATCTAAATGGCAGATGAGATTTAATACAAATAAATGTAAGGTTATGCATCTGGGAAGGAAAAATAGCCATGCAATTTATAATCTTAATGGAGCAAATCTAGGTGTATCAGATATTGAAAGGGATTTGGGAGTGCTTGTGGACAACCACCTAGGTAACAGTGCTCAAAGCCAAGCAGCAGCTGCAAAGGCAAATAAAATATCAGCATGTATTAAGAAGGGTATAGAAGCCATGGAAGCAAATATAATTCTGCCACTATACAAATCTCTAGTACGCCGTCATTTGGAATATGGAGTACAATTTTGGGCACCACTTCATAAAAAGGACATTTTAGAGCTTAAAAAAAGGTACAGAGAAGGGCAACAAAACTAATAAGGGGAATGGAGGGGCTAAGTTATGAAGAAAGACTAACCAAATTAAACTTATTTTCTTTAGAAAAAAGGCGTCTAAGAGGAGATATGATTACCTTATATAAATACATCCAGGGTCAGTAAAAAGATTTGTCAGGGGAGCTTTTTGTGCCAAGAGGTTTTCAACTGACAAGAGGACATCCCTTGAGGTTAGAAGTAAAAAGATTCCACCTCAAAGAAAGAAAAGGGTTCTTCACAGTAAGGGTGGTTAATCTGTGGAATTCTCTACCAGAGGAGGTGGTGACAGCGGATTCGATAGATAACTTTAAAAGGGGACTAGATTTATTTCTAATTAACAATTTAATTCAGGGTTATCATGAATAATTAGAGAGACAGTATTGATCCAAATGTTTTACATTTCCCTTTTTTTTTTCTATTTGCCTTCCTCTGGACAAATGAATAATAAAAAACAAACAAAAAAAAAACATTAAATAATTGATTTATAATTAATTAACAACTAATGAATTAATAGTTAATCCGCATATTGCAGATCAGAGGAGATCTTAAAAGGTTGAACTTGATGGACTGAAAGTCTTTTTTCAACCTTAAATACTATGTAACTATGTAATACTTTGTTGAGCCACCTTTTGTGACAATCACAACTCCAATTCTTGCTGGAAGGTGAACCTCTGTCCTAGCCCGAATCACACAAAGAATGGTACAGGTTTTGCTTAAGAATATCCCTGTATTTAGCACCATCCATCTTTCCCTTAACTCTGACCAGTTTCTCAGTCCCGGTTGCTGAAAAACATCCCCACAGAGTGATGATGCCATCACCATGTTTCACTGAGGGGATGGTGTTCTTTGGGGGATGTGATGTGTTGGTTTTGCACCAGACATAGCGTTTTTTTTAATGGTTGAAAAGTTAAATTTTAGTCTCATCAAACCAGAGCACCTTCCTCCATACATTTTGGGAGTGTCCCGCATGCCTTTTCGCAAACTCAAAACGTGTCATTTTGTTTTTTTGCTGAAAGTAATGTCTTTCCTCTGGCCACTCTGCCATAAAGCCCAGCTCTATGGATCATATGTTTTATTGTCGTCCTATGTACAGATACTCCAGTCTCTGCGGTGGAACTCTGCAGCTCCTCCAGGGTTACCTTAGGTCTCTGGGCTGCCTCTCTGATTAATGCCTTCCTTGCCCGGTCCGTGAGTTTTAGTGAGCGGCCTTCTCTTGGCAGGTAATTGGTTGCACCAGAGCTTTTTATGGGCTTCATAAGAAAGGGGGTAAATACATACGCACAATACCAATTTTCTGTTTTCTACTTCTAAAAAATAGTTTTATGTATATATTTTTCTCATTTCAATTCACCAATTTCCACTATTGTGATCTGATCCATCACATAAAATTCAGATTAACAAAACATTGAACTTTAGGCTGTAATGTAACAAAATAGCTAAAAAGTCAATGGGGGTGAATACTTTTGCAAGGCACTATATGGAGCTGCAAGTGGAAGCAGCCCAGGCTACGATCTGGCCCAAGGGAGACAGTCTGGATGGGAGCAGCTATGCTCACTTTGCCCTGGGAATTGACTGTGGACCTAGCATGGGTCGCCAGCTGATAGTTACATAGTAATTAAGGTTGAAAAAAGACTTTCAGTCCATCAAGTTCAACCTGTTAAGATCTCCTCTGATCTGCAATATGTGGATTAGTTATTAATTAATTTGTTGATTAAATAATTATTATAATTATTTATTATTAATTGTTAAATGATCCAGAGGAAGGCAAAACGAAAAAAAAAAAAAAACATTGAAAACCCATTGAAACTTCGCCAATTGCCAAAAAGCAAAATTCCTTCCTGACCCCAGAAACTGGCGATCAAATTTCTCAAACTCAGGAAGTCAGCCACACACAGTTCAAGGAACAGACTCAGCCAGCAGCCCTGGGAGCATGGAAGACCAGGGGACACATCACTACCAAGGTGGTGGGGACACCAATGCTAAGGGGAAGGTGCCCCACCCTTGTTTCAACTGGGGGATGGAGACTACAGAAAAGACCAGTAGATCTAGCTGACAGCGTATCTACTGTGATTATAATTTGTTTTGTTCCAAAGAAATATGACTATGCTCCTGGCCTAATAGCCAAGGAGGAACAATTAGCCTGGACTGAGAATCAGAATGAGCAGATTCCAGTCCCTGCAATCTGATTGGTTAAACTGTCCATTGAACAGAAATGGGACAATAACCTTCTCTGATTGGTTACTCAGTAAACAATCAAAGTTAGACAATTCAAATACTGGATTCTTATTACATGAAAGATGATTGACATGTATATATTAACCAATCAGAAGCCTACAAAGACCCTAGATAATACAGAACTGTGCCAAAAAGCCTGCATTTGACAAGGGAGCTCCTCTGATGAGCTTCATGTTGTATGTTATATATTGGGATATAGGGGTTAGGGAGATGTTAATGAGCCCCTTAATGGGATATGTAAGTGAGCTGGATTATGAGTACATCTGATAGAGGAGAATTAGTGGCGTATGAAAACCTTTTTTGCATGAACAAATACCAAAATAAGCATTTAACCACTTACCTTGAAGTTAGCAAAATAGCTTTTAATTTCTGTCATTTGTAACTTAGGTTTAACACCCTTCAAACCCATGCTAAACTGGTAAGCAATTTGAAAAATAGTTTTGGCCAATCAGGAGGAGGTAAAGACTGAAACATTTGTATCACAATCTGGCAGGTGCTGTCTGTTTTTATCTCTCTGCCTGTCTCATTATGGGCAATTTCAGCTGTGTCCCCCAGCAACCATCATTTCCTTTAGAGGTCACACATGTTACCCTGTGTAAGCTTTGTAGGGGTGTGCACATCCAGATATCAGTATCTGACATATACATATTTAAGTACATTCAACTTTTCAGTATAATATACATTTTTCTACTAATCACTAGCTGTTTTTTAGGAAACATTTAAAACCCAACTCACTTACATATCCCTTTAAACCTAAGCACAAAGAGGTAGGGTAAAGGAAGCTCCCTGGTTTGGAGGGGGTCACGAGGTAAAATAGAAATAATGAAAATAGGCCAGACCACATTTAAGGGGGCAATGCATGCTGACAATATGATTCTCTTTGTTGCTGGGCAAAGAAACATAACCCCAGTCATATTACATATTATTAAACAGTTCATTTTTTTCAGGCTACTAAGTAAATACTACCATTGTGAAATGCTATGGCTCACAAAGAACTAAACCATCATATACCTGTATTTTCTGGTTTTCACTTGCCTTCACGCACAGAAAAATGATACCCAAAGTCCTGTCTAGACAAAACTGCTGTATTTTAAATACTCTCTGTATCTTATTTAGACTTTTTATACCAAACTTTTCACATTGATTTTATAAGTAACTTTTTTTTCCTTCGATGAAATACAGATTTATTTTTTTACTGCACCAGTTCTCTTCCCTTTCCTATGGTTTTCACTTTCTATCATAATGTTTAACTTAGCTATTTTACCCTCACTATTATGAAAGATACTTTATTAGTGACCCTGAGCAACACAAAAAAAAGAGACTTCTCACCCTCAGACTGTGCGTGGGGGTTGACAGCAGCAGAGGAGACAATCAAAACACTTATGGGAAACATTAAATGGTATGTGGCCTAACTATGGACTGATATAACATGTTATGCTTTGTGCATTGTAAAATTGTAAAAGAAAAAAAACTTATAGCATAATTATAGCAGCAAATTCTGGACTGTTCAAAAATAGTATATTTGCTTATATGCTTCATATGCTTTAAGTTTCATGTTTACTGTACCACTTTCTCTCGTCATTTACCCTTTCTTCCTGTTAGGAGATATATTCTTGTTGTGGTGGAAATAATGAGTAAACTTCTCTTCAAATCTTGCCAAAATATTCCTTCAATAAGCCTACCTTTTTATCACATGTCACAGTCACATGTCAGTTCCAGTCTCATCTACATTGGAGAAGGTGTATGAGGCCACAGTTGCAATCTTGCTCAGCTCCATTTACAGAGGAAGATTGTGGCCGGTGAGGCTCTACAGTTGGGCACCGGAGGAGACCCTATTGATCCTAGAGGGACACTTGTACCTTTTGGTCGTTACCATGGCTATGGCTGGGTATTAACCAAACACTGGCCAGTCACCAAAAGAAGTTAAGACTGAATAAACAGGAGCTGTGGGAGATGTCTTCTTTATACTGAGCAGGCATTGTGATGTTTATTTTGCACATTGTGATGCAAGCAGGGGTGCTTGGGTGGCTTAACAGGCAAGCCATCTTACTGGATGAGTAGCCAGTGTGAAATATTTCATTGTAAGAAGTGCTGAATTAATATGGCATCAGTTTAATGTGTTTGTGTTGTAAAAGGTAGTGTGTCTTCAATAGCTTTCTGCATGTTGCAGCATGGCTTTTCATATTGCCATATTCATGACCATTCCAACATATGATAAAATAACATAATTTTGAAAGCAGTATTTAATCAGGTAGTGTTTCTTTAATTGCTTTCAGCATATTGCAGCATGGCTTTTCATTTTGGCATATACATGACCATTCCAACATATGATGAAATAAAATATTTTTTCAATTCCTATTTATTATTTGGGGATTTATGTTCAAGTAATTGTAATGCCGTTCCATTCTTTCCCCATATTTTAAAGTCCACTGATGTGTCTATATTGTCTTTTCCGGTGTTGAAAAATTGTTTGTAAACCCTTTGTGGGTCCTATTTGGACTCCATATTTTTTGTTGCCTTCATTTACATAGTTACATACTTACATAGTTACTTAGGGCCCTATTAAATTTCACCCTCGTAAATAAGAGGCTTCTACTTAAGCCCTACGTACTGCAAAGTTTCTCTAACTTACAATGCTATTAAATTAGCCATGCTGCGAGCAATGTATGAGCTACGCAGCAGGGCCGTACATATCTACACTGCGTAAATGTACATGAGGAGTGACAGCCTGTGAGATGATATTGCAGGCTCCCACTCCTCATCAATTGCTGCGGGGGTCCTAAACGGGACCTCCGCGGCAGTCCCCCACATAAGCCCTGCCATGGGGGGTACTCCAATTACCCCCCCGGCACCTAAAATTACCCCCCCCTCTATGCAGGGGTCCCCGTCGGGACCCCTGTAGTGTCCATAGGGACCCCCGCAGCCCTCACACATTAACCCCTTGCAGCGGGGGTCCCCGATTGGCACCGATCAGGCCCCCGCTGCATTTAATACTTTTAAATTCCCCTCCGCGGCTCCTTGAAGGGCCCGCGGCACACTAATTGCCAATCCTGGCTGCGGCCCAAAAAATTAACCCCCCTCTATGCTGGCGCTCCCCATCGGGACCACCGAAGTGTCCCCACATTAACCCCTTGCAGGGGGGGGTCCCCGATCTGCATAGATCAGTTCCCCCGCTGCATTTAAAAGTTTTAAATTCCCCGCCGCGGCTCCTTAAAGGGCTGGCGGCACACTATTACTCAACCCCAGCCGCAGCACCTAAAATGAAGCCCCTTCTATGCTGGGGGTCCCCATCGGGACCCCCTAAGTGTCCTCATATAAACCCCCTGCAGCGGGGGTCCCCGATCGGCACCGATCGTGACCCTGCTGCATTTAAATTTTTAATTTCCCGCCTCGCGGGTCCTTAAAGGACCGTAAAGGTCCTGAAAGGACTCACACTAAAAATATTAACCCCAGGCAATTATAATTACCCCATTAACTCATGGTGGTCAATCCAGACCCCCATAAGGCCGTAATTACCCCATTAACTCATGGTGGTCAATCCAGACCCCCATAAGGCCTTAATTACCCCATTAACTCATGGTGGTCAATCCAGACCCCCATAAGCCTCTATTTAACCCCATTAGTCCCATAAGGGTATATTATTACCATTATGGGCCTGTTACAACCCAACATTAACCACATAAGTGCCATGACGGTCCTCAAGGACCATCATGACACTAACTACAAACACTACACTATAACCCCCAATAAACCATTTAATCTAAACTAACCCCCCTCTACACTAATCTATTAACACTTACACTACCTACCTACACTACCTACCCCCTAATAAACATCCCCAACACTCTAATTACTGAAAACAAAAAAAACTACCTTACAGAAAACAAAATAACCTACCTTACAGAAAAAAAAGCCTACAGTACAGAAAAAAAAAATACAGTACAGAAAACAAAAAAAACTACAGTACAGAAAACAAAAAACCCACAGTACAGAAAACAAAAAAATTCATTACAACCCCACCCCCCACTACAGAAAATTAAAAAAAATTACACACCTGAAAAGGAAAGACAGATAAACACAATACAATACATACATATAATACTTTACATACAATACATGACATTACATATAATATATTACACATAATACATTACATACATTGCATGACATTACATACATTACATATACTATATTACACATAATACATTACATACATTACATTACATTACACACATTACACATACTATATTACATATAATACAAATCAAATACCCCCTATCTATCTAACATACAATCTATTTTATATCAAATAAATCCTAACTATCTCAAATACATCCCCCTATCTATCTAATCTACAATAAATCCTAACTACATACACAGACCCTAATTCTAAGTTAAAATAAAATAATTAATTACAGTCCTAACTACACAGACCCTAATTCTAAGTTAAAATAAAATAATGACAGTCCTAACTACACAGACCCTAATTCTAAGTTAAAATAAAATAATTACAGTCCTAACTACACAGACCTTAATTCTAAGCTAAAATAAAATAATTAAGACCGCTTACCTTTAAGATGTTGCTTCAGATCACTAACCTAGGGGTAAAACAAAACAAAATAATTAGTACAAAACATTAACATGAAATAAATAAACATTATATACATTCTAAATATTATACTCACCTTTCCAGCATGTCCCGTCATTGTTCAGCTCTTCCGACGCGCCCCTGTTAAAAAAACACAATACATTAATACATTAATACAATATATAAACAAGAAATAAAATAAACATATAAACATCTAAATATACATTTAACTTACCTCCCCACTATGTCCCCGGCCTTCAGCCCCGGCTGGGCCGCGGAACCATCCGTGCTCTCAAAAAAAAAAATGAACGGAGATCTGTACTCGCTGACCTCCCGGACGCTAATGAGCCTCCCGGAGTCCTTTCCGGGAAGAAATTGGCAATGGCGGCTTGTGATTGGCTTAAAAAGCTGTCAGCTAATCAAAAGTCGTCAATGTATGAGCCAATCAGGATGCGCAGATGTCTTCTACCAATCACTCCGTGGGGGTGTATCCCATAGTGATTGGCTGAAGGCATCTGAGCCTTGTGATTGGTTCCCATAAAGATAGACAAGTGTTTTAGCCAATCAGGGTGGGATATTGGGGTGTATCACATCCTGATTGGCTCACACATTGACGACTTTTGATTGGCTGAAATTGATAGACAGCTTTTTCAGCCAATCACAAGCCGCCATTGCCAATTTCCTCCCGGAAAGGACTCCGGGAGGCTCATTAGCGTCGGGAGGTCTGCGAGTGCAGATCTCCGTTAGTTTTTTTTTTTTTTTGTAATGTCATGTATTGTATGTAATGTATTATGTGTAATATATTACATGTAATATATTATATGTATTATATTGTAATATATATATATGTAATATATTAATAGTAATGTATGTAATGTCATCTATTGTATGTAATGTATTATATGTATGTATTGTATTGTTTTTATCTGTCTTTCCTTTTCAGGTGTGTAATTTTTTTATTTTCTGTAGTGGGGGTGAGGTTGTAATGTATTTTTTTTTTTGCTGTACTGTAGGTTTTTTTTTTTTTCTGTACTGTAGTTTTTGTTTTTTTTCTGTACTGTAGGTTTTTTTTTTTTTCTGTGAGGTAGGTTTTTTTGTAATTGGAGTTTTGGGATGTTTATTAGGGGGTAGGTAGTGTAGGTAGGTAATGTAACTGTTAATAGATTAGTGTAGAGGGGGGTTAGTTTAGATTAAATGGTTTTTGGGGGTTATAGTGTAGTGTTTGTAGTTAGTGTCATGATAGTCCTTGAGGACCGTCATGGCACTTATGTGGTTAATGTTGGGTTGTAACAGGCCCATAATGGTAATAATATACCCTTATGGGACTGATGGGGTTAAATAGAGGCTTATGGGGGTCTGGATTGACCACCATGAGTTATAGGGTTAATTAAGGCCTTATGGCCTTCCACTCTTGACACCCTTGCCCCCATAACTACACGCAGACGCCCTCAATCTCATCCACAACTATGGCACACTACACACACGTTACATTCAGAAGTGCTCCCGCACTGCTGAACGACTATGGAGGAAATCACGCTCCGCAGCAGATTTCCTTCACTACAAGTTTATGCTACGTTCCTACTCCTCTGCCCTCAACCTGGCCAAACAGCAGTACTTTACATCACTAATATTAACTCTGTCCTCTAACCCAAAACGTCTTTTTGCCACTTTCAATACTCTCCTCCGCCCACCACCTCCCCCATCCCTTCCTGTCTCACGGCTGAAGACTTTGCCAACCATTTTACTCATAAAACTCAATCTATCCACAATGAACTCTCCTCTCACTGTGGCTCACACACTTCACTCTCTCAACTAACTCAATTACCCAACAACACCCAATCTACCCCCCCTCCATTCCCACAGCCACTCTGGACTTCTTTACCCCTGCAACAGAAGATGAAGTCTCCATCCTAATATCATCCTCTCACCTCACCACCTGTCCTTCAGATCCTATTCCATCTCAGCTCATCCCTCCCCTCTCTACTACACTAATCCCAGCTCTCACACATATCTTCAACCTTTCCCTTAACACTGGCACATTTCCATCATCTCTAAAACATGCCATAATTACACCCACTCTCAAGAAACCCTCATCCGATTCTGACGTTGCATCCAACTATCGCCCTATCTCTCTACTTCCCATGGCTTTCAAACTGCTGGAGCGGCTCGTCTATAACCGCCTTACCAATTTCATCTCCTCTAACTCTCTTCTGGACACGTTCCAATCCGGCTTTCGGCCCCAACACTCGACTGAGACAGCCCTCATAAAAGTCACCAATGACCTGCTCACCGCCAAGTCTAAAGGCCACTTTTCTATTTTGCTTCTCCTGGATCTCTCTGCCGCCTTTGACACAGTTGACCATTCAAATCTACTCCACATTCTCTCCTCCCTCGGCATTCGAGACACTGCTCTCTTGTGGTTCTCATCATACCTCCAAGAACGATCATTTAGCGTCTCCTTCTCCTGCACATCTTCTTCTCCTCACCCCCTGTCTATTGGAGTACCCCAAGGATCGGTCCTAGGCCCCCTCCTCTTCTCCATCTACACATCCTCACTCGGCACCCTAATAAACTCTTTTGGGTTCCAGTACCATCTCTATGCAGATGACACCAAATCTATCTCTCAGCACCAGATCTATCCCCCTCTCTTCTAGCACACGTCTCTGACTGCCTCTCTAGTATATCCTCTTGGATGTCCGCCCACCATCTGAAATTCAACATGTCTAAGACTGAACTCTTAATCTTCCCACCCTCTACTACAGCTTCAATTCCTCACATCTCTCTCTCTCTCTGTCAACAACGCCATCATCACTCCCACCTCCCAAGCCCGTTGTCTCGGGGTTCTACTGGACCCTGCCCTCTCTTTCATCCCACACATACAGTCTCTAACCAAATCCTGTCTTTTCCATCTAAAAAACATATCCAAAATACGCCATTACCTTACACAAGACACTACTAAGATTCTAATACACTCTCTCATCATTTCTCGTCTTGACTATTGCAACTCGCTCCTTGTTGGCCTGCCCATCACTCGCCTCTCCCCACTTCAATCCATAATAAATGCCTCCGCCAGACTCATCTTCAGTACACATCGTTCAGTGTCAGCAGCTCCTCTTTGTCAATCACTTCACTGACTTCCCTTAGCCTCCAGAATAAAGTTTAAAATCTTGACCCTAACTTATAAAGCCCTCAACAACAGCACACCCCCATACATCTCTGCTCTCATCTCCAAATACTCCCCCACACGCCCTCTTCGTTCTGCTAACGACCTTCTTCTTTCTACCGCTCTTGTCACCTCCTCCCACTCCCGCCTCCAGGACTTTTCTTGTGCTGCCCCTATTCTCTGGAACTCCCTACTTCGCTTCACCAGACTATCCTCCTGCCTTAAAACCTTCAAAACATCAATAAAAATGCACCTCTTTAAAGAAGCCTATAACCTTCCTCCCTAACATGCTCCCTAACATGCTCAACACACTACTCTCTCCCTACTGTACCACATACAAACTTTAACCTTTAGATTGTAAGTCTGTGAGTTTCAATCCTGCGCAGTGCTTTAGGGAAAGCGCTATGGACACTGGATTCCAAGCTCAAAGACAGGGCCATCCACTCTTTGCAATGTATGAATCTTTAACTTGTCATTGCCTGTAACTTAATTTATGTATAGCGCTACGGAATATGTTGGCACGTTACAAATAAACGATAATAATAATAATAATGGGGGTCTGTATTGACCACCATGAGTTAATGGGGTAATTAAGGCCTTTTGGGGGTCTGGATTGACCACCATGAGTTATAGGGTTAATTAAGGCCTTATGGGGGTCTGGATTGACCACCATGAGTTAATGGGGTAATTAAGGCCTTATGGGGGTCTGGATTGACCACCATGAGTTATAGGGTTAATTATAGTTGCCTGGGGTTAATATTTTTAGTGCGAGTCCTTTCAGGACCTTTACGGTCCTTTAAGGACCCGCGAGGCAGGAAATTTAAAATTGAAATGCAGCAGGGTCACGATCCGTGCCGATCGGGGACCCCAGCTGCAGGGGGTTTATATGGGGACACTTCGGGGGTCCCGATGGGGATCCCCAGCATAGAGGAGGGTTAATTTTAGGTGCCGCGGCCGGGATTGGGTAATAGTGTGCCGCGGACCTTTAAGGAGCCGCGGCGGGGAATTTAAATCTTTTAAATGCAGCGGGGGGCCTGATCTATGCAGATCGGGGACCCCCCCTGCAATGGGTTTATGTGGGGCCACTTCGGGGGTCCCGATGGGGACCCCCAGCATAGAGGGGGGTTAATTTTAGGTGCTGCGGCCAGGATTGGCAATTAGTGTGCCGCGGGCCCTTTAAGGAGCCACGGCAGGGAATTTAAAAGTTTTAAATGCAGCGGGGGCCTGATCGGTGCTGATCGGGGACCCCCGCTGCAAGGCGTTAATGTGGGGTTGCTGCAGGGGTCCCGATAGAGACCCCTGCAGCATGGGGATGTGTATAGGGTGCAGGGGGGAGCCTCACAATGTTGTCTCGGGCTGCTCCGAGGCAGCACGTAGAGGCTTTAGGGATTCTTACGATATGCGATAATCTTTCGTAGATTTAAGGCTGCGTGTGACTACGTAGCTCTCTCGGAGCCTATTCTCGGCCATTTTTTCTCAGTCATATCGCAAAGCAGGCTGCGAGAGATTCGGTACTCGCAAACAGCAGAAAAATGCCTTTTGCAAGTACCGAGAGAACTACGAGCGATAATTTAATAGGGCCCATAGTATTTATGGTTGCAAAAAGACTTTCAGACCACCAAGTTCAAACTTTTAAGATCTCCTCTGATCTGCAATATGCGGATTAACTATTAATTAATTAGTTGTATAAAAAAAATCAATTCCCTCCTCATTCCATACACCAGCGACCAGACTTCTCCCTGGATCAATACTGCCTCTCTAATTATCCATATAACCCTGAATTCCCTTTTTAATTAGAAATAAATCCAGTCCCCTTTTAAAGTTATCTATCGAATCCGCTGTCACCACCTCCTCTGGTAGAGAATTTCACAGATTAACCACCCTTACTGTGAAGAACCCTTTTCTTTCTTTAATGTGGAATCTTTTTACTTCTAACCTCAAGGATGTCCTCTTGTCAGTTGAAAACCTCTTGGCACAAAAAGCTCCCTTGACATATCTTTATACTGACCCTGGATGTATTTATATAAGGTAATCATATCTCCTCTTAGACGCCTTTTTTCTAGAGAAAATAAGTTTAATTTGATTAGTCTTTCTTCATAACTTATTCCCTCCATTCCCCTTATTAGTTTTGTTGCCCTCCTCTGTACCTTTTCCAGCTCTAAATGTCCTTTTTATGAAGTGGTGCCCAAAATTTTACTCCATATTCCAAATGAGGGCGTTCTAGAGATTTGTATAGTGGCAGAATTATATTTGCTTCCCTAGCTTCTATACCCTTCTTAATACATGCTAATATTTTATTTGCCTTTGCAGCTGCTGCTTGGCTTTGAGCACTGTTACCTAGGTGGTTGTCCACAAGCACTCCCAAATCCCTTTCAATATCTGATACACCTAGATTTGCTCCATTAAGATTATAAATTGCATGGCTATCTTTCCTTCCCAGATGCATAACTTTACATTTATTTGTATTAAATCTCATCTGCCATTTAGATGCCCATTCCTCAATTTTATGTAAATCCCTTTGGAGGGAAAGCACATCACCATCTGATTTAATTACCTTGCACAACTTCATGTCATCAGCGAAAATGGAGACACCACACTCCAATCCTACCTCTAAGTCATTAATAAATATGTTAAAAAGGAGAGGACCTAACACTGAATCTTGAGGAACCCCACTTACCACATTAGTCCAATCGGAGTATGTTCCATTTACAACAACCCTTTGCTTCCTGTCTTTTAGCCAGCTCTCAATCCATGAGCAGATTTTTACTGCAACACCTGTATCTCGATATATTAGCACTGGGAAATAAAGCTTCTTTCTCTTGGTGCATAACACCTATTTCACATATATTCAGTAAAGAGCTAGAGAAAACAAAAATAATAAAGTTTTATTTATATTCTTAGGAGACAACGTTGATTAAAAACTCTTTAAAAACCAAGGGAATATGAAATGATTCATTAAAAACATTTAATATTGAATCCCTTATTTTTTGGCACTTAGGATAAGTAAGTTATTAATCTTTGAGGGATCAGTACAGATGATCTTATTTCCTCTTATCTTATCTTAGTAAATGCTTAATTTATATTAGGTTTAGCTTCCAGACTTCCAAGCATATATCTTTCTTTTTCAATATTAGAGATATTATATTTATATCCTGGGGTCCTGACACCTTAAATTTGTTGCAGATACAGTATTCACTTTACCTTGTAATTAGGTTATTCACATATCTAACATACTTGATGTTGTCTTATAGTGAATGTGCCCTTAAAGTACCCATGTCAGTTATTCAAACTGTGTTTATCTATCTGGTACAGTTCATATAGTAATTTCAGTTCATATAATAATTTCACATTGGAGGTTATTCTAATATAGAAGTGTTATAGGGAAAAGGGTTTTTAGCTAGATTCTCCCCACTTCCATTCCTCTGGTATGTCTGTGGCGTTTCTTGGAACCCCCATTTCCGCGTATCGCATTTATATCACTTGTTTAAAAACTAATGATTTTCAATTCATTTAATGTGTTCGCCACTTAGCAGAATCCTCCTATATAGTACCAGGCTCTCCCGATACTAAATTTAGGGCACAAAAAAGGTGACTGTAACCTCCCAAATTACGGAGCTGTGCTGGAAGCGCTACCTATTCACAGTATTAGCGTCTGACGTCAGACGCAACCCTGACGCCCGTTTCGTCATGTGGGCGTGACTTTTTCAAAGGGAAGGGTGAAGGCCTCGATGGGGTCTCCTATTATTGTGCAATAGTTGTTATTGTTACCCTTTAACTCTCATCAAGTGAGAGGGGCATATATAGATATGGGATGATGAACTTGATTTATTTATCTTATTTTTCTATCTTATAGGAATATTTAGTATCAAATAATGGTTCCAAATTCCATCTGGGATATATATATATATATATATATATATATGTTGTTTATATTTCCCTCCACTTTTATAAGATGTAAATAGAGGGGGGGGGGGTTGTTTCTACTACTATGGTCATCTTAAAGTTTAATCCATGCATATTTATATAGTGGATACATCTTTGGAAGTATGTATATATATATATATATATATATATATATATATATATATATATATATTAAGTGTGATTAATGTGTTCAAAAATAACAACGACATAATAGTGCTCATGTTTGTATACATCAATAGTGCTATATTTTCCTGTGAGAATTTGCTTAATGTATTATACTTTATGAGAGTACTAACAGTACTCTTGGTATTCAAATTACATGAATCATTTTATCTTTTCATGATCCTTTATTCTTATTATTATTATTAGTGACTTTTCAGTGAGTTAGTGCATAGAATTTTAGAGTGTATCCTTCCTATATCTTGGTACTTATTTTTATATGTAGAGGAAGAGAACTATAAGGTTCATATATCCTCAAATGATAAGCTTATTTCAGAATAGTCCACACATTTCTTATGTAACTGTTTCTCAATTTTCAAACTCAGAGTCCTTTGGAAAAAAATAAGGGATTCAATATTAACTGTTTTTAAGGAATCATTTCCAATTCCCTTGGTTTTTAAAGAGTTTTTAATCGACATTGTCTCCTAAGAATATAAATAAAACTTTATTATTTTTGTTTTCTCTAGCTCATTATTGAATAACTCCTGTATCTCTTAGTTTGCACAATAGTCTCCCATGTGGCACTGTATCAAAAGCCTTTGCAAAATCCAAATAAACTACATCCACTGAGTTGTCTTGATCCAGGTTCCTACTAACTACCTCATAGAAACTAATTAGATTATTTTGACATGACCTATCCCTCATAAATCCATGTTGACTCCTACTTAGAATCCTGTTCAAATAGACATATTCTTGTATATTATCCCTTATTAACTCTTCTAAAAGCTTCCCACTACAGATGTGAGGCTCACTGGTCTATAATTCCCCGGATTGGCTCTTGCTCCCTTTTTAAATATAGGTATCACATCAGCGTTTCTCCAGTCATCTGGTAGAGACCCTATGTTGAGTGAATCTTGAAAAATTAAATATAATGGTTTGGCTATTACAGAACCCAGTTCCCTTAGTACCCTTGGATGTATTCCATCTGGACCCGGGGCTTTATTGACATTTATTTTTTCCAACCTCTTTTGAATTACTTCCTGTGTTAGCCAATTATTTGGCAAAGGTAGTGTAGCCCCATCATGTTGCTGTGTCCCAACCACTGGTACCTCCCTTGAGTATACCGAAAAAAATAACCTATTTAGCTCATCTGCCTTTTCCTGGTCACTAATTATCAGACGGCCTGTGTCACATTGTAATGTTCCTATAGCTTCCTTCCTCACCTTCTTCCCCGTAATATATTTAAAAAATATGTCAGGGTTAGTCTTACTCTCTTTTGCAATTCATTTTTCATTTTCTATTTTAGCCAGTCTAATCGCCCTTTTGCAAGCCTTGTTGATTTCCTTGTATTCCTGTAAAGCAATCTCTGTCCCATCTTATTTGTACAATTTACTTTATAATTTATAATTTTTACTCTGTATCTTGATCTTTAAATCATTTTTAAGCCACATGGGATGGGATTTATTCCTTTTACTTTTATTCCCACACGGTATATGCCAATGTGTATGTATATTTTGTAAGGATTTAAATGTTGTCCATTTATGTTCAGCATTTTTACCTGCCAGTTCTCTGTCCCAGTCCATACTTTGTATTGCTGCCCTTAGACCATTAAAATCTGCCCTTTTAAAATTAAGAGTTTTCGTTGGCCCCTTAAAATTTTGTTTTTTTAATTCAATCTCAAATGAAACTGTGTTGTGATCACTGTTTCCCAAAGGTTGCCCTATTCCAACATTTGATACTATATCAATATTATTTGGGTTGAGTAAATCTAAGATAGCTTCATTTCTAGTAGGCTCTTGTACAACCCGGGCCAGATAATGATCCCTGAGTGTACTCAAGAACCTGCTCCCCTTAGATGAACTGCTGGTCTCATTTATCCAGTTTATTTCAGGGTAATTAAAATCTCCCATTATTAGAACTTGCCCATGCTTAGCTGCATTTTCAATCTGTAACAACAATTGTATTTCCTCACTTTTAGCTTTATTTGGGGGTTTATAGCATACTCCTACTAATATTCTTTTGGAATTTGCTGCTCCGCTATTTAACTCTACCCACAAACATTCAGCTTTATCACTAGGTCCACCATAAATATCTTCTCTGATTATATGCTTACATTTAGGCTTAACATACAGACAAATCCCTCCTCCTTGTTTACCATTGCCTCTATCTTTCCTAAATAGGTTATAACCATCCAGATTAACAGTCCAGTCATGATATTCATCCCACTACGTTTTGGTAATGCCTATTAAATCCCATTTTTCATTAATTGCTGATAATTCTAACTCTCCCATTTTTCCTGGCAAACTTCTGGCATTAGCAAGCATACACCTTATGTTATGAGTCTGTAGTTCTGAAGTACCTGCCACTGTACTTGAATTACTTATTTATTAATATTTATGGGTTACGGGTTTAAACACCAGGGCGTGATTAGAAAGTAACTGTTACAGCTTGACAGAACAAAGGATTTGCGGCTGCAGAGTTCAAATTTCGACATTCTGTAGGGTTTTTTCGCACCTAACCCGCAAGTTGTTTGCAGGTAGCTTTGATAGGCCAATTTAATAGCCGTAAGTCTTGCTGGCTAAGATACAGGCTATGGTTTTACACGCTCAGGGAATTTAATAGGGCTGATATACTTGTATGTGTGCTCTGTTTAGTGTGTTTGGCTAAGTTAAAAGTACAGGTGGGATAATTTGCCAGATATTATTAAAATACTAATGTCATCAGAACATGCTCAATGCAATTTATACTTTTATATAGTCCTGACTTATTTTTCGACTAACTCACTTTAAGTTCATGGACCACTTGTTCAGCTATGAAGTCTTCTAAAGTACATCAAAAACAGTTCTCAAGCACCAGCAAAATAACAGATTTTTGCGCTCAATTGGTGATTACGCAATTTATTGGTCGATCACTGATATCTCAAATACTTGAAGACTGACCTCAAAATACCTAATTAGTTTTTGTTATTTTCTTGGGAAAATACTAGTACCTAAAATTGCATATTTATAATTGTGCTTTCCTCTAGCATACCAACTTCTGGCAGTGTATCAGCTTGTACTTATACTGTTAGAGCATGATAAGATCACTAGAGCTACAGTATTAGCCTGGGTAAGAAATTTCTTAAGCTCTCATTAGGGATCTTCAAAAACATTAGGATTTAAGGATAACAGTGTGTGAATACAGGTGAAATAGTTTTAAACAAGGTTATCCACACAGAAATTTTAAGAACACTTGTCCTGTTTAAGTTTCAAAATTCTATCAAAATGCATTTAGAGTAAAAGGCATTTTATTATACACTGCTACCAACGTTACCACCATCAATACATGCCTATGAAACTTTCTTTACTACAGATCATGTTTTAATTTTAGTGAATATAAAAATTGCTTATTCTTATCTTTAAAGCAAACTAAAGAGTGTTGATATTCAAAGGAAAACGCTCTTGCTACATATTATATATCAATCTCCCTTCCAACCTACACCTAGTAATGAAGCTTACTTGTAGTACAAGGGTGCAATAAAGCAAGAACATCCCTCTACTCTTAGCACAGAGGCATACAAAACTAACAATATTTATTTATCGCATCTTAAAAATCTACAGAGTCTGGTTACAAAAACAGTTTGCATACAACACTAATTGTTCCTTGAACCTTTGAGCAGTTACTCATATAAGAACTATGCAGCTTTTAAACACAGAAAAGTAGGAACAATTAAATGCCAATATATATGCAACAAAAGTATTGTTAGTTTGGTAGTGTCAGGGGTTAGTAATGAAATAATCATAATGAGTTACCTGTTTATAACTGACTTCACAAGAGTTTTTTCAGATGACCTCAAAACATTCTAAATTAGTTAACTGTTTATGAACTAAACGTGCAACATAACATTATATATTATAAATAGGATACAAAATAACAATGTACAGATAACATATAACCCAACAACAATAATACATAACCCAATGCAACAATGTCCTGACAACTTCTCCCCCTCTTCTTTCTAGTATAGAATGGGAAGTAATCCTAACTTTCAATCTATACAGGTAGTTATTGGTCCTCTTGACGTGACAGTCCATCTGCATTTTGGTGAAGTTGTCCTTTTCGTTACACTGTAAAATGTAATGTTTGTATGGGCAAACTCCACCTCAGTAGTCACCCATTGTCTCCTGCTACTTTAGACAGCCAACACAATGGATTGTGATCAGTAACCACTGTAAAAACTTTTCCATAAAGGTAAAGTTGCAGTTTAAGGAGAGCCCAAACTATAGTGAGGCATTATTTTTCCACAGTGGCATACACTGCTTCTCTGTGTATCATTTTTCGACTAATATTGGCGACAGGATGTTCTACACCTTAATCATTTTGTTGACTAAGAACTGCTCTTATGCCATAAGTGGAAGCATTTGTTTGTACAAGGAAATGTTTACTGTCATCCAGGGAGGCCAAAACAGGGAAGCAGGTTAATGCATTTTTCAAAGCTTGGAATGCTGCTGTGCAGTCAGGGGTCCACTCCACCATCCTGGGCAATTTTTTCTTGGTTAAGTCAGTCAGAGGCTTGGCTATCTTACTGTAAGCAGGAATACATTTGTGGTAATAACCAGTAGTACCTAAGAAAGCCGTCACCAGTTTCTTAGTCTGAGAGATGAGCCAAGCAGTTATAGCTTCTACTTTGGCTGGTTCTGGCCTAAGCTTCCAATTGCCCACCCAATGACCGAGGTACTGCACCTCTGCCTCAGCCCATTGACACTTGTCAGGTCTGATAGCCAAATTAGCTCTTTTAGTGGTTTGCAAGTTGCTGTTAATATGTTGTAGATTTTCCTCCCAGGCCTGGCTATAAATTACTATATCATCCAAGTATGCCTGTGCATATCCCTGCTGCCCTTGTTACAATTTGTCTACAAATCGCTGGAAGGTTGAAGGAGCATTCTTCATTCCAAATGGCTTCACCTTAAACTGGTAAAACCCAAATGGAGAAACCTCGCCATCTCCTCCAAAGCCATTTGCCAGTATCCCTTGGAAAGATCCAGCGTGGTTAAATATTTGGCAGTACCTAAACGGCCTCACAGCTCATCCATGCGTGCAAAAGGGTAAGCATCCATTTTGGTTTTATAATTCAGTTCCAATACACAGAAACAAGTTGTGCCATCTTTTCCAGGCACCAATACTACTGAGGATGCCCGGGGAATACTGGATAGTTTAATTACACCTAGTTGCAGCATCTTGTTTAATTTTGCATAGATACTCCCCCTTGCTTCCTCCGGTAACCGGTATGGATGTTGTTTCAAGGCAGGACAGCCTTAAACCTTATAACCTTGTAAGCTGTGCATACAGTACTGAGTGCACCCTCTCTCTGATAAAATCTCTTGTGAAAACCCTGTTCTTGGAAATACTTGAAAGATGAGATGTTAGCTAAAGGCACAGTTTCAGGATATCTAGTGGCATAATCGACTAGGTGAGGATACATTTCTTTCCTGTCTTACTCAACCTGGCCAATGGTCCTTTAATGTCTACTGCTGCTCGTTGGAACTGGGTATCCATTGCAAGCATGGGTTGCATAGGTACCCTAGCCCCCTTCCCCTGGCATCCATAGCGCTGAAAGGGATCACAAGAGTTACAAAAATGAATAACATCTCAATTCACCCCAGGCCAATAGAACACCCCAGTTAGATGATGGCAGGTCTTCTTTATACCCAATTGCCCAGCTAAGGGTACCTCATGTGCCAACGCTAGTAGTTTCCCTCTGTACTTCTGAGGAACTATCATCTGTCTTCTGAGTTCTTTACCTTCCTGTTCCTCAGCTTCAGCAGGTACCCAGTACAGTAGTTCCTTATCCCATTCATATTTATCTTTCCCAGGACCTGGTTCCTGTCTCCCAGCTCTACTTCTTGCTCCAGCCAAAGTTCCAACCTGTTTTAACTTTATCTTTAACTCATCCAAACTAATCCAGCTTTTCCACAACCCCTCAGCAGGTAATGAGCTCACCTTAGAGTCTGGATACTCTGTTGGATCCCGGTTCTCAGTGGGTTCCATGTCTGCTGTGGCTGTTTGTGCCCTAGTCACAGGATGCACATATTGACTCTCCATGTGGCCTAGGGCATTTCCCAATTGTACTGCTGCAGGTAACCCTTGCATGATGCCCACCTCCCTAACCCCTTTCCAAGTGCCCCAGTCTAAATGTACATGAGCAACTGGAATGGAGAACTTGTCTCCTCTGGCCACCATAACCATCTTTTGTTTTGGGAGCAATGCAGCTTGTGGCACTAGGTCTGTGTGGACCAAAGTAACTGCAGCCTATGTGTCCCTGAACCCTGTGACCTTACATCCTAGCACCCAAAGAGGTTGAAGATGTGGTCCCTGGTGTCCTCCTGATGCTCCTGTAAAGCATGAATGTTCGTATATCCATCTGCTGTGTTGGCCCGAACTGAGCTTTATTGGAGTACTCTACATCCAGGTCCCATTCTCCTAAAAAGCATACTGGTCTTGCAACTGGTTCTTCTCTTCTTTTTGTTGAACTGGGACAATCCCTGAGAGTGTCATAGCTGATGGCAACCAAAACACTCAATTTGTGCACTTATAAACTCAGGATGGGTTCAATGGGCTGCAGTGAAGTTAAAACCCCTCTCAAATGACCCTTACTCTCTTGTAAGTTCTGGTGCTAGACTATAGTTAAGGCGAGTCACCCCTGCCAGTGGTTCCTGCTGCTGAGAACTTCTCTTTGAAAGGTACAGGTGGTACTCCCTTATACATTTTTTTCTCCCCTAGTGACGACAAAGTGATCTGCTAATCGGGCTGCCATTTCCCCAGTAGTGGGTTTTTGATCCTGGAGCCATTTACGGAATTCTGTAGAGCAGATAGATAGTAGTTGCTCCATTAATATTATATCTAATATCTGTTCTACAGTGGTGGCTCCCTTTGCTGCCCACCAATTTTCAGCAGAGGTGTCTCCCATCCCCTTACTTTCTGTCGTAAATCTCTTAGTGAAAGTCTCAGGGGTGATGGCATACCTGGCTAACAGTACTCGTCCTACCTGTGTATAATCTCTAGCCTGATCTCTTGGCATGGCTCTATATTCCTCACTGGCTTTTCCAGTCAATCTACTGACCAGCAGTTTGATCTACTCCCTAGGACGTAGCTCATGTAGATGCCATTGCTTCTCAAATTCTTGGAGAAAACCGCCTATGGTATCTTTCTCCTCAGAGAAGTATTTAAAACTTTAGTAAGCCATTTTCACTCGGGAGGATCCATCATCATATCTTTCTGCAAGCCTATGGATAGCCTGACTAGATTCCTCCCTTCTCTTATTCCTCCCTTCCTGACTAATTTGTCCTCTAAGTGTCAAATACTGTTTCATACTAAAGACTACTGTTTTGCATTTTTCAAATCTACCAAGATGTCTTTCCCCTCTGACAACAATACTAGGTTCTGGGGTTAGGATGATAGTGTGCTTACCCCTTCCTCCAAGCGTCCTTCCACTTGTTGTAGTTTATCCTCTCTGATCAGCTCCTTGATCATTCTTCTTGCTTTAGTCATTCTGCCAGAGAACCCTCTGCTCCTGAATATGTCTCTAATTTCAGCTACAGATACAGTGAATATAAAAAGTCTACACACCCCTGTTCAAATTTCAGGTTTCTGTGCCGTAAAAAAAATGAGACAAAGATAAATCATTTCAGAACTTTGTCCACCTTTAATGTGACCTATAAACTGTACAACTTAATTGAAAAACAAACTGAAATCTTTTAGGTAGAGGGAAGAAAAAATATAAAAATAAAATAATATGGTTGCATAAACATGCACACCCTTAAACTAATACTTTGTTGAAGCACCTTTTCATTTTATTACAGCACTCAGTCTTTTTGGGTATGAGTCTATCAGCATGGCACATTTTGAATTGGCAAGTTTTGCCCACTCTTCTTTGCAAAAACACTCCAAATCTGTCAGATTGCGAGGGCATCTCCTGTGCACGGCCCTCTTCAGATCACACCACAGATTTTCAATCGGATTCAGGTCTGGGCTCTGGCTGGGCCATTTCAAAACTTTAATCTTCTTCTTGTGAAGCCATTCCTTTGTTGATTTGGATGTATGAATTGGGTCGTTGTCATGCTGAAAGATGAAGTTCCTCTTCATGTTCAGCTTTCTAGCAGAAGCCTGAAGGTTTTGTGCCAATATTGACTGGTATTTGGAACTGTTCACAATTCCCTCTTTCTTGACTAAGGCCCCAGTTCCAGCTGAAGAAAAACGGCCCCCACCATGCCACCACCATGCTTCACTCTTTGTATGGTGTTTTGGTGATGTGCAGTGTTGTTTTTGCGCCAAACATATATTTTGGAATTATGGCCAAAAAGTTTAACCTTGGTTTCATCAGACCATAACACCTTTTCCCACATGCTTTTCAGAGACTTCAGATGTGTTTTTGCAAAATGTAGCCTGGCTTGGATGTTTTTCTTCATAAGAAAAGGCTTTCATCTTGCCACTCTACCCCATAGCACAGACATATGAAGAATATGGGAGATTGTTGTCACATGTACCACACAGCCAGTACTTGCCAGATATTCCTGCAGCTCCTTTAATGTTGCTGTAGGCCTCTTGGTAGCCTCCCAGACCAGTTTTCTTCTCACCTTTTCATCAATTTTGGAGGGAGCTCCAGTTCTTGATAATGTCACTATTGTGCCATATTTTCTCCAATTGATGACATCACTGTGTTCCATGGTATATCTAATGCCTTGGAAATTATCTTGTACCCTTCTCCTGACTGATACTTTTTAACAATGAGATCCCTTTGATGCTTTGGAAGCTCTCTGTGGACCATGGCTTTTGCTGGGGATGCGACTAACAAAATTTCAGGAAAGACCAACTAGAGCAGCTGAACTTTATTTGGGGTTAATCAGAGGCACTTTAAATGATGGCAGGTGTATGCTGACTCCTATTTAACACGATTTGGAGTGTGATTGCTTAATTCTGAACACAGCTACATCCCCAGTTATAAGAGGGTGTGCAGCTTTATTCAACCACATTCTTTTTTTCTTCCCTACACCTAAAAGATTTCAGTTTCTTTTTCAATTGTATTGTACAGTTTATAGGTCACATTAAAGGTGGAAAAAGTTCTGAAATGATTTATCTTTGTCTCATTTTTTTACAGCACAGAAACCTGACATTTTAACAGGGTTATGTAGACTTTTTATGTCCACTGTATTTCCTCATATGCTGCCATCCATTTATACAGAGTTCCCACTGCTGCCAGTCAATTGTCATGATCAGGGGTGTTTATCTGGGTGTCTCCTTCCCCAAATGACTACTCCAGAGCATCAGAAACGCTATTGAATTGCTACAATTCCTCAAGCCCGTAAATGTTTTCAAACCCGTAATCAACAAATGTAGGGGGGAAATCCTACCAGTACCTGCAAAGGGGTTAAAGACATATCTGTAGCACTGTAAAAGCAAATATAAAATCAATACTGCACTGTAAATGATGGGGAAAGCGATGAAAGACATTACAATGAATTGCACAACAGTCTCAAGATCGCAAATCGTAAATAAAAAATAAATAATGTTTCATTTCAGGGTTATATCGATCTTGGGAATCAATGAGTTAATACATATCAGGCCACCGACATGGACTACTGCAAGATGCGGGCTTCAAATTGATTCAGGCTCTATGTAATTTATTCTCATTTTAAGCTTTTGGGAGGCAGGTGACATTTATACAATACATGTATTATGTAGCAAAGGTCCAGAAGACCTGCTGTACAGTTTTGGCGCCTTACAATTTGGCTTTAACACTTTTGGTCTGGGAGAATTTATTATAGGCAAATTCTTGCATTTTTTTACTTTACAGATATCTCATTTAATTCAGCCCCATTCTGTTGTTCCACCTGAAGCCAGCAGCAATACTAACTCATTGGTAAAGGTAAGGAATGATAATTTAATTATGCTAAAAACGTTATTTTCATAAATATAAAAAAATGTGTTGTGTTCCTTGTATAAGCTGAGTTGTTTTGTTGGAATGAGCTCATAAACATGTTGTCAGATAAGCTTAATAACAATTGTGCTATTTTAATATAACGTATTCTGTTTTTTCAGCACCACAGCTACACTCCTCTATCAGAATAAATAAACACTACATAACCAGATATGTAGACTGATAAATACCTGGCAGTAATTTCAGAAGTTCCGATAAATTATATTTTTTATAAGGCAATAGATTTGAGCAAAGTTTTACCAATATTTCAAAGCTTACTGAGACCCTAATTCAAACATGGAATAGCAATTTAGGAATTAAACAGATAATTATTTATATTTTAATTTGCAGTGTCATACTGATACAATAAGCCACATCTAAAACTACAATTTGCTTTAGATTGCACCTGATTTTGCACTATCCCATAGAGAAAACTACTGAACTTTATTTCATTGGTGAGGCAGAAGTACATATCAGATGTTTTTTGTTTTGTATAAAAAGGGCTTGTCTGATTTTGCAAAAAATAAAAATCAGTTAAGATGTGCTGTAACCATTATATCTCTTTAGATTAATGACATAGCAAAAATGTAATTAAAGATGAGAGCACCCACAATTGCCTATAGTGACAATACTTTTTGCTTCAGAATCTGGGCAACATGCAAATTAGTAAGTAACTATGTCCCTAGCATTGTATAGAAATTGGTTATGATACATATTGTTTCCTCATTATGTTTTAAGCACACAGCAATAAGTAGAGAAGAAGCACTAGGTATCCACAATGCTAGGATAACATTCTGCTCCCATTCTACTGAGCTCATGGCAACCCACAGCACATCTTCAAAATGATCTCCTATCAAAGCTGTCATAACAATCACTCCCCCTATCCAGTCACCAGGGGATTCAAATCCTCAAACAGGTCATGGGCAACTGGAGATCTGAGATGTCCATTAGTTTTCTGATGAGTTTTACTCTGCCTCTACTGGATAGTAAAATTCTGAATCTGCAGGGCTAGACTCCATCTCAACAGCAACAACAAATTATTGCCTAAAAAGGTAAGTCTACAGTTTCTTTAGGGCACAGATGACGGCCAGACATGCATTCTCAAATGCCACATATCTGACTTCTCAGGGTGAAATCTTGCAATCAAGTGACCTTCGCCCTAGCCATCCACCTGACTCAAAACAGCCCTGATACCATAGGTAAAGTAACTTGTCACAGCTCGGACAGGGTGGGACATTAGAATAGCCTTAATGCCCCAGAAGGCTTTCTCACCAGAACTGCCTAAACTTGCCTCTTACTCATTGGGGTGGGCCATTGCTCTATTGAGGCAACATTGGCTGCTTCTGGATGGACCATTCCAGTCTCTACTCTGTGCCCTAGGTACTGCACCTACCCTTTAGCAAACTAGAACTTGTATGAGTGAATGGTCAACCCTACTTCCTTAATTTGATCCAGCATTATGGCCAAGTGGTCCTCATGTTCCTGACAAGTATGACTGAATACAGTATGACAATGTAATACAGCTATGTATAGGTGAACTCATGGCACCCTTGTAGGAGGAGCTCAACAAGAGACTGTGTACCAGCCCAGTCAGTGTCTCCTGCCTATCTCTTAGCTGCAGCACGTATGGCACTATGGGGATTTCCTCCCCTTGGTGTTGCCCTTCCCAAAATGCCTGTAACAGGTCCAATAGCCTCCTAACTGCCCATACAAGAGAGCCCCATTGTCTTTTGAAATACCTATCTGTAGGCAAAGAGGAGGTTTGGAAGCAAATGTTCTTAATATTTCTCTTAGTCTACAAAGACTCTAATCATAACATTCTCTGTGTCATTAAACCTCTCACACAAGCCATGTGTCATGACTGACTGTGGGACTCACCTGAATCCCACAAGCAACCCGTTTATTTAGGACTCTTAACACATTGGCATGCTAATATCAAAGGCTATTCAAATGGACATGAGATGTGTGCTAAGGACTGTAGCAATGTGTCTTTCATCTAGGTGTAATGTTTAAATAATGTATGTGTGTTACAAAAAAAGAAAAACACTTTTTTAACTTTTGACATCTGGTCTCTGACCTCAGATAGTCATTAAGTGGACTTATTACATGATGTGGTATGCATCATTTATTGCATGTAGTTGGCAGAAATGGTTTATGTGATATTCTGATGTATTTGGTCCAGAAATGCAATTTCCGATGTTACTCTACCCCACCCTAGCATCTCATGCATGATCAAAATACAGTCATAAAATCTAAAGTGACCTAACCAGATAACCTCAAAGCTCTGGTTTATCTTGTGATGGGAGGGGGGTTTAAAGCCTAGTAAAGGCTGTAAGAAAAACAGACCCCTCTTACAGGGACGTGTTTTGTGAAAAGGAGGTTTGGCCAAAGAAAGGACCTTTTTGGATCTCCCGCTTAAATTCAGTCAGGTTTGCCGTAGTCCCTAACCTTTCCCAAGTTGACATCTGGCTTACCGCAGGTTGGGCTGTCTTTGAGTCACGATGGCCACATAACAACACCACATAAGATCCAAGCAGTTCCTCCACAATACTTGCACTGGGAGTTCTTTCCCTTGCCCATGCTCCAGTCAAAATAAACTCGTGTTAGCTGCTGGTCCCAAGCCACCACAATGTCCTCCTCGTATGAGTCTCAGGCACCATGGATTAGGTCCTGGAATTGAGTCTTGTTATGTACGGGAATCACCTGGTAATGGGCCAGCAGCAAATGGAGATGTGGGGAATGGTCCAGTAGGCCGTTCTGGCTTGCCAACTAAACAAGCACACCAGGAGTATGACCCAGCTGATGATGCCCCCCCCCCCCAGCATCATAAATTCACTATAGGGTAGCTTTTGTGTGGTGGGTCAGGATAAGCAGAGCTCTGCCTGTAATATGGTGACTGGCCGACTTGCACCCTTGTGACCTCCGCTCTGACTTCCTCATCACCTCCATATTGTGATCTGTGGACAGATCTTCTACTAGTAGGGTAACCCGATGGCGGTACCTCTTGCCACCTCTAGGTCCATTGCACAGGACAGGGAAGCCTAAAAAACTATTTTTTCCCTGTGGGAACACTTGCTTTTCATCCAGACAGTGCAGTTTTGGCATTCTGTCTGGGAGGGGGAGCTGCCACAGACACCCCCTGTCATGGATCAGCCCCCTTAGTTTGTTCATTCAGAGCTCATTATATTGAGCCATCGTTACCGGTTGTTTTCAAGTCTCTGTCGCTTGTTTTTACCACTCAATAGCATCAACCCAGTCACTGCCACCAGTTTGTCAAGAGTAGGGACCAACTGTGCTGGCCAATGAATGGATCCCACCACTTAGGTATTCTCTGCTGCTGGTTTCTATGAATTACTCTTCTCATGCTTCCTTAACCAATTAAATATAATATTAGGGGCATCATTTATAACACATGTTTGTCAACTATCTGTCCTGGGAGTAATGCCAGTTTCTGAGGCCTTATCTGACACAGTAAGTAACTGATTATTGCATAAATGTCCTAAGAATAATGGATTGGTTCTCAAAGACAGATATGATATGTTTGCATGCTAGTGAACCAATTCCTGATGTTCAGGATATTAAAAAAAAAATTGTGCTTTTTTTTTAAAGGAATTGCTTCTAACATATAACTTTACAACATTGTCCTATGTCCAGACAATACATATGTTTTGGAGAAAACTAAAGTAGTTCTCGGAGATATCTGTCCATGGCCAAATTACCAATATACATATAGTGTGCACACCTTAGAGAAATAATACACCAACAAAGAGTTCTGGTATAAAGCTTTCTCTCGCCCCCCGTTTATTAAATCAGCTGTCATATTTATAAAAATTTTAACAATCAGATAAATGTTGCATCTTGGTGAACACCAGTCTAAGTAAGGCCTCTGATTGGTTCCGGAAGGCGGCGAGGCACATATCCTTATTAGGTTTCGGATCTGATGTCATTATGGCCAGACTAAGTGAAACCTCTGATTGGCCCTGGAAGGTGGCGGGTCTCACATCCTTATTTGGTCATGGATATGAATGCCATCTTACTGCTCGCAGGATATGATTCAGTAGCCATCTTTGGTATAAGGAGACTTCAAGTATCATCCCACAGGGGATGAGTCTTTCTTCCCATTGGTCAAGAGGTCAGGACAAAGGGAAGATAGCATTCTCCTTATAATGTCCGAGGTGTGGTAGCTGTCGTCATCCTAGATAAACCGGATATAATGCTACCGACATCTTGCATGCGGAAGTGATGAATCCTCCATCTTAGAGTTCCCAATGATTCAGCAATATTAATAAAACTTTGGTTACGTGATAATACTGCAAAGATAAGATATATAAGTAGGACACAAACATAAATGCATTTTATACAGATTTCAGTCCATAACAGTCCCCCCTAAATTTCATGCAATGTTTATGTTACCCCTGCGTTCTTAAGTCTTAATTAATAGTTATTACATCCTTACTCATTATTGGATGTCAAAATCTATTTGTATCTATTTTCTTGACTATGGTCCCTCCGGAGCACTATTCTTTGTGGTTTCTATTTCCGGATGTTGGAAGCATTGCGTGTAAGTAAGACATAGGTACCTATCTTCGTTCGATCTGGCTTGCCATGACCTGACGTCACACCTACCCTATGTCCTATGCGGCATGGGAAAACCTAATAAGCCTCTATTAACTAATAGTGTATCTGGTCTAGAACAAGGACCATAATGCTTAGGTATAATACCTTTACAAAACACTCTCCGTAGAGCCAGTTACTGTCTGTATTAGACTGTGAGACGTCTTGCATATATCATTCTGTCCATAAAGATCTGTGTCTAGGTTCTGATGCACAAAAGTGGGGGAAGCTTTTTCCATTGCATTCTGCAAATAAGTATGCATACAGTGAATAATACAGCATAGGAGGAAGGCAAGTAGAATTATGACAACAAGGATAGCCATCCCAGCTTGTAACAAAACCTTTTGCCAACCATTCATCCAACTAAACCATGAATCCCATTTTTCTATAGTACCAGAATTTTCTTTTAGTTCTTGGCCAAGTTCAGCTAGTTTCTTTATGGCCAAGGTGATCTTACCGTTTGGTCCTGTATTATCAGGAATATATGTGCAACATGCACTAGTGGCAGGAAGCATTTTACATACTCCTCCTTTCTCTGTAAGAATCATATCTAATGCCATGCGATTCTGGAAGGTCATGTGTGATGTAGCTTCTAACGGCTCTGCAATACCTTTTAAGGCATCCTTGGTATAATTAACAAACCGTTGCAGTTTAAAGTAAATATAATTAATCCAAGCAACATTCTTATTTACTCCAATCATTGGTATGAGTGACTCAAAACCTGCTGCTACTTGATTGCGAGCTTTAAATTCATTCGGCACCCTCCTTGGGACTCCTATGGCATCAATATTTACATGTGGGTCAAACTTTCTCCAGGTTCAGATGATAATGATGCATGCCTCTTCTTTCTAGATTGTGTTTGAAGAATGCTAGATGGATCACCATAATAAGTTGGGACAATATGGAGTGGACATACACTTAATCTGGCCCTGCCATACTCCTGACATTCTGACTCTAAGCTTCATGTCCCCACATATCCAATATATATCTCCCAAGGATTCTGTGTGTTTAAACAATAATATGGATGATCCATCTCTGTATGTCTGACAAAAAACCACTTGGGAACCTCTGTAAGTTAGTTACATAAGAAACATTCCTGCGGTAACATGTATAATTTCCTGGATATATAGTTATACCCTCACCTGAATGCGGGTTATTAGTTATCATAGGATATGTCTTTTTCCTTTTTTTTACATCTAGTTACATCACTGAGTGTGTTTTTAAACAGGCTCAGGAAACATTTTTTCTTTTAATAAAGGTATGGTGAGTGGAACAGTACCCAAATGGCCTAGCATGGCCACAAACATAACAATTAGTTTTGTTATTTTCTTGGACATTATATTTCATCCATTCCATCCATCCCTGTTTCAGTAGCTAATGTATCTTCATATGTTGGATCACCATTAGCAGTCATTGTTCCAATGATTTTGGGACCTGGTTGTAATATCTGTAATACAAGTGGTAAGTCAGGATACGTGTATAAGTCTGCTAACTTAAATTTACCTGAGAACTTTGTAGTCTCCCCCTTACTCCATGCTCCCATCAAATATGTGTCAGCATCTATGGGACTAGGATTTTGTATAGTCAGAGTTAGCTGCATGCTAGAACTAGTCTTGCCACTATTTAAACATCTTCCAGTCTTTAGTAGAGTCATACGATCTAGTAGAGATCTACCTAGGTCATCTTTCTTGGCTACAGCGTTCTGAGGTCTATACTCCAAGGGTGTTCCAGTAGTCCATCCTACCATATCCCATGTGGGACAATCTTTCCCATAAGCATTCCCATCATTTTTTACATCAACACATATGTATATAGCCTTATTAGGGGAGGATTTATACAAGTCACACTGTTCATGGACAGTAGGACATCTAACAATATCACAGAAATCAAAGGTGTATGTAGCAACATGTGTAGAAAGTGAATTATACCAAAATGTGACTCCATCTTCACATTTTGTAATAGTTACATGCTGTGCACTGTTCAAGAATACTGTAAGAAACAAGATAAAACACTGAGTTATACTCATTGTGTTGGTTCCTGTTCATCAGGGGGAGCAACCATTTTGCAATGTGACGCGTGGACCCAAGTAGGTTTCGCTTCCAACTTAACCGAAGTTGTTGTGATCAGTAGGACTTGGAAAGGACCTTCGTATCTGGGTTCCAGTGGGGTTTTCCTCACAAACCTCTTGACCAGAACCCAATCTCCAGGAAGTAGTTAGTGTGTGCCAGTATCTACCTCCGAATCTGGAATAGAAGAGAACACTTGTGCATGGATTTTAGTCAGTGCTGTGGACAAGGCTATCACATAGTCAACAAGTACATCAGATTTCAACTGCAATTGCTGAGGGAAATAACATCCTAATCTAGGAGCAGACGCAAATGAGGAGATAAAGCATGTTTTCCCCTAGGGGTATACCTGCCACTGAACAAAGCTATAGGAAGGCTCTCAGGCCACAGCATACAAGTTTCTTGTGACATTTTTAGCATTCTAGACTTCAAAGGTACATTCATACGTTCCGCCCTCCCACTACTCTGGGGATGGTAGGGTGTATGAAAAGATAGTGTCACTCCTAGAGCTGTCCATATTTATTTAGCTAAGATTGCAGTGAAAGCTGGTCCCTGGTCACTTTCAATTACTTCAGGGACCCCATATCTGCAGATGACCTCTGTTAGTAACCGCTTCACTGTGGTCTTTGCAGTCATATTTGTGACTGGGTAAGCTTCTGGCCATCCTGAGAACATACAGTATCTACAATGACCAATGCATATTCAAACCGGCCACTTTTTGGCATTTGAATGTGGTCAATTTGTATCCTCTGGAATGGGCACAATGATTTTGCTAGATTTTTCTGTGGAGTTTTCTCAGTTCGACCTACATTACATTTGGCACTGATGCTACATGACTTGCAATAGTTATTTGTAAGGGTGGTGATGCCTGGAGCCACATAGTACTTGTCTATTAAATCATTCATTAGAGTCTTTGACAAATGTGCTGGTCCATGGGCCCATTGTACTGTTGCTGGATATAGGCTTTTTGGTAAACACAATCTCAAATTATTAACATATAGTCCATCTTTAAGGGTTGCTCCCTTTGTCTTCCATTTGTTTATTTCTTCTGGATTTGCAGTTTTCTGTACTTCCTTGAGTAACTTCAAATCTATAGGTAGAGTTTGCATCGTATAGATTTTTACATTTTCATTCATCTCTTTCTTATTCATTTCCTGTGATATCATTGCTGCCTTTTTAGGCATTTGATCTGCTAGATGATTTCCTCGTGCTTCATCTGAGTTTAGCTTCCCATGTGCCTTCACCTTCAGTATGGCCACTTCTTCTGGGAGTGCTAACGCATCCATCAGTTCACGTATGGCTTTATCATGCTTCACTGGAGTACCTGCAGCTCTCATAAATCCTCTGGCCTTCCAAATTATTCCAAAGTCTTGGGTCACTCCCAGAGCATATCTGTGTAGATATTGGCTCGCCGTCCTGCTGCAATCTCACAGGCTTTAGTCAATGCAATCAACTCTTCCTCTTGTGCTGACATGGTGGGAGGTAATGAGAAGGCTTGCATCACATCTTTTTCCTTGGTCACAGCCTATCCTGTGTGATATTTCCCATTCTCATCAGCATATCTTGATCCATCTACATATAGAGTGATGTCTGGACCTGTTAGGGCAAGTTCCTTTACATTTGCAAGATGTGAAGTCTCCATTTCCATCTGCTGAAGACAGTCATGAGGTGGGTTCGTTAATCTTGGAATGGCATATAGGTCTCTTGCTTGTGTTTTATGAAAACTGTTTACTTGCCAGTTGAGGATTTTCTTTGTCACTCCTTCTTTTTCTAACTCCTCCTCATCTGCAGATTCCCACCATTTTACTGCGGCTTCCAATGAATTCCATGTGCTTTGTACAGACCTTGTTAATGCTATATGTGGGATAGCTGTATCCCAGTGTTTGTAGAGTGATTCTGCTTCTGATGGGAGTTCTACTGTGAGTGCACTGTCACATCCTGCATTATACAATGTCATTCTTTTCAAGGTGACTTGTTTCAACTTCATAAGGTCTGTTTCATATTGTAGATCCCGTCCTGGGGATCGCTTATCCCATAGTGTACAATGTAGAGAGTCTTGGGTTTCATCTGCTTTTATTTGACTGGCAATGCGTCCTAGTAGATGAATATTCACATCTAGATTAATTTCTGACTTTGGATCCAGATTCAAACTGTACCAAAAATATTCTTCCTCCTCATCTTCCCCCTCGGGAAATGGTAAGAGAGTAGATGGATTAAGCACATAACATCTCTGCAATGTCACATTATCTGGCAGGAGTAGTGAACATTGTAAACGAAGGTGTCTAGCTGCTGTTAAGTGCTTTGGTTGTGTCTGCTGTATGATGGCAGCAATGTCATGTGGAGCAAGTATTGACAAAGGATAACCAAGGACTATGTCACTTGTTTTGTCCAGCAAGGCATGAGCTGCTAATACTGCTCTGAGGCAAGATGGGCCTCCTCGTGCTACAGCATCCAGGTGACATTAAAAGTAACCAATGGGGCGTTGTCTGCTTCCATGTGACTGTGTCAAGACTCCCATCGCATGTCCTTCTCTTTCTGACACAAACAGCTTGAAAGGTAAATCATAGTTTAGCAGCCCTAATGCAGGGGCTGAAGAGATAGCCTTTTTTAGTGTGTAAAAATTGTTCAGGGCTATCTGCGTCATCTGAAAAGGTTCTGTCTTCAAGACATCGTGCAAAGGTTGCATTAGAAGAGATGCTTCTGGAATCCATGCTCTGTAATAGGATATAAGTCCCAGGAAAGTGTGCAGAGGTCTGTGTCCTTCTGGTATAGGCATCTCTTCTATAGCTCTGACACGGCTGTGTGTGAGATGACGCACGCCTATAGAAAGGCAATGTCCTAAGAATATAGCAGTCTCTTGACACCATTGTAGCTTTTCTCTGGATACCTTACATCCTTGTTCCGCTAAATGTTTTAGCAAACTTTCTGACGTCCGTGTGGCTGTAGGAAGATCTTCATCACAAAGTAAAAGATCATCAACATATTGTAAAAGTACAATGTCAGGATTTGCTTGTTGCCAAGAATCAAGGATAAGATTCATTGCTTTGGCAAACTGGCTAGGCGAATTTTGTGCCCCTTGGGGCATTACTGTCCATTTATATTGCTTGTGATCATGTGTAAAAGCAAATAGATACTGACACGAAGGGTCTAGAGGAACGCTAAAGAAAGCGTTTGACAGATCCACCACAGTGAAATATGTTGCTGCTGGAGGTATTCCAGAAAGGAGAGTATGCGGGTTCGGCACTATGGGAGTGTCTAATATGGTTGCTTCATTGACTGCTCGCAAATCCTGCACCATTCGATATTTTACTGGTTCTCCCTTCTTGGATTTCTTCTTTACTGGAAATACCGGCGTGTTGCATGGTGACGTACATGGGACTAACGCCCCCTGCTACACCAGTCTTTGTAACTGCTTTGAGATTGCATCAATCTGTGCAGGTTTTAAAGGATACTGTGGCTTTCGTGGTAGCTCTGCTCCGGGCTTCAGTTTTACTATGACCAGTGGTACTCTCAGATGTCCAATGTCTTCTGGACCTTGTGAACAAAGAGTTACCGGGATTCTATTCAAGATGTCATCTGGGCCTTGGTCACTACTATTTTTAGCATCTATGTATAGTAGTATGGGTAATGAGCAGAGTGCTGATGTGTCAGTAATTGCTAAAGGTGAAGATACTCGTATAGTTCCATCTGGGGAAAACAGTATGGATGCCTGCAATCGGGAAAGTACATCTGCACCTAACAAGTTCATGGGGCACGTGGAGGACACTACAAATCTAGCAAGCAGATCTGGGAACGGGCCTATTTGCAGAGGTTTGGTTAGATGATTAGATGTGGGAATGCCGTCAACTCCTACACAAGCAACATAAATTTCAGACAGGTAAGATGAGTCGGGCAGATCTTGTTGTCTTATGACGCTTCTGGCTGCGCCTGTGTCTACTAGTTGTGGGAGTTCCTTCTATTGGTAGTGTTACCATAGCTTGGGGTCCCACTGCATTATCCCCTGAAGAAACTGCCAGAACAGGGGACACTGACAAAGGCTCACCACTGTCCTATGCTGTATTCTGGGCCCTCTGCTCTTCACTAGCATCACTCCTCTGCTGTCTGTGCCTCTGTTTCCTTGGTGCTCTACAATTCTTACTAAGATGTCCAACCTTGTTACAATTGAAACACTGTCTTGTTTCTCTCCGTTGTGACTCTTCTTTGTCTTGTTTAACATCCTGTAAATTAATTGCCTGATCTGCTAATTTGTCCTGTGCCCATAATCTTAATAGTTCTCAGAATGTCTCACCTGACTCAAAATCATTTTTAAAATGTTCCGTATCATATGGATCTATTATGTTTTTTATAATAGGCCAGTATGAGTCTCCTGCTTTGATTTCACACAGACTAACCAAGTCCCTCCAAGCTGCAGCGTAAGTCTTTTGTATTTGTGATATCTTTCTACAGAAAGCCATAGGCTGCTTCTCTGAATCGGGCAATGTATTTATGAGGGAGATGGCTTGTGTTGGTGTGAATGCAACATACTTTAATGCTCTACTACTTCTTTTACGCCCTTTACCATGTTTGTCTGCTCTGGAATTTGTCGCTTTATTTTTTCACTCATCTGTATCTTCTCTTCCCCCCATACAAGCATCCTCGTCTGTACTCTCATTCCCTTGCTGGAATGTGGGCGTATCTTGTATGTCTGTCCGTTTCTTAGGTTCGGATACCGGGACTGTTGATGTACCTGCTATGGAGCCATTTGCGCTAGCCGCACCAGTATCCCCTGGGGAACCATCTACAACATTTGGCTGTGTCATAACTGGGAACATCGGATATGGAGAATACAGAGTCCCATTTGCAGTCAATATGGGATAGAGAGGTGTATTTGTTGTCAGAACAGGGAACATACATGTGTACGTACAACAGACTCCGGGGGGGGTGGATAGGTTGTGCCGAGTGTAGCACAAATCTTCGAGTGGGCGGTACGACGGGCAACACCGTCACATTGAGAGGAGTGTTCAGGGGTGGGTTGAGCTCCTCCCTCATGTGTGTGTGGGTGCCATCTTGGGGCTGTGGCTGAATGGAATGTCTTTGTCCTGTAAAGGGCAGTGGCTGCACTGTGCTAAGGTCACAGGGTGTTTGCAGTGTGGAGGGGACAACGGTTGGAGACGGGTAACTGACTGCTTCACATGGAGCATAATACACATACATTTTCTGCCCATTTATCTCAACCTCTTTCTCTGTCCAACCCTCCTGTTCCATTGCTTTAGCCACCTTGTACCATGCTTCTGCACTCGGCAACAAACCACAATCTTGCAATTGCCCTTTACTATTTTTCAATACTTTTTCGCCATTCTCCTGCCCTTAAATGTCCTCCAACAATACTCGTGAACCCACACACTTTAAACATCTTCTTACATTTGTTTACAACTGCCTCACCCCCTCTTCTCTTCATTATCTCTCGGGCTAGCAAGCCCTCACCCAGTTTATTCTGATTCTGTCCAATTCTCCCATGCTCAGTACATACGTATCTGGCAATAAATAACCAGCAAGATAGAGAGAGAGAGACCAGTCGTTTGAAATAGAAAGTCTGATGTGCTCGACTGCTACGAAGGGTTACTCCGTACATCTTCCTTAAACTCAGACCGTTGTTACCGCCCTCCGGGGACTATACATTTGTAGTGCATAACCACTCACTACTGGCAAGGGATAGCAAGGAGAACAGTGGATAGAAACAGATGAATCAGTAAGGACATAAGATTACGGAAGAGAATAACATCACATTGCAATATATATTGATAATCAGCAATGACATGACATAATAATCATCAAACCATCATGAATCAACAATGGCATAAAAACATGCATCATAACCAGCATTACATATCATAACAGCGTTTGCACTTACTGTACAAATTCATACGACCTTAAGCATTGTCATAGAAAGAATTCTCTTAACTAAGATACGTTCTTAAAAGAATTCAACCAGGATGGGAGGGGGAGTATTCTTTCGCTGTGTGTGCTCTAACCTTGCCTGTCACACAGCCCAGCAAATTCAGCTTCACAAGTACAGGGGGAGAAATTCAAAGCTACATTTCTCATTGATATCATAATAACCAAAACTTCTAGCTCAGCAATTTTTCTTAGTCCGGGGTCTCACACTTGTCTCGTGTTAAATTGACGCCCTCAGGGCTTACTCTGTTATGAATACAAACAATCTGCCTCTGAAGTCTGCGTCCCACATAAACGTTTTTTTTTTTTTTTTTATATTATATTTTTTTTATATACCCTCTCCAGGAAAAGTATGCAAACCAGCATCAATCCCAAAATACACATATGCACTTCCTGCACGTACAACTCCTCCGGATTTGTGCTACACTCGGCACAACCTATCCACCCCCACGGAGTCTTTTGTACGTACACATGTATGTTCCTGGACCACAATATCTTGAAAAATCACAATTACTCAACCCACACTCTCAACAATCATACACAGGTGACAGATATCACTATCTCTTGTACATGATTCAAAAATAGACTTGAGGCAAGTTATTACTTGTACTTTTAAAACTTCCCCAACAGCGGGTCTGGATGACGGGCTGAGTCCCAGAAACAGGTTTACGCGGTTAAGGTGCTAAATGTGTCCTTACCGTGTACCGGAGGTGATCAGGCTCCGCCCGTTCCTGCAGGCTCCGTCCGGATCCCTTGCGTCCGCTGTCAGTTAAACCTCAAGTCCCTGTTCGGGCGCCAATTTGTTTTGGAGAAAACTAAAGTAGTTCCCGAAGATATCTGTCCCTGGCCAAAATACCAATATACATATAGTGTGCACACCTTAGAGAAATAATACACCAACACAGAGTTCTGGTATAAAGCTTTCTCTCGCCCCCCGTTTGTTAAAACAGCTGTCATATTTATAACATTTTTAACAATCAGATAAATGTTGCATCTTGGTGAACACCAGTCTAAGTAAGGCCTGATTGGTTCCGGAAGGCGGCGGGGCACATATCCTTATTAGGTTTCGGATCTGATGTCATTATGGCCAGACTAAGTGAAACCTCTGATTGGCCCTCAAAGGAGGCGGGGCTCACATCCTTATTTGGTCACGGATATGAATGCCATCTTACTGCTCTCAGGATATGATTCAGTAGCCATCTTTGGTATAAGGAGACTTCAAGTATCATCCCACAGGGGATAAGTCTTTCTTCCCATTGGTCAAGAGGTCAGGACAAAGGGAAGATAGCATTCTCCTTATAATGTCCGAGGTGTGGTAGTTGTCGTCATCCTAGATAAGCCGGATATAATGCTACCGACATCTTGCATGCGGAAGTGATGAATCCTCCATCTTAGAGTTCCCAATGATTCAGCAATATTAATAAAACTTTGGTTACGTGATAATACTGCAAAGATAAGATATATAAGTAGGACACAAACATAAATGCATTTTATACGGATTTCAGTCCAAAGCACATATGTATTGCATACATCTACAAGTAATGTGTTATTCTACCCTGTGGCTTTAGTGCATATGTCCTGTTTAATAAGGACTGTATTTGGTATAATTAATTAAATTGGTGTGGTTATGTAAAATGTTATCAGTATTGAGGGGACAATATCAGATGAGACCCATGGCCATTAAGTCACAGTACAGGGTAGACTGAAATTTAGCACCCTGTTTCATTGGAGAATTCTGATTGTATTCTAAGTTGTTCATAAAGTTACTATAAAAGACGTGTTTACATTAATGGTTATAATATTCAACTGATGAAGCTGCATTATGACAGGAATCAGTCGACACGAATGGTACAATCACTATTACATAATATTAATGGAGCTCATACAGATTTGGTAGTGCTAGGATACAATGAAAATGGATACAAATCTGTACACACATTTGAAGACATGAAATAAAATATAATACAGCACATTGAACATACACAGGGATAAGGGATAAGATGAGAACCCTGCTCTTTATGAGCTTACAGTCCAAGAGATAGTTGGATGGTAGAAACAAGAGTTAAGCATATTGCATGATTAATAGATGATACATAATATTATAGCTTGATGGAGCGAGAGGTGTTTGAGATTATGGCTAGTGGATTTAGGGAGGTGAGTAGCATGCTTCTCTGAACAGATGAGTTTTTCAGAAAATGTTTGAATGTCTGAAGATTAGAGAAAAGTCTAATGAAGCAAGTTAGGAAGTTCCCAAAAATTAAGAGAGCTCTTGAAAAGTCCTGTAGGTGAGTATGGGAGTGTCAAACCATATGCAGAGCAGAGTTTAGCGTGTATTTGGAGACAAGAGTTAAGATGTAGGAGGTGATGTGCATTTGAGGACTTACATGTTAGGTTTATGATATGAAGCTAATGTGTTAGGGATTGGCAGATAATAAGTGTTGGGTGAAGTTGATGAGTCTGGTAGAAACTTTCAGTATAGAATGGAGTGGAATGGCAAATATGATGAAGATGCAATAGTCAGACCAGGACATGATGAGAGTGTGGATTATTGTCTTGAGTGAGAAAGGTGGGATTTTGAAGATATTCTGAAGGTGAAGACAATTACATGTAATGAGTGATGAATGTGGGGGATGAATGAGAGGTGCATTATAAATGCCATTGTGTTGAGAGGCTTATCAGAATCTAACAATTGATCATTAAATAAAATAAAATAGCAAATAAAATATTAGCATGTATTAGGAAGGGTATAGAAGCCAGGGAAGAAGATATAATTCTGCCACTATACAAATCTCTAGTACGCCCTCATTTGGAATATGGAGTACAATTTTGGGCACCACCTCACAAAAAAGACATTTTAGAGCTGGAAAAAGTACAGAGAAGGGCGACAAAACTAATAAGGGGAATGGAGGGGCTAAGTTATGAAGAAAGACTAGCAAAATTAAACTTATTTTCGCTAGAAAAAAGGCGTCTAAGAGGAGATATGATTACGTTATTTAAATACATCCAGGGTCAATATAAGGCTTTGTCAAGTGAACTTTTTGTAGCAAGAGATTTTCAACTGACAAGAGGACATCCGTTGAGGTTAGAGGAAAAAAGATTTCACCTTAAACAAAGAAAAGGGTTCTTCACAGTTAGGGTGGTTAAACTGTGGAATTCTCTACCAAAGGAGGTGGTGACAGCGAATTCCATAGACAACTTCAAAAAGGGGTTAGATATATTTCTGAATAAAGAGGACATTCAAGGCTATCCTAGATAACTAGCAAGGAATATTGATCCAGGGAGAAATTTGATCGCCAGTTTCTGGGGTCAGGAAGGAATTTTGCTTTTTTTTCCCCTTATGAGACAATTGGCAAAGTTTCAATGGTTTTTTTTTTATGTTTGCCTTCCTCTGGATCAATTAACAATAATTAACAATTAACAATAATAATAAATAGTCCAAATTAAAAAGATCAATAGAGATCTAAAAAGGTTGAACTTGATGGACTAACTCTTTATTCATTCTCCAATACTATACTATTAATAATTATTTAATCAATAATTTAATTAATAACTAATCCGCATATTGCAGATCAGAGGAGATCTTAACAGGTTGAACTTGATGGACTGAAAGTCTTTTTTCAACCTTAATTACTATGTAACTATGTAACTATTGTATTGAAAGTGGAGGGGAAAAATCAGCTAAATGTCAAATAGCTGTAAAGTAGTAATTTTGTGCTCCTATTGCAGAAAGATTATATTGTAAAGAGAAAAAGAAGTCACACATATAGTTATATAGCAAAGAAGAGGCGAAAGGCAGAACAGAAGAAATCAAATGTATCACTGCAAGAGGATGCAACACTACTCAAGAGACAAGTAAATCTGGTTAGTGTGTGTTTACAATTCCATGTATTGCATTTATATATTATTATTATTATTTATTATTATTATTATTATTATTATTATTATTATTATTATGATTGTTTATTTGTAATGTGCCAACATATTCCGTAGCACTATACATAAGTTAAGTTACAGGCAATGACAAGTTAAAGATTCACACATTTCAAACAGTGGATGGCCCTGTCTTTGAGCTTGGAATCCAGTGTCCATAGCGCTTTCCTTAAAGCACTGCGCAGGATTGAAACTCGCAGACTTACAATCTAAAGGGTTATATTTTAATGTATTCTTTTATATCCCTCACTGGCCTAGTGCAATCATCCACACAATTAAAATATTTGCTCTGACTAATGATTTTATTTATAATGCCTGTTCTCTGTCCCATATGAGGGTTTATTTCTCTGTATTTTTTGAAATAAAGTTAAATAAATATTTTTTGATGTAAAAGTTAACAAATAGCCAGTATTACTTTTTACTTGATAAAGAGAGTTGTCACTTTTGAAAGTGTGTTGCTTTAAATAAAATGTTTGTCCAATATAAAAGCTATGCAATACTCTGATACTGATTATTATTGTAAAGCGCAGAACAGGTTTAATGCAGCTGGTTAGGTCATTGTTATTGCTGATAGCAAAGCCTCAATATTTATACAACATTCATAAGATTTCTATGATTATTCTTTAGTAGAACAAAATATGTGTAACCTGTACAGTAAGTTGAAGAGAGATAAAAAGCACTTGACCCAACTAATCTGTTTACAAGTGGATTTACCTTACAAGTAAAGGCTGATAAACTGCAGAGTGCACTAAGTGTGCCCAGGTGAGAGGGGTGTGGCTTGACTGTTAAACTTGTATAAAAGGTTTGGGAGCTGGTTTGGGGCCTGTTTACAAGTGGATTTACCTTAAAAAGTAAAGGCTGATAAACTGCAGAGTGCACTAATTGTGCCCAGGTGAGAGGGGTGTGGCTTGACTGTTAAACTTGTATAAAAGGTTTGGGAGCTGGTTTGGGGCCTGTTTACAAGTGGATTTACCTTACAAGTAAAGGCTGATAAACTGCAGAGTGCACTAAGTGTGCCCAGGTGAGAGGGGTGTGGCTTGACTGTTAAACTAGGATAAAAGGTTTGGGAGCTGGTTTGGGGCCTGTTTACAAGTGGATTTACCTTACAAGTAAAGGCTGATAAATTGCAGAGTGCACTAATTGTGCCCAGGCGAGAAGGCAGAAGTTAATAGAAACCGGAGAAGGGGAACTTGTGAGCTTGCGAGCATTTTCAGTATCAAGTGCAATTCTAGTAAAAGCCTAGGAGTTTAAATAAAAGGAGGGCCTTTAAAGAAAAGGGAGGGCAGATGTATAGTGCAAAGAAGGTACACTTTATATAAATATATTATATTATATTCTTTATTTTTCCCACTGAAATTTCGTAGACAATAATAATAATTATGAGTCAGTCCAGTGGCAACCTTATTCAGTGTACATCCTGTCATATGTATGCATTACTGGAACAGATGATCCAGGGTCCCTACCTCTGTGAGAGGTGTGAGCATGTTGCCTCTCTGGAAGCTCAAATTGGAGATCTGGAGAGGAGAATTGCAGCACTTAGTGATATTGCTCCACTGGAAAGGGGGTTGGTGCTCACTGAGCACAGTTTAGCTGGGCCTAGCATGGAGGGTGGAGCTGGGGCTAGTGAAGATGTCCAGGGAGGCAGCTGGGTTATAGTTACAAGGGGAAGCAGGGGGAACAGGAGGAGGCAGGCCAGTTCTGAGTTGGCAAACAACAACAGATTTGACAGATTGAGTGAAACTGTTGGCGATGTCCATTCAGGAATGGCAATGCCAGATAGAGCTGTTCCCTCTAACAGCCGGGCGAACAGCTCTACTGGAAAAGAGGGAGGGCAGAATAGGCAGAACAGACAGGTTTTGGTTGTAGGGGACTCTATTATTAGGAAGGTAGATAGGGTGATTTGTCACCCAGATCCCAGCAATCGAACAGTTTGCTGTCTCCCGGGTGCTCGGGTTCGTCATGTTGTGGATCGGGTAGACAAATTATTGGGAGGGGCTGGAAATGAACTGGCGGTCTTGGTACATATTGGTACCAATGACAAAGTTAGTGGAAGATGGAGTGTCCTAAAGAATGATTTTAGAGAACTAGGTAATAAGCTAAAGGCAAGGACCTCCAAGGTAGTATTTTCTGAGATACTACCAGTGCCACGTGCTAGCCCAGGGAGGCAGAAGGAGATTAGGGAGGTTAATGCGTGGCTAAAGATGTGGTGCACTAAGGAGGGGTTTGGCTTTTTAGAGCACTGGGCTGACTTCTCACTTCGGTACAATCTCTACAGTAGGGATGGATTGCACCTTAATGATGAGGGAGCTTTTGTACTAGGGGATAGGATGGTAGAAAGGCTGGAGGAGTTTTTAAACTAGTAGGTGGGGGGGAGGGACTAGATATAAGTAATGGGGTAGAAAGTGTAGAAGGTATAAGGGATGAATTAACAACTCATAGGGGAGGAGATGGGGGAGGGGTAGTATAGTCAATAGGGAGGTAGTACTAAGTAATTCAAGTTCAGTGGCAGGCAATTCAGAACTACAGACTCATAACATAAGGTGTATGCTTGCTAATGCCAGAAGCTTGCCAGGAAAAATGGGAGAGTTAGAATTATTAGCAATTAATGAAAAATGGGATTTAATAGGCATTACCGAAACGTGGTGGGATGAATCTCATGACTGGACTGTTAATCTGGATGGTTATAACCTATTTAGGAAATATAGGGGGAATTTCTAAACGAGGAGGAGGGATTTGTCTGTATGTTGAATTTAAGGCTATAGTCAGAGAAGATATTTATGGTGGACCTAGTGATAAAGTTGAATGTTTGTGGGTAGAGTTAAATAGCGGAGCAGCAAATTCCAAAAGAATATTAGTAGGAGTATGCTATAAACCCCCAAATATGGCTGAAAGTGAGGAAATACAATTATTGTTACAGATTGGAAATGCAGCTAAGCACGGGCAAGTTCTAATAATGGGAGATTTTAATTACCCTGAAATAAACTGGATAAATGAGACCAGCAGTTCAGCTAAGGGGAGCAGGTTCTTGAGTACACTCAGAGATCATTATCTGGCCCAGGTTATACAGGAGCCTACTAGAAATGAAGCTATCTTAGATTTACTCATTACAAATAATATTGATATTGTATCAAATGTTGAAATAGGGCAACCTTTGGGAAACAGTGATCACAACACAGTCTCATTTGAGATTGAATTAAAAAAACAACATTTTAAGGGGCCAACAAAAACTCTTAATTTTAAAAGGGCAGATTTTAACGGTCTAAGGGCAGCAATACAAAGTATAGACTGGGACAGAGAACTGATAGGTAAAAACACTGAACATAAATGGACAACATTTAAATCCTTACTAAATATACATACACATCGGCATATACCGTGTGGGAATAAAAGTAAAAGGAGTAAATCACAACCCATGTGGCTTAACAATGATTTAAAGATCAAGATACGGAGTAAAAAACAGGCATTTAAATTATACAAACAAGAGGGGACAGAGACTGCTTTACGGGAATACAAGGAAATCAACATGGCTTGCAAAAGCGCAATTAGACTGGCTAAAATAGAAAATGAAAAATTAATTGCAAAGGAGAGTAAGACTAACCCTAAAATATTTTTTAAGTATATTAATGGGAAGAAGGCGAGGAAGGAAGCTATAGGAACATTATAATGTGAAACAGGCCGTCTGAAAATTAGTGACCAGGAAAAGGCAGATGAGCTAAATAGGTTCTTTTCTTCGGTATACACAAGGGAGGTACCAGTGGTTGGGACACTGCGACATAATGGGACTACACTACCTTTGCCAAATAATTGGTTAACACAGGACGTAATCCAAAAGAGGTTGGAAAAAATAAATGTTAATAAAGCCCTGGGTCCTGATGGAATACATCCAAGGGTACTAAGGGAACTGGGTTCTGTAATAGCCAAACCATTATATTTAATTTTTCAAGATTCACTCAACACAGGGTCTCTACCAGATGACTGGAGAAACGCTGATGTGATACCTATATTTAAAAAGGGAGCAAGAGCAAATCCGGGGAATTATAGACCAGTGAGCCTCACTTCTGTAGTGGGTAAGCTTTTAGAAGGGTTAATAAAGGATAATATACAAGAATATGTCTATTTGAACAGGATTATAAGTAGGAGTCAACATGGGTTTATGAGGGATAGGTCATGTCAAACAAATCTAATTAGTTTCTATGAGGAGGTTAGTAGGAACCTGGATCAAGGCAACTCAGTGGATGTAGTCTTTTTGGATTTTGCAAAGGCTTTTGATACAGTGCCACATGGGAGACTATTGGGCAAACTAAGGGATACAGGAATTGCAGTAAATATCTGTTCATGGATTGAGAGCTGGCTAAAAGACAGGAAGCAAAGGGTTGTTGTAAATGGAACATACTCCGATTGGACTAATGTGGTAAGTGGGGTTCCTCAGGGTTCAGTATTAGGTCCTCTCCTTTTTAACATATTTATTAATGACTTAGAGGTAGGATTGGAGTGTGGGGTCTCCATTTTCGCTGATGACACAAAGTTGTGCAAGGTAATTAAATCAGAAAATGATGTGCTTTCCCTCCAAGGGGATTTACATAAAATTGAGGAATGGGCATCTAAATGGCAGATGAGATTTAATACGAATAAATGCAAGGTTATGCATCTGGGAAGGAAAAATAGCCATGCAATTTATAATCTTAATGGAGCAAATCTAGGTGTATCAGATATTGAAAGGGATTTGGGAGTGCTTGTGGACAACCACCTAGGTAACAGTGCTCAAAGCCAAGCAGCAGCTGCAAAGGCAAATAAAATATTAGCATGTATTAAGAAAGGTATAGAAGCCAGGGAAGCAAATATAATTCTGCCACTATACAAATCTCTAGTACGCCCTCATTTGGAATATGGAGTACAATTTTGGGCACCACTTCATAAAAAGGACATTTTAGAGCTGGAAAAGGTACAGAGAAGGGCAACCAAACTAATAAGGGGAATGGAGGGGCTAAGTTATGAAGAAAGACTAACCAAATTAAACTTATTTTCTCTAGAAAAAAGGCATCTAAGAGGAGATATGATTACCTTATATAAATACATCCAGGGTCAGTATAAAGATTTGTTGGGGGAGCTTTTTGTGCCAAGAGGTTTTCAACTGACAAGAGGACATCCCTTGAGGTTAGAAGTAAAAAGATTCCACCTCAAAGAAAGAAAAGGGTTCTTCACAGTAAGGGTGGTTAATCTGTGGAATTCTCTACCAGAGGAGGTGGTGACAGCGGATTTGATAGATAACTTTAAAAGGGGACTAGATTTATTTCTAATTAAAAAGGGTATTCAGGGTTATCATGGATAATTAGAGAGACAGAAATGATCCAATTTTTTACATTTCCCCTTTAGACAATTGGCTAAGTCTCGCTTGTTTTTTTTTTTTTTTTTCTATTTGCCTTCCTCTGGACTAATTAATAATAATAATAATAAAATAAAAAAAAAGTTAATCCGCATATTGCAGATCAAAGGAGATCTTAAAAGGTTGAACTTGATGGACTGAAAGTCTTTTTTCAACCTTAAATACTATGGGCCTCATTCTATTATCGGCCGTAAATCGGCCGTAAGGCTGCGATTCCTTGGGAGGGTTCAGTTAACTCGCGATTCTATTATACGGCCCCGCAAGGATCTCCTTTTACGGCCGGCCGCATATCTTGGAACCGGCCGTAATCTGTGAAATATAAAAACTGAAAAATAAATTCAAGCCTGCACTGTACAGCTCTGTAAATGCTAGGGATCATATTGGGGGACATGAGGATTAAAAGGAACCCACTCTCAAGCTTGCACATCAGCCCAAACCCGAGTTCAAATTAACTGTTTATTTTCCGGCTGCGGCGTGGGCGTGTCTGAGGTGCTCCAAGCACTCTGGACTTTTTACATGGATATTTTACGGATATTAAAAATAAAATATTTTACGGATTTGAGTACAGGATAATTATGTGCTATTTTTTCTAACACCTAAAATCCCTTTATAGTCTTCTCAAAGTGCAGGATGGCTTTATTTGAGCTATTTTATGTGCTTAATTGGTGCTAGCGAGACCTCTTTCCTGCAAGTAAGCTGCGGCTCGTTTTTAGCCTTGCAGAGAGGTTTCCCGGAGCAATTGAATTGCAAATCTCTTGCGGCCGTTTTAGATCAAAGGCTTTCCTCCGGCGCGAGCGGCCGCAAGAGATAGCAAGGCACCGGCCGCAAGCCTGCCGGAATCCCCGGCCGTAAGGGAATAGAATAGCAGAATAGCTTGCGGCCGATCCTTACGGCCCCGCAACGGCTGCGGCCGATAATAGAATGAGGCCCTATGTAACTATGTAACTATGTATCATTTTCCAACAAAAGGCATTATTTTACTAGAGCTAATAATTCTACAAAATCTGCATGACTGTTATTATTGCATTTTTAATTTATTTGTAACTTACTTGAGCAGTAGAAACATGGCAAAGTGCTACTAAAGCTATCTTTGAATGTGAATATATTTAATGGTATTAAGTTGGTGCACAGAATTATGACCAAGGCATTATCCGTTGCTTGACAGAATTATTATCTATTTATATAATAATATTTATTTTATTATTTATATTATTATATATAATGTATTAATTTTATTCAGAGTAAATTACATTTAAAACAAAATTGTAATGAATGTTATTTCTATAATTTAAAAAACAATTGGAAAAGGTTGGGCAGTCTAGATCAGGTACTACTCACCTCCCCTAAATGTTGTTGTCTCACAACCTGGAATTGACATGGATTGTTTGAGGATTTGCATCATTTAATTTACATAACATGCCCACTACTTTGATAATGTTTTTTTTATTATTATTATTATTATTATTATTATTATTGTTGTGAAGCAAACAACAAATAGGATAAAACAACAAAAAAAGTAAATGTGCATAACTATACACCCCCCCCCCCCCTAAAGTCAATACTTTGTAAAGCCACCTTTTGCTGCAATCACAGCTCCAAGTTGCTTTGGATGAGTCTCTATGAGCTTGCCACATCTTACCATTGGGATTTTTACCCATACCTCCTTGCAAAACTGCTCCAGCTCCTTCAAGTTGGATGGTTTGCGCTTGTGAAAAGCAATATTTAAGTCTGAACACAGACTTTTGGGGTCATTGTCCTGCTGGAAGGTGAACCTCCATCCTTACCTCAAATCACGCACAGAGTGGTATAGGTTTTGCTCAAGAATATCCCTGTATTTAGCACCATGCATCTTTCCCTCAACTCTGACCAGTTTCCCAGTCCCGGCTGCTTAAAAACATCCCCACAGCATGATGCTGCCACCACCATGTTTCACTGTGGGGATAGTGTTCTTTGGGTGATGTGTTGGGTTTGCGCCAGACATAGCGTTTTCTTTGTCTGGCGCAAACCCAACACAAAAAGTTCAATTTTATTCTCATGAGACCAGAGCACCCTCCTCCATACATTTTGGGAGTATCCCAAATGCCATTTCGCAAACTAAAAACGTGCCATTTTGTTTTTTTGCTGAAAGTAATGTCTTCTTCTGGCCACTCTGCCATAAAGCCCAACTCTATGGAGCGTACGGCTTATTGTCGTCCTATGTACAGATACTCCAGTCTCTGCTGTGGAACTCTGCAGCTCCTCCACGCTTAACTTAGGTCTCTGTGTTGCCTCTCTGATTAATGCCCTCCTTGCCCAGTCCGTGAGTTTTGGTGGGTGGCCGTCTCTTGGCAGGTTTGCTGTTGTGCCATGTTCTTTCCATTTAGTTATGATATATTTGACGGTGCTCCTGGGAATCATCAAATATTTGGATGTTTTTTTATAACCTAACCCTGACTTGTACTTCTCAACAACATTGTCCCTTACTTGTTTGGAGAGTACCTTGGTCTTCATGGCAGTGTTTGGTTAGTGGTGCCTCTTGCTTAGGTGTTGCAGCCTCTGGGGCCTTTCAAAAAAGGTGTGTATATATAATGACAGATCATGTGACACTTAGATTGTGCACAGGTGAACATCATTTCACTAATTATGTGACTTCTGAAGATAATTGGTTGCACCAGAGCTTTTTATGGGCTTCATAACAAAGGGGGTGAATACATATGCACATGACAATTTTCTGTTTTCTACTTCTAAAAAATAGTTTTACATTTTTTACATGTATACATTTTTCTCATTTCACTTCACCAACTTAGACTATTGTGTTCCATTATATAAAAATCAGATTAACAAAACATTAACCTTAAGGCTGTAATGTAACAAAATAGGTAAAAAGTAAAGGGGGGTGAATACTCTTGCAAGGCACTGTATATATATATATATATATATATATATATATATATATATATATATATATATATATATATATATATATATATATATATATATACACACATCATATTTTATGGAATTGTATGCATTTTTTATTTTATTTCCCAGGAGCATTGATGTCAGGGCACCTAAAATGTGTGCTTCAGGTTCTTAAATATATTTCCAAAGTGTAATTTATCTCTATGAAGAGGGCTTCCTTCCACCCATTTTTTTTATTAAAATGTTTTTTAAAAGATGTTGCGTCACCCACCCAGCAGTGTTCCCTCTGCAGTTTATGGAATCAGTGCACATAGGAAATTTAACTTCACACAAACAAAAAAAATAATAATTCCACACTTTCCATGGTAATTTGACACAACTTAGATGGATCATTGCCTCTAATCCCCTTTTTCTCCCCTTTTCTCTTGTTACTTTCTACTCCATTCTCTATCCCCAATCCCTTCTTTAGCCCCATCGTCCTCCGCTTTTCACCCTTGGTACTGATTCAGTACTGCAGAAGATTTTCCAAAGAGGAAGTTAGTTGTTATACCAACAAATGATTTAGCCCCTGAACTGTTAAGTATAACAGCTATTAACATACATTTCCGAGTTACAACATAAGCAACTAAATGTATAAAGATATTACAAAACATATATAACAAGATACAAATATGTATTACAGTACAGTATTAACGAATGCCAACTAGTGTCGCAAACATCAAATTTTCGGTTCGCGAACAGCGGACCCGAACTTCCATCAAATGTTCGCGAACGGGCGAACCCGGCGAACCGCCATAGACTTCAATGGGCAGGCAAATTTCAAAACCCACAGGGACTCTTTCTGGCCACAATAGTGATGGGGAAGTTGTTTCAAGGGGACTAACACCTGGACTGTGGCATGCCGGAGGGGGATCCATGGCAAAACTCCCACAGAAAATTACATAGTTTATGCAGAGTCTGGTTTAAAGCCATAAAAGGCATAAATCACCTAACATTCCTAAATTGTTTGGAATAACATGCTTTAAAACATCAGGTATGATGTTGTATCGATCAGGTAGTGTAAGGGTTACACCCGCTTCACAGTAACAGACCAATCTCCCCATTTAATGCACCGCAAACAACAGCAAACAGTCCCTTTGAACAACCGCAAACTCCCCATTTGCACAAGGTTGGATACCAAGCTAGCCATGTCCCGTTCCTTGTCCTCACTGATGTCATTGAAGGTCTCTTCCTCCACCCAGCCACCAAGGGTCCCCGAAAGGTGACAACAAGCCCCCTGGGACACCTGCTGTGTTTGGTCTTCCACCTCCTCAAAGCCACCTTCCTCCTGTGACTCCTCTTCTTCAGACTCCCAGAGTCTAAGGGCTTCCACTGCCCAGCATGGAAGATTATACATAGGTCAGAGTCTGTGGGCTTCCACTGCACAGCATGGAAGATTATACACAGGTCAGAGTCTGGGGGCTTCCACTGCACAGCCTGGAAGATTATACACAGGTCAGAGTCTGGGGGCTTCCACTGCCCAGCATGGAACATTATACACAGGTCAGAGTCTGGGGGCTTCCACTGCCCAGCATGGAATATTATACACAGGTCAGAGTCTGGGGGCTTCCACTGCCCATCATGGAAGATTATACACAGGTCAGAGTCTGGGGGCTTCCACTGCACAGCATGGAAGATTATACGCGTTGCCTCTGTCTGCGTTATTATAAGGTGTGTACTGTTAAGTAGTACTATTCCTATCGGTTTAATCCCTGTTACGTCCACTATCAGGGGACGTATATATGGCATGGATTTTTGGAAGCGGGAGATGGAAAAAGATGCTTGGTCGGTCCTCCCACTTCAAATTTGGGGCACTGCACGTGCAATCTAAGGTGCCACCAGATATGAGTGTTAATGTGCCCTGGCAAAAGTTGGCAGAGTAGATGCAATAGGCTTCTCACACACGCCTGTAGGCAGGCAATTGCTATTCAATCTATTACAGTAAAAAAAGTGTTTTTTTATGTCACTGAGCACAATATAAGCTGTGAGCCTGACACAGGCAGGCAACTGAAATTAGATTACAGGAAAAAAATCTCCGGCGAACTGTTCGGGACATCACTAATGCCAACCCATTTAAAAATCCAGTGATACCCCAGGGCATGACAGAGATACATTATATTAATCCTCTCCTAAATTACACAGTCACAGTTGAATTCAGCCCTGCCTGGGAGGGCTTCTGACCAAGCATGTCTGGTGAAAGTCAGGTCCAAAAGAGCCCCCTCTTGACCCCAAGATTCTGTTTGTAATAATAATAATATATATATATATATATATATATATATATATATATATATATATATATATATATATATATTGTTAAATTGTAATCTCCGCATTTGGTTGCATGGAAAAAATAATATTCATGTTCAAACCCAGGGGACGGCATTAAAAACAATTTGAACACAGTGCCTAATGGGCTAATGAAATAATGAAGATATTGAGGTCACATAAACAAAGCATTATACTCTTGATTTGTAGGTGGATCCGAAAGGCTGACTGGCAGGTCAATATTGTAAACTTCAATTGTAGTTACTGTAGTAATAAGCATTTTTTTGTTTAAATAACAGACAATGGTAAGGCCAGACTACTTATATTTCCAGGTGTCTGCTTTCTTCCCTCTTTGGAATTTGAGCTATGCAGAACAGCTCATGGAGAGTAGGGGGTTATTGCTTCATGCAGTGACCCAAACAAACAAAAATGTAACCCTACCACATCTGTTGGTGCAGGCATGGAATTCTGGTACTCAACCTAAAATAGGAAAGCAATGGGCTAACTGGTCATTGCAGTGTAAAGCTGGGTCCACAGTGATGCTTTTGCTTATTTATGACAGCCTTCCCCCATAAGTACGCTGCTCTTAGCACTCTACTAATTACTCATGCAATAACCATTGGGCAGAAAATATTGTGTGTATGCAAAGATCTATAACTTAAGATTTTTTAGCTGTTATTAATTTAATTTAAAATATATATACTTTCTAGCATATAATTGTGTGCTTGTTCAAACCATGAAAAGCACTAACAGTGAGTTCAGTGGCCCATTACTTAAAAATATTTTAATGATTATGAAATAAAAAAAAACACTGGAAATGGGGTATCTTAAGGTTTGAAAAATGCAGGAAATTGGAAAGTTGATGCACATTCCTCCTCATGTTGAGGTTTTTCTGATGACATCATTCAAGACATCACATATGACATAAATAATGAAAAAATATATGAAAAATGACATCATCCATGATATGACATTATTACATAGTTACGTCTTCAGTGAGGATGAAAAAAGTCCACCAATTTCAACCTTTTTAGATCCCATCTAATCCTGATAATATGTGAATTAATTGTTAATTGATCCAAGGAAGGCAAACAGAAAAACAAAAGAAACATTGCCAATTCTCTCATAAGGGAACACATCCTTCCTGACCCCAGATACTGGCAATTGGATTACTCCCTGGACCAATGTGTCTCCTTCTCTAGTTACCCAAGATAACCCTGAATGCATAGTTACATAGTAATTGAGGTTAAATAAAAACTTTCAGTCCATCAAGTTCAACCTTTTAAGATCTCCTCTGATTTGCAATATGTGGATTAGTTTTTAATAAATTCATTGTTAATTAATTTAGCCAAATCGTTTCAAAGGTAATAAAAATAATTCCTTCCTGACCCAAGATACTGGTGATCAGATTCCTCCCTGGATCAATAATCCCTCTCTAATTATCCAGGATAACTCTGAATGCCCTTTTTAATTAAAAATAAATCCAATCTCCATTAAAAGTTATTTATCAAATCCACTGTCACCACCTCATTTGGTAGAGAATTCCACAGATTAACCTCCCCTGTGAAGAACACTTTTCTTTCTTTAAGGTAGAATCTTTTTTTCGCACAAAAAGCTCACTTCACAAATACTTTTACTGACCCTGGATGAATTTATATAGGGTAATCACATGCCCTCTTAGACACCTTTTTCAAGAGAAAATAAGCTTCATTCGGTTATTCTTTCTTCATAACTCATACCCTCCATTCCCCTTATTAGATCTGTTCCCTTTCTTTGTACCTTTTCCAGCTCTAAAATGTCCCTGTTATGAAGTGGTGCCCAAAATTTTACTCCATATTCCAAATGAGGGCGTACTAGAGCTTTGTATAGTTATAGTTGTATAGTTGCAGAATTTTTTTTTGTTTCCCTTGCTTCTATACCCTTCATAATACATGCTAATATTTTATTTGCCTTTGCAAATGCTGCTTGGCATTGAGCACTGTTACCTGGGTGGTTGTCCACAAGTACTCCCAAATCCCTTTCAATATCTGATACCCCTATATTTGCTTCCCAGATGCATAACTTTACATTTATTCGTATTAAATCTCATCTGCCATTTAGATGTCTATTCCTCTATTTTATGTACATCCCTTTGGAGGGAAAGTACATCATTATCTAATTTAATTACCTTGCACAACTTCTTGTCATTCGCAAAAATGGAGCGCTTCTTTCCAGTCCCACCTCTAAGTCATTAATAAATATGTTAAAAAGGAGAGGACACATTTGTCCAATCGGAGTATGTTCCATTTACCACAACCCTTTGCTTTCTGTCCTTTAGCCAGCTCTTGATCCATGAGAAGATATTTACTGCAATTCCTGTATCCCTTAGTTTGCACAATAGTCTCCCATGTGGCACTGTGCAGAAAGCCTTTGCAAAATCCAAAAAGACTACATTCACTGAGTTGCCTTGATCCAGGTTCCTACTGACCTCCTCATAGAAACGAATTAAATTTGTTTGACATGACCTATCCTTCATAAATACATGTTGACTACTACTTATAATCCTGTTTAAATAGCCATATTATAATCCTGTTGAAATATATTCAAAAATATATCTAACCCCTTTCTAAAGTTATCTGTTGAATTTGCTGTCACAACCTCTTTTGGTAGATAATTCCTCAATTGAACCACCCTTACTGTGAAGAACTCTATTCTTTCTTTAAGGTATAAATCTTTTTTTCTTTTAAGCTCAATTGAAAAACTTCTTGGCACAAAAAGTTCACTTGACAAAGCTTTATATTGACCCTGGATGTATTTGTATAAGGTAATCATATCCCCTCTTAGACGCCTTTTTTCTAGAATAAATATGTTTAATTTGGTTAGTCTTTTCTCATAGATTACACCATCCGTTCCCCTTAATACGTTTTGTTGCCCTTCTCTGTACTTTTTACCAATTAAAAAAAATCCCTTTTGTGACGTGGTACCCAAAATTGTACTCCATATCCCAAATTAGGGTGTACAAACAGGATTATAAGTAGGAACCAACATGGATTTATGAGGGATAGGTCATGTCAAACAATCCTAATTAGTTTCTATGAGGAGGTTAGTATGAACTTTTATCAGGGCAACTCAGTGGATGTAGTCTTTTTAGATTTTGCAAAGGCTTTTGATACAGTGCCACATGGGAGACTAATGTGCAAACTAAGGCATACAGGAATTGCATTAAATATATGCACATGGATTGAGAGCTGGCAAAAAGATAGGAAGCAAAGGGTTTTTGTAAATGGAACATATTCTGATTGGACTAATGTGGTAAGTGGGGTTCCTCAGGGTTCAGTATTAGGCCCTCTTCCTTTTAACATATTTATTAACAACTTAGAAGTAGGACTCTCTCCATTTTTGCTGATGACACTAAGTTGTGCAAGGTAAATAAGTCTGAAAATTATGTACTTTCCCTCCAAAGGGACTTGCATGGTCTAATGTGATAAGTGGGGTTCCTCAAAGTTCAGTATTATGATGTGCTTTCCCTCCAAATGGATTTACATAATTTGAGGAATGGACATCTAAATGGCAGATGAGATTTAATACATAGAAATGTAAGGTTATGCGACTGAGAAGGAAAAATAGCCATGCAATTTAGAAACTTAATGAAGCAAATCTAGGGGTATCAGATATTGAAAGGGATTTAGGAGTGCTTGTGGACAACCACCTAGGTAACAGTGCTCAAAGCCAAGCAGCAGCTGCAAAGGCAAAAAAATATTAGCATGTTTTAAGAAGGGTATAGAAGCCAGGGAAGCAAATATAATTCTGCCACTATTCAAATCCCTAGTACACCCTCATTTGGAATATGGAGTACAGTTTTGGCACCACTACATAAAAAGAAAATTTTAGAGCTGGAAAAAGTACAGAGAAGGACAACAAAACTAATAAGGGGAATTGAGGGGCTAAGTTTTGAAGAAAGACTAACCAAATTAAACTTATTTTCGCTAGAAAAAAGGCGTCTAAAAACGTGTCTAAGATGAGTTATGATTACCTTATATAAATACATCCAGGGTCATTATAAAGATTTGTCTAAAGAAGCTTTTTGTGCCAAGAGGTTTTCAACTGACAAGAGGACATCCCTGGAGGTTAGAAGTAAAAAGATTTAATCTTAAAGAAAGAAAAGGGTTCTTCAGTGTAAGGGTGGTTAATCTGTGGAATTCTCTACCAAGGGAGGTGGTGACAGTGTATTCAATAGATAGCTTTAAAAAGGGATTGGATATATTTTTAGATAAAAAGGCCATTCAGCGTTATCCTGGTTAATTAGAGAGATAGTATTGATCCAGGTTGGAATCCGATCGCCAGTGTCCGGGGTCAGGAAGGAATTAATATTTTCTCCCTTTTGAGACAATTGGCAAAGTTTCACTTGGGTTTTTTTTTTCTTTGCCTTCCCCTGGATTAATTAGCAATTAATCTGCATATAGCAGATCAGAGGAGATCTTAAAAAGTTGAACTTGATGGGCTAAAAAAATGTTTTCGCCTCAATTACTATGTAACTATATAAAAAAAAAAGTAAAACCATTACGGACTTGCAAAAATACGACCTTAACGGACAAACCGGGCACAGCAGAAAATATACCAAAAAAAACATTATCAACAGCAAGGGGGTCACCCAGGATGTCTGGAAGTCAGGTTACACCTCGATTTCACTCACATTTCCAAAGTTTACACACTCCCTTAAGCGACAGAAAAAATGGCAGCCCAAAAAAAAACGAAAGCGAGGCTAAGGACGTAAAATTACAAAACGTACTCGCAAAACTGAACCAACTCTCAAGAACACTTCATCCGGCACGTAACACACATTATGCGGAACGTTTCCACCATTTCACATGCAACAAATAACTACTATCCACAAAATGGTGGATGGAACTCAAATTGACGGCTGGAACGCAAATAGCTTCACCTCCAAGTCTATAAATTCCAGAAATGTCTACATGTCTCCTCAGGTTATGAACAGTGTGACTGGACATTGTGTGACTGGACATTTCACTGGTGGCGTTACTTCTGAAGAAACTTCAATATCACATTACCACTTTAGAAGCTTACAATCTGCAAATTACAACAAAGAGGTAAGCTATAATACATTTAATTAATTACCAAATCCCCCCCCAAAAAAAGGTTTAATTTCAAATACTGACAACAAAACTGTATTCATTTATTATAACATTTTAAACACACATATATGTGTATGTGCCTTAAAATAATCTCAATTTTAAAAAAAAATAGTTACAAAGATTTTATTCATATCCATTTAAAAAAAAAATATTGCCTTTTACCAAAAAAAATATACACACATATATATTTATCATGCATTCTAATATTTCCCTTTTCTTCCCATTTCCAACAGACTCTGCATCAACAGCGTCACTGAATAATTTGCATCACTGCACGGTTTCAAACACACTGTGAAATCTGTAAAATTTCACTCCTGACAAAGACAGTACAACAGGTAATTTACAAAAATATATTTCATTCACAAAAAGAAGATGCTGATGTTAACAAAAAGTACACAAACATTTTTTTCTCTTTTTCAACAGACATTGCCTGAAGACTGTTGCAGGAACATTGGCAGCAGGGGACCCTCTGTCATTTATAGACAACTAATAATTCAACCAAGGTATAGTATAACAAGTAAAAAAAAAAGAAACATCTCTCCGTTTGCTGTGCACCAATGTCAAAATAAAAAAAATAAAAAATAAACCCTACTAACAATAATGATGCACACAAAACAGGATACTCCAACAAATGTTGTTAACACATATCAAATAGAACAATGAATCCTGTTTGTCTGCACCAACCTCAAAGCATAACCCATAACATAAACCTATATACCCAAAAGAGGCTTACAAAAAACAGGATACTACAAAATATATTAGTAACACATACAAAATTTAATAATAAATCCTGTTTTCTGTGCACTATCCTATAAGTCTAAACTCAGAATCTAAACCTCTAATGACAACACTGGCGTACACAAAAGAGGATAGTACCACAAATATTGGTAATACATACAAAATTGAACAAAACGTCCTGTCTTCTGTGCCCGAACCTATAAGCCTAAACCCACAACCTAAACCTCTAATGACAACTGTGGTGTACACAAAAAAGGATAGTAGAACAAATATTGTTAACACATACAACATTTCAGAATAAATCCTGTTTTTTGTGCCATAACCCATAAGCCTAAACCCAGAACCTAAACCTCTAATTACAACACTGGCATACACACAACAGGATATTACAACAAATATTGGTAATACATAAAACATTTCAGAATAAATCCTGTTTTGTCTGCCCTAACCTATAAGCCTAAACAGAGAACCTAAAACTCTGACAACACTGGCATACACAAAACAGGATACTATCACAAATATTGCTAATACATACAAAATGTTACAATAAATCCTGTTTTCTGTGCCTTAACCTATAAGCCTAAACCCACAACCTGAACCTCTACTGACAACTGTGGTGTACACAAAACAGGATAGTATCACAAATATTAATTACTTACATTTTAATGCAACTTTTGCATCTCTCTCTTTCAGTCTCAACAGACACTGCCTGAAGACAGTCTGCATCGCTACAGCAATTTCCACACAACAGATTTTAAGCAAAGAGTTATAGTATTACATGTTAAACAACTAATAAAATACTGATATTTACACAAATCAAATAGAAGGACCTATCTTGTTTTTTGTTCAACTTTCTGCAAACGTATACCAACCAAACTAACAATATAAGTCTAACCCCATAACCGGAAAAAAACATAATAATAGCAAAATTGCCACATGCAAAACAGGAGAGAAACAAAAAAAAATAGAGTTAATGTAAACTATATTGTACACAAAATTACAAAAAAATAAAAATGAACATACACACACTTTAAAGATATATATAAGCTTTTTACTTTAAGCCTAACTCCATACCCTAAACACGTAATGACAACAGTAGCGCACACAATTTAAGATAAAACACATGGGGCCTCATTCTATTGAAATTTGCCCAATTAAGTAGGCCTCTATATAAGTACAAAACATCATTTTCCAAAACAACATTTCAATTACTGAAATTCTATCCAAAACAAGGTCTTCAATAACTAAAAACTTTGATGAAAAAATATGCTCTGTGCTTATATAGAGCCCTATTCAATTGACAAAATCGCAATTGAATGAGACCCATCGAAAATAGAAGGAACTATCATCTTTCATGTGCCACTTTCACGAAATACACTGAAACCTACCATACTCTCATCCATTAACAAATCGACCAATTGAATAGAGATTTATATAAGCACATAGCATATTTCTTTAACTTTGTACTAAATGAACTTCTATCCAAAAATAAGCTCTTCACTAGCTGAAAACTAAAACACAAAATATATACAGTACTCACTGCTTATATACATCCTTATGCAATTCCAAACATTGACATTGAATGAGGCCCTATGTTGCTAACTCCAACCTTCTCAAGCTAACCTCATAATGGATATTACAATAACTAAAAAAAATAATAATATTATATTTTTATTTTACACATTAATATGGCAGACAGTGACAAGAAACAGGAAAAGAAAAGACGCCAAACTAGAGAATGTAAAAAAACATGGACAGAGCATCAGACACCGGAGCAGAAGAAAATTCAATGCCAAAAAGAACACGAAAGACTTGCAAGCAAAAGACTGTCAGCTGAGAAACTAAAATCCATCCATAAGAAGGCAACTAAAAAACAAAAGCATTTAGAAAGTGTTGATGAACAATCAGAAAAGATTTCTAATGAGGATTTACCGACTCATATTGATATATGTTCACACAATTGTCCTTTACTTAAATCTTTAGCAGTAGAGGCTCATAATTGTGGTGATATGAATATTGTCTGTCAGTTTTGTGGGGCTTATCATTTCAAACAGGAAAGACCCAGAGATGGCGAGTTCGTTAGTTGCTGTCAAAAAGACAAGGTAAGACTTCCAGAAAGACAACACTTCCCAACATATTTACAAAGCATTATGACTGAGCCTAATTTCCCAAACTACCAAAATTTCAAAACAAACATAGGATCCTATAATAGTGCCATATCCTTTGCATCTATGGGTGCAACATTACCTGCTAATGTGCCAGGACATGGCCCTTACTGCTTTAAAGTACAAGGACACATTTACCATCGTACTTCTCATTTACACCCAGAGGAAGGAGAGCAAAGAAAATTTACTCAACTATATGTCCTAGATACAATTGAAGCTGTTGACCAACATATGCAGCTTCAAGAAAATAAAAACTGCTTACCCATTTTTTTTATAGAGCTTGATAAAATTATGGCTCAAAACCCTTACTCTCAAGCCTACAAAAAATTGACAGAGTAGAACAACAAATTCATGCAGAAATACATCAATTGCCAATCCCAAAGGTCAATATGGTGCATAAAAGATATCGCCATACTGATAAACGCTGTTATAACTTGCCAACATCAAATGAGGTTGCAATGGTCTTTCAAAATGACGAAGGAGAACCACCATTTCAGAGAGATATTAGAATATATCCCAGAAATGAGAAGCAACCTTTCATTAATATAAGTATCTTAAGTACCAATTTGGATCCAATGACATATCCCATATTTTTCTCACATGGGGAAGCAGGTTGGCAACCCAAATTAACTCTTCAGAGTTACCCAAATTCAAAAGTATGTGTGAGAAACAATATTTCCATGATTAAATTGAAAGTCTCTCAAATTGCTAATCGAGATGGATTCAATCCCATTTTATGTGGTGGAAAACTGACACAACAATGGATCAATGATTCATATTTGCAAGTTGAGGCAAATCATTTATACTTCATAAAATATCAACAAGATAAACTATGTGTAGAACAGTATTGTGGATTATTGGATTATGTCGCTGAGGTTGCTACAACCAGAGAGCTGCCAGCTGGCAAAGCCATCATTTTACCATCTTCTTCCCAGGGATCTCCTTGCAATATGCGAGAAAGATGCAATGATGGCATGGCTATTCTTACTAAATTTGGAAAACCAGATTTATTTATTACATCTATATGTAATCTAAATGGCCAGAGATTACACACAATCTGCTAATTGGACAAACTGCTTCCGATAGACCAGATTTAGTGGCAAGAGTCTTTAAGAGCAAATTAACTGAATTAATACATGACATAACCATAACTCAGTTATTTGGCAAATGTCTGGCTTATGTTTATACCATCGAATTTCAAAAAAGAGGCCTTCCACATGCACATATTCTTATCCTTCAAGAGAAAGATAAATTGGATACTGGTGACAAAGTGTATTCAGTAATTATTGCTGAACTACCAGATCCAGAACTACATGGTAGACTATATGAGATTGTAACTCATCGTATGATTCATGGACCATGTGGAGATATTAATCCAAATGATTATAGAGGCAAAACTTATGCAAATTGTGATGGCTATCCATTATATAAAAGAAGAGAAGGACAAACTGCCATTATTCGTGGAAAAAGGGACCATACAATCCACATTTTCATATAAAGCATAATGCACACATTAATGTGGAAGATTGCACTTCTATAAAATCCATTAAATATAGTCTACAAATATATTTACAAAGGCTATGATGCAGCTACTGTAGTGGTCAAAAGTGCGGAAAATAATGAACACAGTGAGTTAGTACATGATGAACTTGCATCTCATGTAGATGCTCGCTATGTAAGTGTGCCAGAAGCAATGTGGTGTCTTCTAAATTTTGAAATGCATGATCACTCACATGCAGTATATTGATTAGCTGTACATTTGCCACAAAGACATTTAGTGTATTTCCATGTTGGACATGAAGCTAATGCTTTGGCACAAAGTGAGCATCGCCAAACTACACTAACTGCATAATTTCAATTAAATTATACAGGTTTAGAGGCAAGGGAATTGTTATATATTGACATTCCATACCATTATGTTATCGTTAATGGATTATGGTGAAAACAAAAAAGTTGTGGAAATAAAATAATCCCAAGAATTTACACTGTAAATCCAAGAGACCTTGAACATTTCTGCTTACGATTACTACTTCTTAATGTTCCTGGTGCACAAAGTTTTGAACAGTTAAGAACTGTTAATGACATACTTTATGAATCATTTCATTTAGTTGCGCGACACAGAAACTTCCTAGCTGATGATACAGAATGGGAAAGATGTCTAGAAGAAGCAGCACTATGTCAAATGCCACGGCAGATGAGGGAACAATTTGCATTTATCTGTATCTTCTCAAATGCTCCAAATCCATTAGCTTTGTGGGAAAAATTTAAAAGTAATATGGCTGAAGACTTTTTGCAATGATACAATGAGCCTATTGCACAATTGAAAGCATTAATTGAAATCCAAAAGGTCTTTCTAACTCATGGATTTAGTTGTGCAAGTTTTAATCTTCCAGATCCAGGTCTCATAGACGACATAAACTTTGAAGACTATGACACTCAACTCCAAACAGAAAGAACAGAATAAAGACTTGCAACTTTAAATACATAAATAATGCCCTAGATGATGACATGCTCAAAGAGCCTTATTTCTATCTGGATGGCCCTGGCGGATCAGGAAAAACGTATCTGTATAATTTATTGATGAGTTTTGTTCGAGCACAAGGTCAAATAGCGATGGCATTTGCAACCACTAGAATTGCCGCACTTTTATTAGAAGGTGGAAGAACTGTGCACAGTGGATTTAAACTGCCATTTCCTATTTTGGATACATCAGTGTTGGATATTCAAATTAATTCTTTACAAGCAAAAAAAAAAAAAAGTAAATTAATTATAATAAATGAAGCTACAATGATGTCATGCCATGCCCTACAATGTATTGAACGTTTTCTATGTGAAGTCATGGATAATAATTTATTATTTGGTGGAAAGGTAATGTTGTCAGGTGGAGATTTTAGAACAAACATTACCTGTCGTTGGACATGGAAATCGAATTGACAATGTCGAAACATGTATAAAGTCAAGTACACTATGGAAACTTTTTACCCATCTTCAATTACAACTAAATATGAGATCAGAAGGACAAAATTAATTCAATGATTGGCTCATTAAAATTGGAGAAGGAAAAACAGAGCCGAATGCAAAATCTACCTGATGACACTGTCCAGATCCCAGCTCATATGATTTGTAAACAGTATCTCTTACCAGCTATATTCCAAACTACAATAAATAACGACTATGCAGAGCTTGCCAACAAAGTAATACTAACATGCAAAAATAAGGATGCATTACTCCTCAATAATGAGATATTTAAAGAAATAAATGCACCACAAAAAAATTAGCACAGTTCTGATTCTGTACTTGGTGATGACAAAGAAAGTCAGATAAACTTTTCAACTGAATTCATTAACTCATTAACTCCCTCTGGAATGCCACCACATTTTGCAGCTAAAGGAAGGTGCAATTGTCATGTTACTACGAAATATGAACACAAAAAAAGGCCTATGTAATGGGACCAGATTAATTGTTTAAGAATTAAAGGACCATTTCATACATGCTGAAATTCTAACTGGTACCCATAAAGGAGAGAGTTTTCATACCAAGAATAGATTTGGCACCAAGTGAAAGTAGCCTCCCTTTTGTACTTCAAAGGAGACAATTTCCCATCAGCATGGCATTTGCAATAACCATTAATAAATCCCAAGGACAAACTTTCAAATCTGTCGGTATCTTTTTACAAGAACCAGTATTTGTACATAGCTAGCTATATGTTGCATTCTCAAGATGCAAGAATCCAGAGGCTATTAAATCTTACATTGAAAACAACAAAAGTCAAGGTGATTAATTAGATGATGGATGCATTTTTACAAAAAACATTTTCTACTATGAGGTACTATAACTTTAATTCCAACATATATAACAATACAAGACATGACACAGAACAAAAAAAAAATTCATCTCAACAACAATTTCCAATGAAAAAACAAAACAAATATAGAGCACAGTGGTTTGATTTCGAGGACGAACTTTGAAGTCACTCGGGCTCTTTTTAAGAGGACCACTATTTCAATAAGAAACTCTATAAATGGTAACAAACAGTGGTTTTACTTCCAGGAAAAAATTAGATATCTCTGGGACTCTTTAACGAGGACTGCTGTTTCACATAGGAAAACAGGTGCCATTTGCCAACAATACTTTCAGCTCAAGAACAAATGTACAACACCCAAAAAAATCAGATATAGAGAACAGTGGTTTGAATTGAAGGATGACATTTTTTGGCCCTCAGACTCTTTTTAGAGCACAACTATTTCCATAAGAAACTCTTTAAAATGGCAAAACCCATAGAGAACAGTGTTTACACCCCGCTGACAAACTTTTATGTTTGGCATTCTCTTTTTAGAGAATGACTTTTTCACATAGGAAACTCTATGGCCCTCATTCAATTGCAATTTTGCCAATTGAATAGGGCTCTAAATAAGCACATAGCATATTTTTTTTAAATAAGTTTTTAGTTAGTGAAAATCTTGCTTTTGGATAGATATTTACTAACTAAAAACTTCTTTAAAAAAAATATGTTATGTGCTTATTTAGACCCCTATTCAATTGGCCAAGTTGCAATTGAATGAGGGCCTATGTGCCATTTTCACAAATTACAACAAGGACAAAATAAAATATTCAATTCAGTGTTCATATTCATATTTCAGTTTTATGGAACTAGCCTTTTAGCCCCACAAAACACTTTGCTTGCATTTTAGAACAATTATAATTTAAATGTTACTTCATTAAGTTACTGTTTCTAATGTTACTATTTTTGGAAAAAAGTGTGCAAAGTTGTTTCATTGCATATATTTCAAAGTTCATGTTAAGAGGAGGAGCAGCTTTCGTTATACAATTTAAATGTATCATTCAATGCAAAATATTAATCCAGGGAGTAATCTGATCGCAGTTAATGGGGTCAGGAAGGAATTCATTTGTTTCCCCCTTTGATACAATTGGCTAAGTTTCAATGGGGTTTTTACTGTTTGCCTTCCTCTGGACTTAATACATATTTAGTTTATAAGTTTTTAATCTACAAGTTGCATGTTACAAAACATTATGTCATGTTTATAATTCTCATTAATACAATGTTGACCTGTTCTTACATTAAAATGTTACTACTCTTAAAAAAAACATAATTTAACAGTTGGTCACCTACAAGTTGTATGTTAAAACAATAAACATGTTTCATATAATATTTGTAGTTCTTTATAGATAAGAAAAAGGTTACAAGTCTCAACTACGCATATTTCATGTAAAACAGAATTCAAAACATACACATTTAATTGCTGTAATTTTTTGCCGGGCAAGTCGCTAGTTGGATATAATTTTGTGGACTGTAATGTTGCAGGTCACCATGGCAACTGTCACAGTTGTAAAGTGAGTATTGGCTGGCATATAGCCACATTAAATTAGAAGAGCGTAAATCCAAAGTGAGCCCCGTAACAGCTGCGTCCTTGAAATGTGTCTGCTTTACGGTGCTATTAAATTGGAAGGGGCTGTGAGCTATGTGTTTGAGTTTAAAACCGTAGCTCTTTCGTAGAACGATGGATTTGCGGCCTTGGGTGCGATCAATTAGTGTAAACAGTAGTTACGGGTTTAGACGTACCCAATGGAAAAAGAGATCGTCTGTGTTACGTCACTGAAAAAGGGGAGGGTACATTTCAGAGTCCTACGGGAGTCAATTACAGTTTGCGATCGGACCCACATTCCAGATTAATGCAATATTAATAAAGCCGTAAAAAATATATTCTATGACATGTGATTTACAGTATATGTATTAACACATTGATTTCACGGATCGCTATAACACAAAATATAAACATGAAATTAAGTATTTTACGTGTCCGATTTGTAGGCATGACCTACCATCACTTTCCCTTTTTAATAAAAGTACAGTAGTGTGTTTTTATTTGCATTACAAGTGCTACGTATTGGACTTTACCCCCCTTGCGCGTTCTTTCGAGCGCACATTGGGTTTTGGGCACCATTTGCATGTTCTGTGCTTGCTAGCGGGTGACTTCTTGCAATTTAATAGCTGAATTGAACAAGTAGCGATTACGAGCTTGAGAGAACAAAGGATTTGCCTCCGCAAAGTTCATCCTATCCTGTCCCATAGGCTTTTTTCTGTCGTCCTGTGCCTTACCCCACAAGTTGTCTGCGGGGATGTTTACTGGGCTAAATTAATAGCCATAATTCCTATTTTTTTAGATACGGGCTACATTTTACAATGTAGCCCCAATTTAATGAGGCTGTGAGACTTGTCTATTTTGAGTGAAGAGCAACCTTGAGCTCAGGAACCTGGTAGTGCAGATTAGTCACATGAGTGTTGAAGAGCTGGGAGTGACATAATCTTCACAAGCACTAGACCAGAAAGTAAATTAGTGGGTCAACACTATGTAAAGGCTTATCATCTACCACTACCTTAACCCCTAAATCTAATCCTCACACTAACAAAAAAATTGAAGAAAGTGTTGATGAGCAACAGCTTTGTGGTGTCCTTTGATGGCGGGCATATAACAGGAAAGCTCCAGTTTAGTCTTTGCAACTAGACAACAGGTCTGATTAGAGAAGAGGCTAAACAATGATTCATAGACTGTGCAACAGCTAGAGATTTTTGTTAAGAGAATCTATGTACTCCACTGGGAGTATATATATATATATATATATATATATATATATATATATATATATATTACTATGTAACTATATATTAAATTTGTTGTGTCATTTAACCCTTCAGCCAATGCCTTCATAAACACTTAACAGTGACATAAACCATCTGACTCTTCTTACTGAAAGTGCTTTGGATAACAGGACTATATAGTTACATAGTTACATTGTGATAGATGTGAAATAAATAAATCCTTCTACTGGCTGGACATGAGTATAAGATTCTGACTTTATTCTGCAAGCAGTTTTTAGAGGATTTTAATTACTATTTTGTAATTTTTGTAGCACTCATTTTTCATTAAATCAAAAGCACTTGTCCAGTCAATATTATAAAACCTGTCATTTATAAGCTGTTGTGTGCGCTTTGGTTTGTTCTCACATTTTGATAAGCATTGAAAAGATTTTCACCTTCCAATAGTTTTTAAACAAGTACTCACTGTTCTCTAGTTTTCAAAAGAGCTATCTTAGCGTGCACTTGTGCATTATGCATTACTTCTTAGGTATTGCAAAATTCAAAGCACAAGAAAGTATTGTATTATTTTGGTTCATGGGGTTATAGATCAGTGTTCTTGTTTCGATGTGTGCATATTTGCTTATCACAAAACTCCTAGAAAATTACAAGTACAAATCACAAAAGCTAATACAGATTACCGGTATTTATATCTTGCCTATACATAGTTACATAGTTAGATACAGCCTTATTAAATTGTGAATCAGTAAATTTAAAAGGGCTCTAATTAAGCACACAGCATATTTTTTTACAGAAGTTTTTAGCTAGTGAAGACCTTGCTTTTGAATAGAAGTTCACTAACTAAAAACTTCTGTAAAAAAAAAAATGCTGTGTGCTTAAATAGAGCCCTTTTAAATTTACTGAATCACAATTTAATGAGGCTGATAGTAATTAAGGTTGAATAAAGACTTTCAGTCCATCAAGTTCAACCTTTTTAAGATCTCCTCTGCGGATTAGTTATTAATTAATTAATTGTTAATTAATTGTTAATTATTAATCAACTATTTATTTTATTATTATTAATTAATCCAGAGGAAGGCAAACAGAAAAAAAAAACAACAAGTAAGACTTAGCCAATCGTCTCAAGGAAAAAATAAATTCCTTCCTGACTTCAGATACTGGTGATCGGATGTCTCCCTGGATCAATACTCTCTCTCTAATTATCGAGGATAAACCTGAATTCCTTTTTTAATTAGAAATATATCCAGCCTCCTTTTAAAGTTATCTATCGAATCTGCTGTCACCACCTCTTCTGATAGAGAATTCCACAGATTAAACACCCTTACTGTGAAGAACCCTTTTCTTTCTTTAAGGTGGAATCTTTTTACTTCTAACCTCAAGGGGTGTCCTGTTGTCAGTTGAAAACCTCTTGGCCCATAAAGCTCCCTTGACAAATCTTTATACTGACCCTGGATGTATTTATAAAAGGTAATAATATCGACTTTTTTGTAGAGAAAATAAGCTTAATTTGGTTAGTCTTTCATCATAACTTAGCCCCTCTATTTCCCTTATTAGTTTTGTTGCCCTCCTTTGTACCTTTCCCAGCTCCAAAATGTCCTTTTTATGAAGTGGTGCCCCAAATTGTGCTCCATATTCCAAATGAGGGCATACTAGAGATTTGTATAGTGGTAGAATTATATTTGCCTCCTTTGCTTCTATACCCTTCTTAATACATGCTAATATTTTACTTGCCTTTGCAGCTACTGCTTGGCATTGAGCACTGCTGCCTAGGTGGTTGTCCACTAATACTCCCAAATCTCCTTCAATATCTGATATACCCAGATTTGCCCCATTAAGATTATAAATTGCATGGCTATTTTTCTTTCCCAGATGCATAACTTTACATTTATTTGTATTAAATCTCATCTGCCATTTAGATGTCCATTCCTCAATTTTATGTAAATCCCCTTGGAGGGAAAGCACATCACTATCTGATTTAATTACCTTGCACAACTTTGTGTCATCAGCGAAAATGGAGACACCACACTCCAATCCTACCTCTAAGTCATTAATAAATATGTTAAAAAGAAGAGGACCTAATACTGAACCCTGAGGAACCCCACTAACCACATTAGTCCAATCGGAGTATGTTTCATTTACAACAACCCTTTGCTTCCTGTCTTTTAGCCAGCTCTCAATCCATGAGCAGATATTTACTGCAATTCCTGTATCTCTTAGTGTGCACAATAGTCTCCCATGTGGCACTGTATCAAAAGCCTTTGCAAAATCCAAAAAGACTACATCCACTGAGTTGCCTTGATCCAGGTTCCTACTAACCTCCTCATAGAAACTAATTAGATTTGTTTGACATGACCTATCCCTCATACATCCGTGTTGACTTCTACGTATAATCCTGTTCAAATAGATATATTCTTGTATATTATCCCTCATTAACCCTTCTAAAAGCTTCAGCACTACACAAGTGAGGCTCACTGGTCTACAATTCCCCGGATTTGCTTTTGCTCCCTTTTTAAATATAGGTATCACATCTGCTTTTCTCCAGTCATCTGGTAGAGACCCTGTGTTGAGTGAATCTTGAGAAATGAAATATAATGGTTTGGCTATTACAGAACCCAGTTCCCTCAGTACCCGTGGATGTATTCCATCAGGACCCGGGGCTTTATTAACATTTATTTTTCCCAACCTCTTTTGGATTACTTCCTGTGTTAACCAATTAGTTGGCAAAGGTAGTGTAGCCCCATTATGTTGCAGTGTCCCAACCACTGGTACCTCCCTTGTGTATACCAAAGAAAAGAACCTATTTAGCTCATCTGCCTTTTCTTGGTCACTAAGTATCAGACGGCCTGTTTCACATTCTAATGTTCCTATAGCTTCCTTCCTCGCCTTCTTCCCATTAATATACTTAAAAAAATATTTTAGGGTTAGTCTTACTCTCTTTTGCAATGAATTTTTCATTTTCTATTTTAGCCATTCTAATAGCGGTTTTGCAAGCCTTGTTTATTTCCTTGTACTCCCGTAAAGCAGTCTCTGTCCCCTCTTGTTTGTATAATTAAAATTCCTGTTTTTTACTCTTGATCTTTAAATCATTATTAAGCCACACTGGATGGGATTTACTCCCTTTACTTTTATTCCCACGTGGTATATGCCAATGTGTACGTTTATTTAGTAAGGATTTAAATGTTGTCCATTTATGTTCAGTGTTTTTACCCATCAGTTCTCTTTCCCAGTCTATACTTTGTATTGCTGCCCTTAGACCATTAAAATCTGCCCTTTTTAATTTAAGAGTTTTTGTTGGCCCCTTAAAATTTAGTTTTTTAATTCAATATCAAATGAGACTGTGTTGTGATCACTGTTTCCCAAAGGTTGCCCTATTCCAACATTTGATACTATATCAATATTATTTGTGTTGACTAAATCTAAGATAGCTTATTTTCTAGTAGGCTCTTGTATATCCTGGGCCAGATAATGATCCCTGAGTGTACTCAAGAACCTGTTCCCCTTAGATGAACTGCCGTTCTCATTTATCCAGTTTATTTCATCGTAAGTAAAATCTCCATTATTAGAACTTGCCCATGCTTAGCTGCATTTCCAATCTGTAACAATACTTGTATTTTCTCACTTTCAGCTATATTTGGGGGTTTATAGCATACTCCTACTAATATTCTTTTGGAATTTGCTTTTCCGCTATTTAACTCTACCCACAAACATTCAACTTTATCACTAGGTCCACCATAAATATCTTCTCTGACTATAGGCTTACATTTAGGCTTAAGATATAAACAAATCCCTCCTCCTCTTTTACCATTGCCTCTATCTTTCCTAAATAGGTTATAACCATCCAAATCAACAGTCCAGTCATGAGATTCATCCCACCAAATTTTGGTAATGCCTATTAAATCCCATTATTCATTAATTGCTAATGATTCTAACTCTCCCATTTTTCTTGGCAAGCTTCTGGCATTAGCAAGCATACACCTTATGTTACATAGTAATTAAGGTTGAAAGAAGACTTTCAGTCCATCAAATTCAACCTGTTAAGATCTCCTCTGATCTCCAATATGCAGATTAGTTATTAATTAATGCGTTGTTAAATAATTATTAATAGTATTGGAGGATGAATAAAGAGTTAGTCCATCAAGTTCAACCTTTTTAGATCTCTATTGATCTTTTTAATATGTGGACTATTTATTATTAATTGTTAATTGATCCAGAGGAAGCCAAACAGAAAAAATAAACCCATTAAAACTTTGCCAATTGTCTCATAAGGGGAAAAAAAGCTAAATTCCTTCCTGACCCCAGAAACTGGTGATCAAATTTCACCCTGGATCAATATTCCTTCACTAGTTATCTAGGATAGCCTTGAATGCCCTCTTTATTCAAAAATATATCTAACACCTTTTTGAAGTTGTCTATCGAATTTGCTGTTACCACCTCCTTTGGTAGAGAATTCCACAGTTTAACCACCCTAACTGTGAAGAACCCTTTTCTTTGTTTAGGGTGAATTATTTTTTCCTCTAACCTCAAAGGGTGTCCTCTTGTCAGTTGAAAATCTCTTGCTACAAAAAGTTCACTTGACAAAGCCTTATATTGACCCTGGATCTATTTAAATAAGGTAATCATATCTCCTGGTAGATGCCTTTTTTTATAGCGAAAATAAGTTTAGTTTGGTTAGTCTTTCTTCATAACTTAGCCCCTCCATTCCCCTTATTAGTTTTGTAGCCCTTCTCTGTACTTTTTCCAGCTCTAAAATGTCCTTTTTATGAAGTGGTGCCCAAAATTGTACTTTTTATGAAGTGGTGCCCAAAATTGTACTCCATATTCCAAATGAGGTACTAGGGATTTGTATAGTGGTAGAATATTTGCCTCCTTTGCTTCTATTCCCTTCTTAATACATGCTAATATTTTACTTGCCTTTGCAGCTGCTGCTTGGCATTGGGCACTGCTACCTAGGTGATTGTCCACTTGTACTCCCAAATCCCCTTCAATATCTGATATACCCAGATTTGCCCCATTAAGATTATAAATTGCATGGTTATTTTTCTTTCCCAGATGCATAACTTTACATTTATTCGTATTAAATCTCATCTGCCATTTAGATGTCCATTCCTCAAATTATGTAAATCCCTTTGGAGGGAAAGCACATCATAATACTGAACTTTGAGGAACCCCACTTATCACATTAGACCAATCGGAGTATGTTCCATTTACAACAACCCTTTGCTTCCTGTCTTTTAGCCAGCTCTCAATCCATGATCATATATTTACTGCAGTTCCTGTATCTTCCTGTGTTTGCTCACTAGTCTTCCATGTGGCACTGCATCAAATGCCTTTGAAAAATCTAAAAGACTACATCCACTGAGTTGCCCTGATCCAAGTTCCTACTAACCTCCTCATAGAAACTAATTAGATTGGTCTGACACAACCTATCCTTCATAAATCTTTGTTGACTGCTACCTATGATCCTGTTCAAATAGACATATTCTTGTATTCTGTCCCTTATTAACCCTTCTAAAAGCTTCCCAACTACAGATGTGATGTTATGAGCCTGTAGTTCTGAAGTGCCTGCCACTGTACATGAGTTACTTAGTACTACCTCCTTGACTATACTACCCATCCCCCCATCTCCTCCCCTATTAGTTTTGAATTCATCCCTTATACCCTCTAAACTTTCTACCACATTACTTATATCTAGTCCCTCCCCCCCCCACCTACTAGTTTAAAAACTCCTCCAGCCTTTTTACCATCCTATCCCCTAGCACAAAAGCTCCCTCATCATTAAGGTGCAATGCATCCCTACTGTAGAGATTGTACCGATTAACCCAATCAGTCTCATAAGGGTCTATGATGACCCTCATAGGACAATTAGAAGCCTATTATTAGCCCCATAAGTGCCATGAGGGTCCTCCAGGACCCTCATGACACTAAGTACAAACACTACACTACACTTTTCCCCTCAATAAACCACTAAACCTAAACTAGCCCCCCTCTACCCTAACCTATTAACCCCTACCTACCTAACACAACCTACCTAATCCCCTGTTAAACCCCCCACTTTAGTAATTACATAAAATAAAAAAACCTAAGGTGCATAAAATAAAAAACAAATCACAACCACCCCCCACACTACATAAAATAAAAAAACCTAAGGTACATATAATAAAAAAGAAATCACAACCCCCCCACAAGACTTCAAAAAATTAAAAAAAGAATTACACACCTGCAAAGAAATACACAAATACACATAACAATCATGAATACATTATAAATATACATAACTACAATACATTTTCCTCTATCTATACCTAACCCCTAATCTAAACACCCGCCCTTGTCTATACCTAACCCCCAATATAAACACCCCCCGTCTATACTTAAACCCAATCTAAACACCCCCTGTCTATACCTAACCCCCAATCTAAACACCCCCCTGTCTATACCTAACCCCCATTCTAAACACCCCCCTGTCTATACCTAACCCCATTCTAAACACCCCCCTGTCTATACCTAACCCCCAATCTAAACACCCCCCTGTCTATACCTAACCCCCAATCTAAACACCCCGCTGTCTATACCTAACCCCCTAAATCTAAGCTAAAATAGAATAAATAAAACCACTTACCTTTGCAGATGTCCCTTCTGATTGCACCCCCTAGGAAAAAAAGAAACATCAGATTATTCCAACAATAAACATTACATATTATAAATAGATATTACAAATACAGTATTAAACTTACCTTTCCATTATGTCCCGCGTCCATCTACATCTGTTCTCTGGCTCAGCGGCTGGAAAAAAGATACATACCATTAGTTTTAAACATACACAACATCAAACACAAAATAAAATAAATATAAACATTACACGTTGAAAACTTACCTGTCCCCGATGTCCCCGGCCTTCTTCTCTTCTGGGCCCTTGCTGAATCTGCTTTCTATATACCGTATATACTCGAGTATAAGCCAACCCAAGTATAAGCCGAGGCACCTATTTTACCACAAAATACTGGGTAAAATGAGTGACTCAAGTATAAGCCGAGGGTGGGAAATGTGCTGCCCCCTCTGTCCCTTTTGTGCCTTCTGTGTCCCCCTCTTTCTCCCGTGTCTCTTCTCCCCTCTCCCTTCCCTGTGTCTCTTCCCCCCCTCTCCCTTCCCTGTGTCTCTTCCCCCTCCTCATTCTCAACCTCCCTCCTCAACTCCACTCCTCATCCTCAACCTCCCTCCTCATCATTCCTCCTTATCATCAACCTCCCTCCTCAACCCCCTCATCCTCAACCCCCTCCTCCTTTACCCCCATCCTCATCCCCCTCTTCAACCCCCTTCCTCATCCTCAACCTCAACCCCCCATCCTCAACCCCCTCCTCAACCCCCCTCCTCATCCTCAAACCCCTCCTCAACCTCCCTCCTCATCCTCAACCTCCCTCCTCAACCTCAACCTCCCTCCTCAACCTCAACCTCCCATCCTCAACCTCCCTCCTCAACCCCCATCCTCAGCCCCCTCCTCAATCTCAACCCCCCTCCTCAAAATCCCTCCTTAACCTCAACCCCCCTCCTCATCCTCAACCCCCTCCTCAACCTCCCTCCTCAACCTCAACCCCCCATCCTCAACCCCCCATCCTCAAACCCCTCCTCAACCTCCCTCCTCAACCGCAACTCCCCTCCTCATCCTCAACCCCCTCCTCAACCTCAACCCCCCATCCTCAAACCCCTCCTCAACCTCCCTCCTCAACCGCAACCCCCCTCCTCATCCTCAACCCCCTCCTCAACCTCCCTCCTCTCCTCCTCTTCAACCACCCTCCTCATCCTCAACCTCCCTCCTCATCCTCAATCCCCCTCCTAATTCTCCCTCCTCACCCTTCCTCCTCATCTTTCCTCCTCAACCTCCCTCCTCAACCTCAACCCCCCTCCTCATCCTTAACCTCCCTCCTTATCCTCAGCCCCCTCCTCATCCTCAGCCCCCCTCCTCATCCTCAACCCCCCTCCTCATCCTCAACCTCCCTCCTCAACCTCAACCCCCCCATCCTCAACCTCCCTCCTCAACCTCAACCCCCCATCCTCAACCCCCTCCTCAACCTCAACCCCCCATCCTCAACCCCCTCCTCATTCTAAACCCCCCTCATACTACCCCTCTAAATACCCCCCTCCCCTCACTTACCTGCTCCGGCCTCCGCTTATTCTGGGTCCTGATATGGCGCTCATGGGACGTCCCGGAGGACCCTCATGGCTCTTATGGGGTTAATAATAGGCTTCTAATTGTCCTATGAGGGTCTTCATAGACCCTTATGGGACTGATTGGGTTAATTAAGGGCTTATGGGGGTCTGCATTGACCCCCATGAGTGACAGGGTGTATTATGGTCTTTTGGGGCTCTGTATTGACCCCCATGAGTTATAGGGTTAATTAAGGGCTTATGGTGGTCTGTATTGACCCCCATGAGTGACAGGGTTAATTAAGGGCTTATGTGGGTCTGTATTGACCCCCATGAGATATAGGGTTAATTAAGGGCTTATGGGGTCTGTATTGACCCCCATGAGTGACAGGGTTAATTAAGGCTCATGGGGGTCTGTATTGACCCCCATGATTTTTAGGGTTAATTAAGGGCTCATGGGGGTCTGTATTGACCCCCATGAGTGACAGAGTTTATTAAGGGCTTATGGGGGTCTGTTTTGACCCCCATGAGATAAAGGGTTAATTAAGGGCTTATGGGGGTCTGGATTGACCACCATAAGTTATGGGGTTAATTTTAGTTGCCCGGGGTTATTTTTTTTTAGCACGAGTCCTTTCAGGACCTTTACAGTCCTTTAAGGACCCGCAAGGCGGGAAATGTAAAATTTTAAATGCAGCGGGGTCACGATTGGTGCCGATCAGGGACACTTGCTGCAAGGGGTTAATGTTGGGGGGGGCGGCTGCAGGGGTCCCAATGTGTTTAGGGAGCAAGGGGGAGCATCACATGGCTGTCTCGGGCTGCTCCGAGGCAGCACGTATGTGATTTAGGATCCCTTGCTAGCACTTTTTTGTGCCGTAGGGATTCTTCTGAGGTGTGAGATTCACCTCATAGATTTAAGGCTGCGTGTTACTCCGTAGCTCTCTCGGTGCTTATTCTCAGCCAATTTTCAGAGTCATCTCGCAAGGCAGGCTTCGAGGGAAGTATTGGGGATTCGGTCCTCGCAAACAGCAAACAATTGCCTTTTGCGAGGACCGAGGGAAATACGAGGGCTAATTTAATAAGGGCCATAATTTCCACTTTATTAAGATGCCTAAATTAACCTTAAGCTTTCCAAAACATTGTGACATTTAAGAGTGGAAAGTGGGAAGTAAAAGAGACTTGAAAATTAACTGTTATATCTCACATGCAGTATATTCTTCTTTGCCAAGAAAAATTCAAGGGAAATAAATGTCTTCTTACCTTAGCCTTTCATTATTCTCTATTACTACAGATGTAACAAATTATATTGCACCTGCTATCTCATTATAGTGTGTATAATAGCTTTTAGTTGTTGCTAACGCTGCGGGCTCGCTACGCGAGTCGCGGCCCTCGCGAAGCGAGGGCACTGCCCGAGCGTCTCAGTTGCTGGCATGGAGCGCCGTAGGCGCTCCATGCCAGCACCTGAGGACCTCGCAAAGCGAGGGCCGCAGTTGCTGGCATGGAGCGCCGAAGGCGCTCCTTGCCAGCAACTGCGACCCTCGCAAACTTCACGTCGCAACCCAAACAGTACGACACACACATTACGACACTCGCAAACAACATACGACACACGTTCACACACATTACGGACTCGCAACACTCGGACGCAACTCGCGAACATTACAAAATGTCAAACACAATACATACACACACCACATACATAAAAAACTTACCTACACCAAGAGGGAGCACCCAGCACCTCAAAAATACAACTTACACCTCGATTTTACTTCAAATAAAACAGTTTAGAGACTAAAAAAAAAACGAAGCGAGAGAAAAAATGGCCGCCGAACAAAACGAAAACGAGGCTACAGCACTCTAAACTCGCAAAACACCACAAGAAACTCGCAAAACACCACAAAACACCTACGGATATTCCGATACAAACGTATAACACACATTACTCGCCATTTCTCGCCAATGCGGAAGTACACGACTACGCTAACGGTTTGGTCTCGCGGTCTGTTTTGACCCCCATGAGATAAAGGGTTAATTAAGGGCTTATGGGGGTCTGGATTGACCACCATAAGTTATGGGGTTAATTTTAGTTGCCCGGGGTTATTTTTTTTTAGCACGAGTCCTTTCAGGACCTTTACAGTCCTTTAAGGACCCGCAAGGCGGGAAATGTAAAATTTTAAATGCAGCGGGGTCACGATTGGTGCCGATCAGGGACACTTGCTGCAAGGGGTTAATGTTGGGGGGGGCGGCTGCAGGGGTCCCAATGTGTTTAGGGAGCAAGGGGGAGCATCACATGGCTGTCTCGGGCTGCTCCGAGGCAGCACGTATGTGATTTAGGATCCCTTGCTAGCACTTTTTTGTGCCGTAGGGATTCTTCTGAGGTGTGAGATTCACCTCATAGATTTAAGGCTGCGTGTTACTCCGTAGCTCTCTCGGTGCTTATTCTCAGCCAATTTTCAGAGTCATCTCGCAAGGCAGGCTTCGAGGGAAGTATTGGGGATTCGGTCCTCGCAAACAGCAAACAATTGCCTTTTGCGAGGACCGAGGGAAATACGAGGGCTAATTTAATAAGGGCCATAATTTCCACTTTATTAAGATGCCTAAATTAACCTTAAGCTTTCCAAAACATTGTGACATTTAAGAGTGGAAAGTGGGAAGTAAAAGAGACTTGAAAATTAACTGTTATATCTCACATGCAGTATATTCTTCTTTGCCAAGAAAAATTCAAGGGAAATAAATGTCTTCTTACCTTAGCCTTTCATTATTCTCTATTACTACAGATGTAACAAATTATATTGCACCTGCTATCTCATTATAGTGTGTATAATAGCTTTTAGTTGTTGCTAACGCTGCGGGCTCGCTACGCGAGTCGCGGCCCTCGCGTAGCGAGGGCCGCGGCTCGCGCAGCGAGCCGAGGCCCTCGCGAAGCGAGGGCACTGCCCGAGCGTCTCAGTTGCTGGCATGGAGCGCCGTAGGCGCTCCATGCCAGCACCTGAGGACCTCGCAAAGCGAGGGCCGCAGTTGCTGGCATGGAGCGCCGAAGGCGCTCCTTGCCAGCAACTGCGACCCTCGCAAACTTCACGTCGCAACCCAAACAGTACGACACACACATTACGACACTCGCAAACAACATACGACACACGTTCACACACATTACGGACTCGCAACACTCGGACGCAACTCGCGAACATTACAAAATGTCAAACACAATACATACACACACCACATACATAAAAAACTTACCTACACCAAGAGGGAGCACCCAGCACCTCAAAAATACAACTTACACCTCGATTTTACTTCAAATAAAACAGTTTAGAGACTAAAAAAAAAACGAAGCGAGAGTAAAAATGGCCGCCGAACAAAACGAAAACGAGGCTACAGCACTCTAAACTCGCAAAACACCACAAGAAACTCGCAAAACACCACAAAACACCTACGGATATTCCGATACAAACGTATAACACACATTACTCGCCATTTCTCGCCAATGCGGAAGTACACGACTACGCTAACGGTTTGGTCTCGCGCACGCACAGTGTTACACTGCACACATTCAGCACGCTTACACAGCAGATCCACACCACTAATGCTGCAGCAACATCAAAACACATTCACAGCTCTTCCACACAATGCTTTAAAATAGGTAAAGTATATTCATTTATTAATGTATTATATATTTCATTATTACACACTAAACAGCATTAGCTACCTTACAATTTCATTGCCGTCATTTTTTGACGGGCAATTCGCTAGTAATAATAATAATACTAGGGACTAGATATAAGTAATGGGTTAGAAAGTGTAGAGGTTATAAGGGATGGATTAACAACTCATAGTGGAGGAGATGGGGGGAGGGGTAGTAGTCAATAGGGAGGTAGTACTAAGTAACTCAAGTACAGTGGCAGGCACTTCAGAACTACAGACTCATAACATAAGGTGTAGCAATACAAAATATACACAAGGCTTGCAAAATCGCTATTAGACTGGCTAAAAAATAAAATGAAAAATGAATTGCAAAATAGAGTAAGATTAACCCTAAAATATTTTTTAAGTATATTAATGGGAAGAAGGCGAGGAAGGAAGCTATAGGAACATTAAAAAGTGACACAGGCCGTCTGATAATTAGTGACCAAGAAAAGGCAGATGAGCTAAATAGGTTATTTTCTTCCATATACACAAGGGTTGGTACACTGCAACATAATGGGGCTAAACTACTAATTTTTCATGATTCACTCAACACAGGGTCTCTACCAGATGACTGGAGAAAAGCTGATGTGATACCTATATTTAAAAAGGGAGCAAGAGCAAATCCGGGGAATTATAGACCAGTGAGGCTCTTTTCTGTTGTGGGGAAGCTTTTAAAAGGGTTAACAAGGGATAATATACAAGAATATGTCTATTTGAACAGGATTATAAGTAGGAGTAAGCATTGATTTATGAGGGATAAGTCATGTCAAACAAATCTAATTAGTTTCTTTGAGAAGGCAAACTAAGAGATACAGGAACTGCAGTAAATATCTTCTCATAGATTGAGCGCTGGCTAAAAGACAGGAAGCAAAGGGTTGTTGTAAATGGAACATACTCTGATTGGACTAATGTGGTAAGTGGGGTTCCTCAGGGTTCAATATTAGGTCCTCTCCTTTTTAACATATTTGTTAATGACTTAGAGGTGGGATTGTGTGGTGTCTCCATTGTCGCTGATGACACAAAGTTGTGCAAGGTAATTAAATCAGATAATGATGTGCTTTCCCTCCAAAGGGATTTACATAATTTGAGGAATGGACATCTAAATGGCAGATGAGATTTAATACGAATAAATGTAAAGTTATGCATCTGTGAAAGAAAATAGCCATGCAATTTATAATCTTAATGGGGCAAATCTGGGTATATCAGATATTGAAGGGGATTTGGGAGTGCTTGTGGACAACCACTTAGGTAACAGTGCTCAAAGCCAAGCAGCAGTTGCAAAGGAAAATAAAATATTAGCATGTATTAAGAAGTTAATTAACAACTAATGAATTAATAGTTAATCCACATATTGCAGATCAGAGGAGATCTTAAAAGGTTGAACTTGATGGAATGAAAGTCTTTTTTCAACCTTAAATACTATGTAACTATGTAACTATGTAATAATTATTTAATCAACACATTAATTAATAACTAATCCCCATATTTTCGCTATAAAAAAAGGCATCTACCAGGAGATATGATTACCTTATAAAAATACATCCAGGGTCAGTATAAAGATTTGTCAAGGGAGCTTTTTGTGCCAATATCTTTTCAACTGACAAAAGGACATCCCTTGTGGTTAGAAATAAAAAGTTTCCACCTTAAAGAAAAAAAGGGTTCTTCACAGTAAGGGTGGTTAATCTGTGGAATTCTCTACCAGAGGAGGTGGTGACAGCGGATTTGATAGGGGACTGGATTTATTTCTTATTAAAAATGGTATTCAGGGTTAACATGGATAATTAGAGAGACAGTATTGATCCAGGGAGAAATCCGATCGCCAGTATCTGGGGTCAGGAAGTAATTATTTTTTTTTCTTTGAGACGATTGGCTAAGTCTCACTTGTTTTTTTTTCTGTTTGCCTTCCTCTGGATTACCGTATATACTCGAGTATAAGCCAAGTTTTTCAGCCCTTTTTTTAAGGCTGAAAAGGGCCACCTCAGCTTATTCTCGAGTCACTCTCCCCCCGTGTCTCTTTAACCCTCCCCCATGTCTCTCTAACCCTCCCCCCGTGTCTTTCTAACCCCCCTGTGTCTCTCTAACCCTCCCCCGTATTTAGAGGGGTAAAGTGAGGAGGGGGGTTTAGGATGAGGAGGGGTAAAGTGAGGAGGGGGTTTTAGGATATGGATGGGGGGTTTAGGATGAGGATTGGGGGGGTTAGGATGAAGATTGGGGGTTTAGGATGAGGATGGGGGGTTGAGGTTGAGGATGGGGGGTTAAGGATGGGGAGGTTGAGGATGGGGGGTTGAGGTTGAGGAGGGGGGCTGAGGAGAGAGGTTTTGGAGGAGGGCTGAGGTGAGAGGTTTTGGTGGGGTGCTGAGGATTATGAGGGGGGTTGAGGGAGGGGGGATTGAGGATGGTGGAGTTGTGGTTGAGGAAGGGGGTTGAGGATGAGGATGGGGATTGATGATGAGGATGGGGGTTGAGATTGAGGAGGGGGGTTGAGGTTGAGGAGGGTGGTTGAGGTGGAGAAGGGGGGTTGAGGAGGGAGTTTGAGGAGGGGGGTTGAGGATAAGGAGGGAGGTTGAGGAGGGAGGTTGAAGAGGGGGGTTGAGAATGAGGAGGGTGGTTTAGGATGAGGAGGGTGGGTTGAAGACGGGGGGTTGAATATGAGTAGGGGGGTTGAGGAGGGGATTGAGGATGAGGAGGGGGGTTGAGAATGAGGAGGGGGATTGAGGAGGGTGATAATGGAGGGGGGAAGAGACACAGGGAAGGGAGAGGGGGGAAGAGACACAGGGGAGGGAGAGGGGAGAAGAGACACAGGGGAGGGAGAGGGGAGAAGAGACACAGGGGAGAGAGAGGGGTGACACAAGAAAAGGGCACAAGAGGGACACAGGGGGCAGCACTTTTCCCACCCTCGGCTTATACTTGAGTCACTCATTTTTCCCAGTATTTTGTGGTAAAATAGGTGCCTCGGCTTATACTCGGGTCAGTATATACAGTAATTAATAAGTAAAAATAAAATACAAATAAATAATTACATAATTGATTAATAATTAATTAACAACTAATTCATTAATATTTAATCTGCATATTGCTGAACAGAGGAGATCTTAAAAGATTGAACTTGATGGACTGAAAGTCGTTTTTCAACCTTAATTACTATGTAACTATGTAACTTCAACAATTAAGCAGCTTTTATGGTTTGAAACTGTAATTAAAAATGTATTTTCATTAAATGAAAACTAAATGATATTAAAAAAGCTGAAAGTGTGTAAATTCTACTTGTCTTTTTTCAGTTTATATGAACAGTAGAAGTAAACAAATAACGGAAGAAAATGTATCCTTAGTTATTTTTTTATATTTTATGATATTAAAAAAACTGAAAGTGTTTCAGAACCATTATTCTGCAACTATTAGTCCATCCACATCTTTAAATATGTTTAACATACTACAACCATTCAGTTCTTAAGAGCTAATTCCTAAAAATCTAAAGAATTTAGTTTTACTCGGCTCTATATATCACAGCTATGCATCACGCATAAGTTCATCAAAAGTTCATCACCATGAGGAATATATGTGAGTTTCATGTTAATTAGCCAATGAGCCAGTGCTATACAAGGCAGTGGTGTTCCTTAGAAACATGGCGGTACCAACAGAAGCATTATTTCTTCTTCCATGTCCCTGAATGTGTATATATATATATATATATATATATATATAAAAGAGAGAGAGAGAGATTGTTTAATCTAGTTGTACCGTTTGGATTCTTTTTAAATTATCCATGATGTATATCCATTTTTTCTTAATATTCTTAATATACTTACAACAGTTATAATGATTTATGACTAATTTATAATGTCACTCAAATGGATATGTGTGGATGTTCAATCTATTTGCATCATTTTATAGCATTAAGCCAACAGTCACTTAAGTGACTGGTGGGTGTTCAATCTATTTGCTTAACGTTGAGGCACTAAGCCAACAATCACTAAAGCTCTCTGTTTTTCTTCGGTATTACACTCTTGACATCAATTGGGCATGTAATATTTTATCTATTTTTTTATATTTGGTGCATGCAAATGTGGTTTATTTATCTTAATTAACATGGGCTTCATTTTGCCATCTTAAAGGTGGAGCTAGCTTCTTAGATTCATTACTAAGACAACCTTAAAAGCGGAGCAAGCTTCCTAAGCATGCCTAATGGGAGTAGGTCCTTATGTTTAAATTGCTGAACTCGGCATACGGACAAATTTGCCACTTTGTGAAAGCATCTAAGCAAAACATGTTAAATGGCAAATTAGCTGTATATGGATATGTAATCTTACTCTATTACCCGGCTTTGGGTGATCGGTCATGACATCTGTCCGATCTCCTGGATTATCTCTTATTAAGCCTCCAATCATTTTTTAACAAGTCCAGTTATTAGATAGTACCATTTAGCATCTGTTTAGGTGCTTAGGAAAGATACATTGTAGCCTACCTCATTGCTTGAGTCTTTAGAGCTCTCATACATTTTACCATAAAATCTATCTGGGGTGGTATATAGGCTCTCCTTACATTGCCGCCATTTGTTATGGGGTAGCTGGTGGGCAGCACTCGAATGCTGCAAGTTTTTTTGTTTTCAAACCACAATGTAGTTTTGAGCCCGTGAACAACCAATTTTTTTTTGGCTTGTATCCAATGTTATTTGTTTATGTGTTTCATGTGTTTTACAAACAAGTATATCTACTATAATCAGAAGTGTTTTTTTTTTTTTTTACTGGACTATTTAGTTTTTAGGATCACAGTCTATTATTCAGTAATACTATCTGGGTGGGATCATTCATGCTGCAATTTTGTTATTCTCTACCATAGTTATTTGCTACACTATACAATTGGATAAGATACAATATCAAATAGGTTGCAATTCCTATATACGTTTATGTCTCTCCATGATGCTAAGGTGGCCCAGATAGAAGCAGTGAAAATGTGCTTGTCTTCACTTGTGTATCACTACCTCACATGTCTATAAAGGTCTCATCAAATATGGTCACTCTTCTTCTCTCCTTTTTCTTGTTTCTGTATGGTTATAATATTTAGACCATAGCAGCATCAGTACAATATACAGAGTTCTGTTTTGGCCAAGGGAGTGTGGTGTCATGGTGGAAATCATTTTGGTAATATTTCTGTATGACCATCTATGCAACATCCACGCTCACAAGTAGTGTCTTCTCAAGTTGGTCCTCAATCTTTCTGAGGTTGTTGAGAAAGGCAGTGGTGTCTTATATATAGCTGCTGGTGTCTGTAAACTAGTGGTTTGAGCCAGATATCTGTTCAGTCAGTATGCCCATATCTGTAACAACTAGTCTCCCTGTGTTGCCTGGTTTGTGGAACTTTGGCAGCATGTAGAAAGTCTCAGTAGTAGGATTGTTGGGTATTAGCCGCTCCAATTCTTCCTGCACATTCTTAGCGAATGTTTGGATATGTTTCCTGAGCTAAATTGTATATTACTCCATAGGTTCCTTGTAGTAGGTACTGTCTGTCAGTTATGAGTATACGCTGCTCCAATTCTTCTAGCACATTCTTAGGGATTGTTCCGATTAGTTTCCTGAGCTGAAATGTATATTACTCTGTAGGAGACCTGTAGTAGGTACTGTCTGTCAGTTGTCTGTTTCCTTATTTTATGTAAATTGTAATTTCCCTCATTGCTTGAGTCTTTAGAGCTCTCTTACATTTTACCATTAAATCTATCTGGGGGGGGGGGGGGGTGATATAGGCTCTCCTTACAATGCCGCCTTTAGTTATGGGTCAACTGGTGGGCAGCACTCGAATGCTGCAAGTTTTGTCTTGTTTTATTTTTAGGTAGGTACTGTCTGTCAGTTGTCTCTTTCCTTCTTTTATGTAGTTCTGAGTGTTCATGATAACAACTACACCACCTTTGTTTGCTGGTATGACAGTTATGTTAGTTTTTCCTTTTAAACCCTTTATGGCAGTTCTTTCTGATGGTGAGAGACTGTAAAAGCCTCTATTATATTGGGATGTTACCAAGGATGTAGTTCTCAGGTGAAAGCCTTCTATGTAACTGTCCAGTTTAAGGTTGCATCCAGGTGGTGCAATGAACTAAGTGTGTTTTTTTGTTGCTGTTATAATTCAATTATGTTGTGGTATCCTACTTGTGGTGGAAATATCATGTCAGCCTCAGCCTTCTTAGAACTCTTCAGTTTTGTGCTTGGACATCTGTCTTTATTAAAATTATTTTTATTGTTTGTCTTGGAAGCTGTTTGTTGGTTGTTGGTGGTAGTAGTAGATTTTGACATTTTGGTTGCTTGATTGTTGGTTTGTAGAAATCTATGTAGTACTTGAATTGTATACTCTATTTTCTTGTACATGTTTTGTATGGGTTTTTTCACCTACCACTGTAAATGTCACAATGCTACAGAATTCATAGTAGAAAGCTTATCTAATATTACATGTATATTCTGGGATCCATATCATTACCTTTCATAAAAGAACTGGTCGCTACCATGCATGCTAAAATAATTCAGTCCAGTTTTACATTTAATGCATAATCTTGTTCCTTTTCTGATGTTTGTATTTACATTTATCTATTAAAGGGGGGTGCCAACCAGCCACTGTCTAAGAAAAGCAGTGACAAGTTAAAAATAATTAAAGGCCGTGAAGAAATGGGTAAGTACTTTATAAAGATACGTATTACATTGCAATGTGTTGGGAAAACATTATTATATTGAATTTGTTTAACTCTGTATACCTATTTTCAAAAAACAGTAGGAAAGTCTGAGCTCATAGATATTATTAAATAATTGTAGATTTGTAAAAATGTACCTTTAAAGATGAAATTCCACCTTATAACATGTTAATTGTATGTTAAAGAGTACCCTAAAGAAATTATTTTTTTTTAGAAAATGTGTACTACTTGCCATTTATTTCTGCATGATCTCTATATATCAGTTTATGTGAGCAGCTGAAGAACACAGAAAACTGCCACAGCTCTTCATATTTTGAGCCAATCAGATTACACTGCTCAGAATTCTAAGTTTCAATTATGGAAATGCAACACATTTTTGTCTCATTGGCAGCTTCCATTCCTAAAAGGGACACTAAAAACGTGTTGTGTGCTAGAAACAAATGTGAAAAAAGTGCTTTCCATTCTAAAATTACTCCTAAAATAATTTAGTTAAGAGTTTTTGAGTAATTTTCTGCTGCTCCCAATCTCCTCCTGCATTGGCAGAATAATAAGTTGCTACTTCCGATGGTACAATTTTGACCATGTGTGCACATACTGCAGCATTTCCATTATTAGCTGAATATTCGATATATATATCTTTTTACCCAAAGCATACAAAATCAAGTGTTCATGAAATTGCACCTCTGGGTTTTAATTTCCTCAAGGCAACAGTCGTTTTTATTTTGATTACAGGATATATATATATATCACATATTATAATTGTCTAGCTATGAGACGTTGTCACGCTTTGCGTGGTGCGTACGACTTAGCGATGAGCGGCGCAGGTGCCTGTTAAAGTCGGAGCATTTAGGTGATGAACGCAGAGCGAGTCGTTAACTCTGAGAACTAGCTCTACTGGAGGAGTGGGAGGTCAGCATAGGCAGAGCAACAGACAGGTTTTGGTTGTAGGGGACTCTATTATTAGGAAGGTAGACAGGGTAATTTGTCACCCAGATCCCAGCAATCGAACAGTTTGCTGTCTCCCGGGTGCTCGGGTTTGTCATGTTGTGGATCGGGTAGACAAATTATTGGGAGGGTCTGGAAATGAACCGGCAGTCTTGGTACATATTGGTACCAATGACAAAGTTAGTGGAAGATGGAGTGACCTAAAGAATGATTTTAGAGAACTAGGTAATAAGCTGAAGGCAAGGACCTCCAAGTATTGTATGCTTGCTAATGCCAGAAGCCATCCAGGAAAAATGGGAGAGTTAGAATTATTAGCAATTAATGGAAAATGGGATTTAATAGGCATTACTGAAACGTAGTGGGATGAATCTCATGACTGGACTGTTAATCTGGATGGTTATAACCTATTTAGGAAAGATAGAGGCGATGGTAAACGAGGAGGAGGGATTTGTCTGTATGTTAAGCCTGAATTTAAGCCTATAGTCAGAGAAGATATTTATGGTGGACCTAGTGATAAAGCTGAATGTTTGTGGGTAGAGCAAATTCCCAAAGAATATTAGTAGGAGTATGCTATAAACCCCCAAATATAGCTGAAAGTGAGGAAATACAATTATTGTTACAGATTGAAAATGCAGCTAGGCATGGTCAAGTTCTAATAATGGGAGATTTTAATTACCCTGAAATAAACTGGATAAATGAGACCAGCAGTTCATCTAAGGGGAGCAGGTTCTTGAGTACACTTAGGGATCATTATCTGGCCCAGGTTATACAAGAGCCTACTAGAAATGAAGCTATCTTAGATTTGCTCATCACAAATAATATTGATATAGTTTCTAATGTTGGAATAGGGCAACCTTTGGGAAACAGTGATCACAACACAGTCTCACTTGAGATTGAATTATTTTTTTTTTTTAAGGGGCCAACAAAAACTCTTAATTTTAAAAGGGCAGATATTAACGGTCTAAGGGCAGCAATACAAAGTATAGACTGGGACATAGAACTGGCAGGTAAAAACACTGACCACAAGTGGACAACATTTAAATCCTTACTAAATATACATACACATCAGCATATACCATGTGGGAATAAAAGTAAAAGGAGTAAATCCCATCCAATGTGGCTTAACAATGATTTAAAGATCAAGATACGGAGTAAAAAACAGGCATTTAAATTATACAAACAAGAGGGGACAGAGACTGCTTTACAGGAATACAAGGAAATCAACAAGGCTTGCAAAAGGGCGATTAGACTGGGTAAAATAGAAAATGAAAAATTAATTGCAAAAGAGAGTAAGACTAACCTGTCACAACCTACAATGATGATGGAGTATAGAGGATCCTAGTCCTCTTATCTCCTGTAGGTTTTAGACCTAAGATTTGGGTGATTTAGACCAATGGACCTTCTTTGCGGATGCAAGAGCATAAGTCCCAGCTTTTGGTAGTGTGCCTGGGAAAACCTGGAAGGGAGTCAGAAACGATCTCCTCTGCCAGCATATGCCCCTGGGTCAATAATACACCTGCACACAAAGTCTTGATGAAAATTATGAACCATGTTTTATTTTAGAACAGCATATTTAACCACATCACACAAGAATGGGGGAAGTGGCTACCGTTATCCAGCCCCAAATGACGTCTGGCCAATAATGAAGGGGAACTGTGCGTGAACCAATAGTCCCCTCCCAGGTCCGCCCACTAGGCGAGGCCAACTAATTAATTTAGGCTTTGAATGTCCAGGGCAAAGCATGTCTTTTACTCTCCTGTGCCCATGCCATGAAGGCTGAGAAGCCTTCAGGCCATCCCATTGTTTCTGGGTGCCTGCCTGTCTGCTCTCCAGCTGTGAGCTTCCCATTGTTAGTTCTATGCTGGATACTTAGCTAATGGGATTAACAGGCCTTTGGGAACAAAGGAGGCTTGCCTGTATTCACTGGCTTCCCCTCTACCATATAATGACATACTAATATAATAACATACATTCATATTTACAAATATAACACCCAATGTTTCACACACATACAACCAACACATCCCACCAGCTCCATCACAGGACACCCATTACAATGAGCCTAAACATGGAAGGGATGGGAATATGCTAAGGGATAAATTTATAATACTTTATCCCCTAGACCACAACATAACCATATATCCATAACAAGTGGGCCCCAAACCTTTTGTTCTTCCACATGACAACAGCATGTGGAAGATAACCCAGCCCAAAATGGCCACTGCTGCCAGTCACAAAATGGCCCCAGCATAGTTCACACCAAATTCAATATGGCCACTGGCTGATTCATGACAATCCTTCCCCAAGCGGGCAGGGAACATCAAAGATTTTCCCAGCTACGCTGATAGTCATGAATCTGCTGGTTTGGCCCGGCCCGCTGCATGCTAGGCAAGTTCATGTCGGTGCACACACAGTCCCAAGGTGCAGAGTAAAGACCTCCCCCAGCCCTTGGCCTTGCTCCCACTGTATAGAGCAAATTGCTCTTCCCATGTAACCCCCACCCAAAACAGTCCAGGATCCCATCTCTCTGTTTTTGGCAGCAGCATGGAAGTCTCTGGGGACACAGTGGGTTGCACCCATACATTCTTCTGAGGCAAAACCGTATTTTTGGGAGCCCCATAAAACAACCCCTGTCCCATAGCAACCCCTTTCCCTCCAGCCAGTCCCCACAGCTGGGCTGGGGTCTCTAAAACAGTCTCTGGGCCTATGGGATTGCAAGGGGGCAGTCCAGTACTTCCCTCAGCAAAATCATTATTGTTGGGAGCCCAATAACACAATAACTGCAGTAAAGTACATACCGGTCTGCGCTTGACTCCAGCGTCCCTGATGGAGTCCGGACTTGGATGCTCTGTTTGCTCTGGCTCCTGGAGATCTGTATCTTTGGACAGACCCTCCTGGTTTTCTTCCCCTGGGTCTGTCTGTGTTGCAGCCTGGAGAACTACGCTGTTCCCACCCAGGCTGTGTTTTGGGGCCCTCAGCTGACCCTCTTCTTCTATGGCCTTTTGCTTGGTACCCTTATCCCAGTCCTCCAGGTTTAACTGGGCCTTTGGAGCGGTGTCTGTTCCAGTGGGCCTCTGGACATTGGTTATCCAGGGTATCTCCCCACTTGGTTCACCCTCTACTATGGTGCCACACTGCACCCACGGCTCCTTTGCCAAGGCTGGCAAGCTTGCTGCCCCTGTCGGGCTCTTGGTGCCTCTGGCACTCTCTTGGTGCCCCTGGCACTCTTGCTGTGTGAGGCCTGGTTCCCTGTAGCTAAGAACCAGTTCCTTTCCCTCCCCCCAGTCCATTACATAGCCCACCTGGGCCCTGTGCTTCCCTAGCACCTTTTGTAGCAACTCTCCTGGGGTGTCAGAGTACAGATTTTGGTTATCTGTTGTAGGCTGGGGAATCTTATCCTTCCCACCCAACCTGACCTCTACGGCCTTCTCCCCAGAGTGCATTACATAGCCCTCCCCACAGTCTCTTGGGTGGCTATCCTGAGCCCCTGGCTCCATTAGCAGTTCTGGCCCATACACATTGCCTAGAACTTCTGAGGGCAGACTTAGTTCATCTGGCCCTACCTGTTGAGCAGTTACTGGGGTTTCTGCCAGGATTTGTGCTGGAAGGTAGTCCTCAGGTGAGACCTGTTTGGAGAAACTGTGCTCTGCTAGCATTTCCTCTGGGATTAAGTCTCTTGGGGTATCAGGGGACAAACATGGGTTATCTGACCCCACCCAGGGAACATTCCCCTGGGTCTCTGGCTCTTGGAGCTGGTGATTTGGTCCCAAGCTGACTTTACCATCCCTTCTAGGCTCTGACACAGTCTCTATATTTTTTAAAAGAACGCATTCTCCATCACTATGTTCTCCCCAGACCCCTTGCACACAATCACTTTGGTACATACCATCTGTGTTGTAACGATCTGGCGACCAGTCCTCTTGACTGGGTTGTTCCCCTCTTGATGGGCAAAATGTCTCCCCATAGATCTCGTCCCACAACTCAAAATACTCCTCCTCCAGCTGCAGTTCCTGCTCAATCAGGTGTACCATTAAATTAGCCTCCATGGACCACGGTTCCAGTCCCAGACCACGACAGCGTTCCACAAACAAGTTGTTGTGCCTTTTAAAGGTTCCTATGCCCCCTTCAGGATCACCATACACAATGTCTTGGAGGCCAGAATCTATCTCCAAGCGGAAATCAAACTCCTCTCCAAGGCCACCAACTATTCTGGCGTGAAAAACGTGATATTGGTTCTCCAAGGCAACCTCTTTTCTTACTAGTACTTCCAGCCAGCCCATTAGCGCATCGTCCTGCCACAGATTCAGAATCGCCATCCATTTCTCTAGACGCAATGTCTCTCTGTAGCCAAGTCTTTGCTGAGCTGGAGTTCTCGCTCCATTGCGCTCCTGCCAGATCCTCTGGCAATGCTGGTCTAGTGAGTTGGACACCTCTTGTGCGGTCATCTTACTGGGGTATAAGTGCCTGGCTGCTTTAAACCGTCTTGTTGCTTCTTTGGTGATATCCGTCTGTTCCATTGCTGGTCTTTCTGTGGAGTATCCCACCACTGCCACCAATTGTCACAACCTACAATGATGATGGAGTATAGAGGATCCTAGTCCTCTTATCTCCTGTAGGTTTTAGACCTAAGATTTGGTTGACTCAGACCAATGGACCTTCTTTGCGGATGCAAGAGCATAAGTCCCAGCTTTTGGTAGTGTGCCTGGGAAAACCTGGAAGGGAGTCAGAAACGATCTCCTCTGCCAGCATATGCCCCTGGGTCAATAATACACCTGCACACAAAGTCTTGATGAAAATTATGAACCATGTTTTATTTTAGAACAGCATATTTAACCACATCACACAAGAATGGGGGAAGTGGCTACCGTTATCCAGCCCCAAATGACGTCTGGCCAATCATGAAGGGGAACTGTGCGTGAACCAATAGTCCCCTCCCAGGTCCGCCCACTAGGCGAGGCCAACTAATTAATTTGGGCTTTGAATGTCCAGGGCAAAGCATGTCGTTTACTCTCCTGTGCCCATGCCATGAAGGCTGAGAAGCCTTCAGGCCATCCCATTGTTTCTGGGTGCCTGCCTGTCTGCTCTCCAGCTGTGAGCTTCCCATTGTTAGTTCTATGCTGGATATTTAGCTAATGGGATTAACAGGCCTTTGGGAACAAAGGAGGCTTGTCTGTATTCACTGGCTTCCCCTCTACCATATAATGACATACTAATATAATAACATACATTCATATTTACAAATATAACACCCAATGTTTCACACACATACAACCAACACATCCCACCAGCTCCATCACAGGACACCCATTACAATGAGCCTAAACATGGAAGGGATGGGAATATGCTAAGGGATAAACTTATAATACTTTATCCCCTAGACCACAACATAACCATATATCCATAACAAGTGGGCCCCAAACCTTTTGTTCTTCCACATGGCAACAGCATGTGGAAGATAACCCAGCCCAAAATGGCCACTGCTGCCAGTCACAAAATGGCCCCAGCATAGTTCACACCAAATCCAATATGGCCACTGGCTGATTCATGACATAACCCTAAAATATTTTTTAAGTATATTAATGGGAAGAAGGCGAGGAAGGAAGCTATAGGAACATTACAATGTGACACAGGCCGTCTGATACTTAGTGACCAAGAAAAGGCAGATGAGCTAAATAGGTTTTTTTCTTCGGTTTACACAAGGGAGGTACCAGTGGTTGGGACACAGCAACATAATGGGGCTACACTACCTTTGCCAAATAATTGGTTAACACAGGAAGTAATCCAAAAGAGGTTGGAAAAAATAAATGTTAATAAAGCCCCGGGTCCTGATGGAATACATCCAAGGGTACTAAGGGAACTGGGTTCTGTAATAGCCAAACCATTATATCTAATCTTTCAAGACTCACTCACTACAGGGTCTCTACTAGATGAATGGAGAAAAGCAGAGGGGATACCTATATTTAAAAAGGGAGCAAGAGGAAATCCGGGGAAATATAGACCAGTGAGCCTCACTTCTGTAGTGGGGAAGCTTTTAGAAGTGTTAATAAGGGATAATATACAAGAATATGTCTATTTGAACAGTATAATAAGTGGGGGTCAACATAGGTCATGTCAAACAAATCTAATTAGTTTCTATGAAGAGGTTAGTAGGAACCTGGATCAAGGCATCTCAGTGGATGTAGTCATTTTGGATTTTGCAAAGGCTTTTGATACAGTGCCACATTGGAGGCGATTGTGCAAACTAAGAGATACAGGAGTTGCAGTAAATATCTGCTCATGGATTGAGAGCTGGCTAAAAGACAGGAAGCAAAGGGTTGTTGTAAATAGAACATACACCGATTGGACTAATGTGGTAAGTGGAGTTCCTCAGGGTTCAGTATTAGGTCCTCTCCTTTTTAACATATTTATTAATGACTTAGAGGTAGTATTGGAGTGTGGGGTCTCCATTTTCGCTGATGACACAAGGTTGTAAAAGGTAATTAAATCAGATAATGATGTGCTTTCCCTCCAAGGGGATTTACATAAAATTGAGGAATGGGCATCTAAATGGCAGATGAGATTTAATACGAATAAATGCAAGGTTATGCATCTGGGAAGGAAAAATAGCCATGCAATTTATAATCTTAATGGAGCAAATCTAGGTGTATCAGATATTGAAAGGTATTTGGGAGTGCTTGTGGACAACCACCTAGGTAACAGTGCTCAAAGCCAAGCAGCAGCTGCAAAGGCAAATAAAATATTAGCATGTATTAAGAAGGGTATAGAAGCCAGGGAAGCAAATATAATTCTGCCACTATACAAATCTCTAGTACGCCCTCATTTGGAATATGGAGTACAATTTTGGGCACCACTTCATAAAAAGGACATTTTAGAGCTGGAAAGGGTACAGAGCAGGGCAACAAAACTAATAAGGGGAATGGAGGGGCTAAGGTTTGAAGAAAGACTAACCAAATTAAACTTTTTTTCTCTAGAAAAAAGGCTTCTAAGAGGAGATATGATTACCTTATATAAATACATCCAGGGTCAGTATAAAGATTTGTCAAGGTAGCTTTTTGTGCCAAGAGGTTTTCAACTGACAAGAGGACATCCCTTGAGGTTAGAAGTAAAAAGATTCCACCTTAAAGAAAGAAAAGGTTTCTTCACAGTAAGGGTGGTTAATCTGTGGAATTCTCTACCAGAGGAGGTGGTGACAGCGGATTCGATAGATAATTTTAAAAGGGCACTGGATTTATTTATAATTAAAAAGGGAATTCAGGGTTATCATGGATAATTAGAGAGGCAGTATTGATCCATGGAGAAGTCCGGTCGCCGGTGTCTGGGATCAGGAGGGAATTGATTTTTTTTTTTTTTATATACAACTAACTAATTAATTAATTAATAGTTAATCCGCATATTGCAGATCAGAGGAGATCTTAAAAGGTTGATCTTGATGGACTGAAAGTCTTTTTTCAACCTTAAATACTATGTAACTATGTAACTAAGGCGTTCAGTGGAGGGAATGTAACACTCGTGACTTAGCCTACAAACACTACAAAATGCGGTTTCGCCTTAGGCTGAAAGTAGTTAACAAATGTGGGGGGGAAAATACGAGATGCCGGACTTAGAAAAAAAAAATACAGGACGCAGGACGTAGAAAAAAAATACGACATCCGAAAAATATGAAGTTAACGACCGAACCGCGCAAACAAAAAAACACCAACAACACAAAAAATAAAACACAACGTACAACAAAAAGATCACCGATAGCACGGGAGAACAGCCAGGACGTCTGGAAATGAGGTGAAACGTGATTTTAGGTCGAATTTAAGTAGTTTTGGTACTTAAAAATCGCCTAAGCAAGAAATAAAATGGTGGCCTAAAAAATGAAAATTAAGCTACGCGGCCCGCCCACGCAAAACACAGCCAGCGATGTACTCGGTAGAAAAATACTAATAGGAAGGATGTAAAATGAGCGGGCAACGCTGAAAACATAGACTAACGTCGCCATTTTCCAATACTAACTTACACATTTACACATTGTGAAATGGCGGATTTCCTGCCTAAACCAACGGTTTTGTCTTGTCTTGTGCACCCATCCTATATATAGGGCACACTTGCCACAGAACTGACACTTTCTCCTCAGGTGATGACAGTCTGACTGGCCATTTTCTGCTGCCGGAAAATCCAAAGAGATTGTTAGCTCTTTAGGATACTGATGGATGAATATTAAATACAAAGAGGTACAATCCATTAATAATCATTAATCAATAATGAATTAATTACTATTTAATAGAAAAAAAGGATTACTTAAATTGAGCAAACAAGAATTTACGCTTGATTTAGTTTAGCAATACTTTCATGCTTAGCTGTTTGTAATATATTAATTAATTGAATAATTAATTAATAATGTACTTTAATTTATTAATTATTAATTAGTAAGTTTATTAATACATTAATGCAAAACACATTCTAAGATATTTACACATTGATTCATTAATTATTCATGTACATTATTTTATAAATTTATTATTAGTAATCATTATGATATTTTACAATGCCTTTAGTTTTGGAATATATTAATGCTTAGCTCTTTAGAATACATTTAGTCAAGGATTAATTGATTATTAATGTACATTCATTTATTAATTTGTAACTAGTAACATAAAAAAAAAAAAAAAGGACAACAAACAAGATGTATATTTTAAGATGTGGACCATCGCTAAGCAAGGGGCAGCATTTGCGGAGGTGTAGGCTCCCACGTCGGCTTCAATGAGCCAAAGGCTCATTGTAGGCGAGGTTCCGCATTTGCGGAGGTGGAGGCTCTACGACGCCTCACAAGCAGTTACAAATACCCACAGAAGCGGGACTTTGAAAAAATAGATCTAACACGCAATGACTAAATACAGACTTGAACAAAAAATAAAAGCCGCGGGACTTAGAAAAAAACCCATTATAAACTCGCAAAAATACGACCTTAACGCCCAAACGCATGCAGCAAAAAACATAAAAAAAACAATAAATACACACAAAAATGACATAAGAACCTTACCCACAGTAAGGGGGGCAACTAGGACATCTGGAAGTGAAGATACATTTTAATTTAAGTCCAAATTACCGAGTTTAGACACACGAAAATCCACTAAGGAATAAAAACAATAGCGGCCGGAAAAAAGGAGAAAATGAGAAAACAAGGCTACACGACCCTAAAGCCGCAAAACACCACCAAGCACATACGACTTTTACAAAAAGCTGTACAAGATACACTATTAGCAAGGATGCTAAATCATCCACACCTGCGTACCACACATTCACCGCCATTTTACAACACTAACTTACAGAATGAGGAAGTACACAGCTACACTAGCGGTTTCCCCTTGCGCACACAGCCTATTTACACAACACACCTCAGCTCAACAACAGTGCAAATCTACATTGTATGCTGCAGGAACATCAAAACAGATTGTTAGCTCTTCAGCACATTGCTTGCTACATATATTAATTACAAATAGGTAAAGTATATTAATTTAGGATTTACTTAATTAATTAATTATCAGGAAAAACTACATATACACAAAAAATAAAACACCACCGTATTGCAATAAACGGCAAAGCCCTTCACCGCACGCCTCACAAGGAGCTCCAACGGTGCTCATAGGACACAAACTACACCAGGGGACAGGCTCGCAGTAAGCGCAAAAAGGAGACCAGCGCGGACCTTAGAATGACAGCAAAAGCACCTCTGATAACAGAAAATACACCAACCAAGAGGCTAGCAATGAGTGCCGAAGGCGCTCATTGCGAGCCATACAATGAGCGCCAAAGATGCTCAGGACGAGGCTTGCAATGATTGTCAAAGGATCTCAGACAACAAAAACACTGACTGTCTGTCGCAAACAGCATTACCTGCCTTACAATTTTATTGCCCTGTCATTTTTGACGTGCAAGTCGCTAGTTAATTCATAATTAGTATTCAGGACCAAAAAAATTGTTTGATTTAACAATACATTGATGAGTATGCTTTTATGTTTTGCATCTATGCTAATATATCTGAGTTGCTGCTGATTGCCTGATAGGGATGAAGCAAAATATTACAAATTATTTCAATCTTATTTCACAGTTTCATCGTTTCTGCAGCTGACTCAACACAGAGAGTGACATTTGCAGCATTTGAACACCATAAAGATCACCTTGACAGGTATATCATTTAATTATGTAGTTATGGAACAAAATAGGCTTCATTTTTTGTTGGTAACATGGATAACAGTTATTGATAATTAACGTATAATAATATTTTAATTAATTAAATCATCATCATAAAAAAAAAAAAAAATGGGACTGCAATAAAAGTAATAACAATTTTTAACATGCATTTATATATCTGCCTAACTGCTCATTCATGTACATTGTTTTTGGAACTATTAGTTAATAATAATATAAAAAAAAAGATGGGGTTAGAAGACTTTAAAAAAAAGATGTACATTTTACAAAGCACTTAAATATATGGACTTCATTCAATCAAGAATTAATGGAATACAATGATTAAAAATAATTTTCATGTTATTTCACAGATTACTCATCTCTGCACTTGACTGAAGACAGGGGGTGAATTTGCAAGGATTTTTACACAAACAGCAAGTTCACAGGTATATGATTTCATCATTGCCCTTATGGTTTTGGATTGATGACACTTAATGATTAATTCATGAAACTATATTTATTTAGGGACTCATTCATTTGCAATTTGCAAAATTTAATAGGGCTCTATATAACGACATAGCATATTATTTTTACATAATATTTTAGTAAATGAACATCTATCCAAAACTAAGGTTAAAAAAAATAAAAATACTATGTGCATATATAGTGCCCTATTGCTTTGAACAACTTGCAAATTAATGAGGTTTTTAGTATTTGATTTTTCATTACAATAACAACAACAAAATAGCAATATATATTGCTATATATATATATATATATATATATATATATATATATATATACTTACCTAATTAACTTTTAAAGAACCTAAATTAGACATCATAACTAAATTAATTGCATCGTTAAGAAAATTGAAAATTATTTTAGGCCACATCTATACTTTGATAATAGCTGTTTCTGTTTGATCTTCTTTATGACAACATAATTAACTTTTTAGGTTTACCATTGATCTCAGTTTTTGATTAATTCAGTAACTTACATTCATTTAGTAATGACTTAATAATGAATTGGTCCAATATATATATATATATATATATATATATATATATATATATATATATATGTGTGCGCAGTGCTTTGCTTTTTAATGTATGTCAATAAAAAAAAAAGTTTTTATTGATTGCAGAGAAAAAATAAAAAATGATTTTCAAATCTTTGCATTCTTTAAGTAATGCTATTTACCTTTGGATTGAGAGCAGCTACAAACAATATGTACAGAACAAAAAAACATTACATCTTATACCTGTATTTACAATTACAGGTTACAATGGCGGATAATGGAGAAAACACCATTGAACGCAAAAGAAGATTGGCAAGGGAAAGGAAGCAAAGGTGGAAAGATGCACAGTCACCTGAACCTTCCCAACGCTTAAGAGAAGAAGACCGACCGAGACTTTTAAATAAAAGAAAAATGAGTAAGAAAGCACAAAGTGATTGTGCTGGAGTAAGAAAGCACAAAGTGATTGTGCTGGAACTTCAAAGAAATGAAAAAGTTAACAAAAACATGTCTGTGAACCATTGCCCAATGATACAATATTGCCTATTGATACCAATGTTCAGACACATGACACCAATGTAGATATAAGAAAGTTGTAGTGATATCTATGTTGAGGAAGCTCAGGATAATGCGTTTATTAGAGCACTAACACTAGAAACTCATTATTGTGGATAATTCAATGTTGTTTGTCAGTTTTGTGGGGCCTATCATTTTCTCAAGGAAAGACCAACTGACGGAGATTTTATTAGTTGTTGTCAGAAAAGAAAGGTAAGACTTCCACAGACACACATTTCCAGATTACTTACAAAGTATCATGAGCGATCCAACATTTCCAAATTATGCCAATTTAAAAAAAAAAAACATAAGGTCTTATAACAGTGCAATTTAATTTGCTTCAATGGGTGCTACATTAGCAGAAAATGTATATTTTTATAGTTCAAGGACAAATTTACCACCGAAATTCACATTTACACCCACAAGAAAGAGAGCAAAGGAAATTTGCACAGTTATATGTCTTGGATAAAATGGAAGCTGTTAAACAAAGGATGACGCTTCCAGAAAATAAACAGTGTTTGTGCATAGTCTTCGAACAGCTGGATAAAATTATGGCCAACAACCCATACAGTCAAGCATACAAACAATTAGAACAGGTTGAAAAAAAACAACAGCAACATGCTCAAAGAGATCAATTGACAATGCCAAGAGTAAATATGGTGTTAAAAAGAGATCGCAACACTGATCAAAGACGGTATACTTTACCAACAGTAAATGAGGTTTCCATGGTCTTTAAAAATGAAGATGGTGAACCACCTTTTCAGCAGGATATTAGAATATATTCACGCAATGAAGAACAACTTTTTATAAACATAAATATATTAAGTTGTAATTTAGTTCCAATGATATATCCCATTTTCTTTCCAAATGCTGAACCTGGATGGGAACCAAAATTACAATTGCAAAGTTATCCCAATAGTAAAGTTTGTGTTAGATGCAACATTTCTATTCTCGAATATAAAGTGGCACAAACTGCTATTCGGGATTCTTTTAGTCCAATCTTAAGTGGGGGCAAACTCACTCGACAATGGATTTTTTATTCCTATCGACAAGTGAATAATCTAAATTTGATAAAATGTCAACAAAATAAGCTTTGAGTAGAACAGTATTGTGGATTGATGGATTATGTCGCTGAATCGGCTACCAACAGAGACATTCCAGCTGGAAGAGCAATCATTTTACCATCCACTTTCCAAGGATCTCCTCGCAATATGCGAGAAAGATATAATGATGCTATGGCTATTGTCACAAAATTTGGAAAACCAGATTTATTCATTATATTCACTTGTAATCCACAATGGCCAGAGATCAAGGAAAATTTGAATCTGCGGCAAACTACTTCTGACCGACCAGATTTAGTGGCAAGAGTATTCAAAATCAAACTCCATTCATTAATACATGATATAACTAAAGCACAGATATTTGGAAAATGTGTGGCTTTTGTTTATACCATTGAATTAAAAAAAAGAGGACTGCCACATGCTCACATACTTTTAATCCTGCAGGAAAAAGATAAGTTGAATACTGCAGAGAGAGTGGATTCAGTCATTACTGCTGAATTGCCAGATCCAGAAAAATATTCCAGACTATTTGAGATTGTGACACACATAATGATTCATGTGGAGATATGAATCCAAATTCACCATGTAGGGAAAAAAAGAATGTACAAAACAAATTCAAATACAAACTTATGCTAACTGTGATGGATACCCTTTGTATAAAAGAAGACAAAGACAAACAGCTATTATCCGTGGACAAAAGGTTGATAATAGATATGTCATTCCATACAATCCACATTTGCTCATGAAATACAATGCACACATAAATGTTGAAGTTTGCACTTCTATCAAATATGTGTATAAATATATATACAAAGGATATGATGCAGCAACTGTTGTGCAAGGTGCAGCAAACGAAAAGGAAAATCCAATTTTACATGACGAACTTTGTAATTATTTAGATGCTCGCTATGTAAATGCTTTTATACATTAAGATTCCATATCACTTTGTATTTAGAAATGGTCTATGGCGACGATAAAGAGATACGCATAAAATTATACCTCAATTGTATACCGTCAGTCCAAGAGACATTGAACATTTCAGTTTTAGATTACTTCTTTTACATGTTCCCAGTGCACAAAGTTTTTAACATTTACTCACAGTGAATGACATAGTTTATGAGACTTTCCTATTAGCTGCAAAACATAAAAACTTCATAGCAGATGATACAGAATAGGAGAGGTGTCTGGAAGAAGCAGCACTATGTCAAATGCCAAAGCAAATGAGAGAACAATTTGCTTTCATTTGCATCTTTTGCAATGTACCTGATGCATTTACTTTGTGGGAAACATTTAAATTAAATATGTCAGAAGACTTCTTGAAACGATACAATGAGCCAATAGCACTTTAAAACTTTAATGGAAATTCAAGAAATATTTCTTGTTCATGGATTAAATTGTGCAAGTTTTAATTTGCCTGATCCAGGACTTATAGATGACTTTGATGATTTTGACACTGAGCTACAAAAACAAAAAACAAAAGAAAAACTGGCAACTTTAAATACTTTACAATTACAAGCATTTAATGCCATCACAAATGCTAATGATGATGAAATGTTTAAAGACCTTTATTTCTATCTAGATGGCCCTGGTGGATCAAGAAAAACATATCTGTACAATTGTTTGATGAGTTACATTCGAGCACAGTGTCAAATAGCAATGCCATTTGCAATAACTGGAATTGCAGCACTTTTGTTAGAAGGTGGTAGAACTGTGCATAGTTGATTTAAACTGCCAGTTCCCATTTTAGAAACTTCAGTGTCAGATATTCCATTGAATTCTTTACAAGCCAAAATATTTTAAAAAAGCAAATTAATTAACATAGACGAGGCCACAATGAAGTCAAGTCATGCTTTGCAATGTATTGATAGATTCTTAAAATAAGTGATGGATAATAATTTGCCATTTGGTGAAAAGGTGATGTTAGCAGGAGATTTTAGGCAAACATTTCCTGGAAATAGAACTGATATCATTGAAACATGTATCAAGACAAGTAAACTATGGAAAATATTTAACCACATCAAATTAGAATTAAAATTGTAGAAGGAAAACATCCACAAATACATGATTTACCCAATGATACCATTGAAATTCCATCAACAATGGTTTGCAAGGAATCACTCATATCAGCAATCTTTCTAAACACTCTAAATAATGACAATTACTCAGACATTGCAAACAAAGTGATATTAACATACAAAAATATAGTTGCCTTGAATCTAAATAACAAAATTTTAAAATTCATCAACGCACCACAAAATAATTATTACAGTGCAGATTCAGTTCTGGCTGGCGATAAAGAGCAGTGAATCGAATTTTAGTATCAAATTTATTAATTCTTTAACACCATCTGGAATGCCACCACATCTTTTACAATTGAAAAAAGGGGCAATTGTCATGTTATTGAGAAATATGAATCCAAAAAAAGGATTTTGTAATGGGACAAGATTAATTGTGCATGACTTAAAAGATCATTTTATACATGCAGAATTTAGGACTGGGACCCATAAACGTAAACAAGTTTTTATACCAAGAACTGATTTAGCTCCAAGTGAGAGTGGTTTGCCATTTGTCCTTCCAAGGAGACAATTTCCAGATATCATGGCACTTGCCATGACCATCAATAAGGACAAAGTTTTAAGTCTGTGGGTATATTTTTTACAAGAACCTGTTTGTGCACATGGACAACTCTATGTTGCTTTTTCAAGGTGCACAAATCCAGATGAGATTACAGTTTCAATTGAAGACAACCCAAGTCAGGGTGATCTACTACACGATGGACGTATTTTTACAAAAAACATTGTCTACTATGAGGTTTTGTAATCAGAGAGAATAGTGGTTTCATTTTAAGTTCGAAATGTAAGGTCACTTGGCCTCTTCTTTGAGGAACACCATTTCACTTACAAAACTATATCTACAATTTTAGAAAAATACAGTAATAACCAACAAAAAAGGAAGAAAGGAAAAAAAACAGTGGTTACATCAAATAGACACAAATAAATGTCTGCTGGGCTCTTTGAAAGGAAACCACTTTCACAAACAAAAAAAATGGAATGTCTTGGAAGTCATCATTTGTTGAAAAAATTTAAATGTTTCATGATATATAGATTATTGATCCAGGGACGAATCTGATTGCCAGTTAATGGAGTCAGGAAGGAATTATTTTTGGACAACACTTTCAACAAATTTACAAAGTGTAAATTTATTTTTTTGACATTTGCCTTCCTCTGGATTTAATATTCAAGATCACTATAGTTTAAAATAAATTCAGGATAAATGTTATTATCTTATGTTAATGTTTGCATTGTTATCATTGTATGTTAAAAAGTTTTAAAAGTTCATTTATTGAAAGTTATTAAAGATTTATGTCATTTGCAGCAGAAACATTTGTTAACAAAATTGAATGTATAATTAAATAGAACGGATTCATCCAGGGAGTATCGCCATTTAATGGGGTCAGAAAGGAATTCATTGGCTAAGTTGCAATGCAATTCAATACTTATGTGCATTACCAGGAGTTTAAATAGAAGTTGTATGTTAATAAGTATGGTTGAAGACACATATTTAGAAAAAGTTCAATGATTTCATGTTAGTATTGTTAAAAAAAAATCATTACCCACTGTTTACAATATAAGTTGCATATTAGAAACTTTTATGCAATGGTTCACAAAACGTATTCTGCGAAATTTGATGGATTGTTATATTATTATTCGATACATGACAATTAAAAAGTTTGATATGGTTTAACATTACATTGTTAAAAAAAATATATATATATATATATTTAATAGACATTTTTGTACTTCTTTGTAGATAAGAAAAAGATTCAGAGTATTATCACATTGAATCACATTGTGTCACAAATAGCATTTCCAGCTTTAAAACTTTATTGAGCGTAATTTTTTTGACTGGCAAGCCGCTAGTATATATATATATATATATATATTAGCTACTTTCCCGTCAAAAATGACGGAAATAAAATTGCTGCTCAGGGCTATTTTTTACGTCCTTCAGGCTAGTTTTACGTCCTTGGGCCTCGTGTTCGTCGTTTTGCATTTTTTCGGCGATTTTCGTTTGTGAGAAAACGGCAAATATACATCAAATTAACTTGCAACCTTACTCACAGGCTCCCTGTCTTTCCCACTGTGTATGTCGGTAAGTTAATTTGAGGCATATTTGTCTGTTTTTTTCATGTCTTTTCAGTTCCGTGGTTCGGCCGTTAAAATCGTAATGCGGTTTTGATCCTAAGTCGTACGTGTCGTAAGTCCTGCGTGCCTTAACTGCTCGCCTTGCTAAGTCCCGTGTGCCTCAACTTGTCGCCTTGTTTCACGAGGCTCGCAGGGCAATGAGCAACCTTCTGCGCTCATTGAAGCCTAAGTACCGCGTGCCTCAACTGCTGCCTCACTTCGGGGTCTAAAAGCAGATGCTTTTATGATACAAAAATAAGTGTATTAATGTATAAAGCTAAATATAATCAGTATGACAGTCAGAGTTTGTACCTAATTATCTATGTAGTGAAATTTTTATAAGCTTAAAAAAATCAATATACAATTCCACCATGCTTACTATGTAGTGTTTGATCAATTAAAAAAATATATGTTTCCCATATTATGTTCTACCCTCTATCTGATACTGTTGACTTCAGTGTCCCATTAAACACTGAACAGCAATTGGCAAACTTTTCAAGTTTCAGACTTTGGAAAAAATGCATGCAGAACTTGAGATTTTCCTTTACAATTACAGCAGATAGTTTTACTCATCATGAAATGCGTCAAAACAAATACTGTATATACTCGAGTATAAGCCGAGGCACCCATTTTACCACAAAATACTGGGTAAAATGAGTGACTCGAGTATAAGCCGAGGGTGGGAAATGTGCCGTCCCCTGTGTCCCTCTTGTGCCCTCTGTGTCCTCCTCTCTCTCCGTGTCTCTTCTCCCCTCTCCCTTCCCTGTGTCTCTTCTCCCCTCTCCCTTCCCTGTGTCTCTTCCCCCCTCCCTTATCACCCTCCTCAACCCCACTCCTCAACCTCCCTCCTCATCCTCAACATCCCTCCTCATCCTCTCTCCTCAACCTCCCTCCTTATCCTCAACCTCCCTCCTCATCCTCAACCTCCCTCCTCATTCTCAACCTCCCTCCTCATCCTCAACTCCCTCCTCATCCTCAACTCCCTTCTCAACCTCCCTCCTCATCCTCAACCCCCTTCATCAACCCCCCTCCTCAACTCCCCCATCCTCATCCTCTCTCCTCAATCCCCCATCCTCAACCCCCCTCCTCAATCCCTCAACCTCCCTCCTCATCCTCAACCTCCCTCCTCAACCCCCCATCCTTAACCCCCCCATCCTCAACACCTTCCTCAACCTCCCTCCTCAACCCTCCCATCCTTAACCCCCTCCTCAAGCCCCCATCCTCATCCTCCCTCCTCAACCCCCATCCTCATCCTCAACCCTCTCCTCAACCTCAACCCCCCCTCAACCTCAACCTCCATCCTCAATCCCCCCATCCTCAACCCCCCATCCTCATCCTCCCTCCTCAACCCCTTCCTCAACCTCCCTCCTCAACCCCCCCATCCTCAACCCCTCCCTCAACCTTCCTCCTCAACCCCCCATCCTCAACCCCCTCCTCAACCCCCCCATCCTCATCCTCAACCCCCCATCCTCAACCTCCCTCCTCATCCTCAACCTCCCTCCAACCCCCTATCCTCAACCCCCCTCCTCAACCCCTCCTCCTCAACCTCCCTCCTCAACTTCAACCTCCCTCCTCATCCTCCCTCCTTATCCTCAACCTCCCTCCTCAACCTCCCTCCTCAATCCCCCATCCTCAAACCCCTCTTTAACCTTCCTCAACCCCCCCATCCTCAACCCCCTCCTCAACCTCCCTCCTCAATCCCCCCATCCTCAAACCCCTCCTCAACCTTCCTCAACCCCCTCCTCAACATCCTCATCCTCAACCCCTCATCCTCAACCTCCCTCCTCAACCTCAACCCCCCTCCTCAACCTCAACCCCCCTAACCCCAACCCACCTCCTCAACCTCCCCCCTCAATCCCCCTCAACCCCAACCCCCCTCCTCAACCCACCTCCTCAACCCCTCCTCCTCATCCTCAACCTCCCTCCTCATCCTTAACCTTCCTCTTCATCCTCCCTCCTCATCCTCAACCTCCCTCCTCAACCCCCCCATCCTCAACTCCCTCCTCAACCCCCCATCCTCATCCTCAACCCCCCATCCTCAACCTCCCTCCTTAACCTCAACCTCAACCCCAACCCACCTCCTCAACCTCCCCCCTCAATCCCCAACCCCCCTCCTCAACCTAAACCCCCCTCAACCCCCCTCCTCCACCTAAACCAGCCTAAATACCTCCCCCCACTTACCTGCTTGTGCTTCGGCCTTCGCTCCTTGTCCCGACGCCGGCGCGCATGTGACGTCACATGCGTTCCGCATCATTAGCATATACCGGGTGCCGGCACCCAGTATATGCTAATGATGCAGCCGCATGTGACGTCACTCACATGCGCGCAGTCGCCGGGTCAAGGAGCAGAGGCCGGAGCACAAGCAGGTAAGTGAGGGGAGAGGGGGGAGGTATTTAGGGGGGTTTAGGTGGAGGAGGGGGGTTTAGGTTAAGGAGGGGGGAGGGAAAGAGACTCGGGGTAGAGAGACACACGGGGGGTTAGAGACATACGGGGGGTTAGAGAGACACAGGGGGTAGGTTAGAAAGACACAGGGGGGTTAGAGAGACACGGGGGGGTTAGAAAGACACGGCGGGGGGGGAGAGTGACTCAAGTATAAGCCGAGGGGGCCTTTTTTTGCCTTAAAAAAAGGCTGAAAAACTCTGCTAATACTCGAGTATATACGGTAATATAGTGTTCTGGGTCCAGGATACTCTTTAAAGGATTTTGCAGAAATGAAAGTTGCCCACATATAAATAGATACAATTTTCAAGTGGTATTATTGTTAAAAAAAAAAAAGTTGAAATGTTAGATAACTTGTCTTGAAAATATTTTTTTATTTATTATAAATGATATTGAAAAAGTACTCCCATTCTCCTAATGAGCATAAATCATATGATTAATTGTTCCACACAGTGCAGGTGATAAAACACACAAGCATGTCCCGTAGGTAGATCTGCACATGCAGAGCAGAATAATGAGAATAATACAATAATATTAAGGCCTTATCATTATTCTGCTCTACATATATCGATCTGCTCACTTTTATTAACCCCCAATGTGAGAGATAATTAATAATGTGAGATAAACACATTAGGAGAGAAGTATGACTGGATCATGACATTTATGCTTAAAATACCTAACATTCAAACTCAATTATCTAATACTTCCACAAAATGTTGCATGATAAAATCAAGGGTGTTGATTTTGCCACCTCAGAGACAGTCAAGCAGACCATGATACTAGAAAAAAGTAAAAAAATAAAGATAAAACAATTCACTATTACTTGAATCAGTAACTGTTAAAACCCTACAGTTTTCTCTATTTTAAAATGCTTTGTTAGCATAAATTTGACACCAACATTTTCTGCTTGAGAGAAGGTTCTCTGGAATGCAGTAAAAATGTTTTACACTAATTCAAATCATTCATTCATTACAGCACTCAGCTCAGATCCGCAAATCTTGCTCTGTTGCCACAACAGATATCTGTGCAGGGAGCAGCAAAACCAAGCTTTATGAATGAGACAGCCCTAGGAGCCAATAGGAAATGTGAACATCATAATTCTTGATGAGTGCAGGAACAACTGCCCGTAACTAGCTTCAGCAAGGGAACATCTATATATACATCACATCTATCTATAATTCCATTTGGTCTAATTGCATTAATATCAAATATCTAAACAATGTTGAAAAAAAACATAAAAAGCACACTTCCACAATATACAAAAAAACAAAACAAACATTCAGAAGAATTGCATCGGGGGGAGAGGAAACAGTCGTCAACCTATAGCTTCATATCAGGGCGCATTAAGCCTGTCCCAGAGTGACCATTTGGCTTTATCTACAGGTAGGTGATACGTAAATTCTCTTTCAATGGATCTAATTGAGTTCACTTCCTCTACCACAAATTTCCATGTAGGAATAGAAACATGTTTCCAATTACAGGATATCAGTTTTTTGGCTACCATAAATTGTTGAATTCAATTCTTTCTGGATCATCCCTTTAGGTAAAATATGGAATAACGCCATTTCTATAGCAGGCCTAATTTGTCAATTTAAATTTGTGGAGAGATATTCGATACCCTCTTTCCAGAATTGTTGCAACTTAATACACTCCCACCATGTATGTTTAATAGTTCCAACTTTATTGCATTCTCTCCAACATTTATCTGATCTATTTGTATCAACAAATTTAGCTACCACAGTTGGCACGTAATACCATCTATAGAGTTTTGAAATACATTTCCCTATAAGCAGAGTTGAAAATCTATCAGTATCTTAAAAGGCTTGAGTCCATTACGTCTCTGTCCAAGCCAAATTTATTTATTTCTCACTTTCTTTTATCTTCCATCTTTAATCTAAGTTTTAGAATACACACCTAATTTCCAAATGTTTTCAGTTTGGCATTACAAATGGTGAGAGCTGTCGACTCAGGGTTTGGTGTATTTTAAGTCTTCTCACACATTGTTTGACCCTGTTGTATTCCAACCACTTGTTTATGGGAAGGCCATATTTTTTACCAAGTTCTTCAAAAGAGTATACAATTGTACTATTGTATAAATATTTACATTTTGTAATTCCCCAATGATTCCAATTAACTTTACTTGGTTGTCATCACTGACATCTAGAGATTGTAAAGGTATCAAAGGGCTCGGATAAAGGGATAAAGCCAGTCTATTATTCAATTTATTCCAAAAACTTATACCTTTTCTGACAATCCAAGAGGAAGATATTTTATTGCCATTGGCCAAAGGATTGGGCCATAGCAGCTTCTAGGGTAGAACCTCTCACCAGAGATGTCTCTTTAATTGATACTATCTCGCCTTATCTTTACCTGTTTACCATTTTGCCAAGTGGGCAAGCATAGTAGCTTTATGGTAGCTCTTTAAATCAGGTAGCATAAGTCCTCCATTCTGGAAATGTCTAGATATTATTGCCTAGAGATCCTTGCCTTCATGTAATTGTATATATACTTGTCTATTACTAACTGCAATTGTCTGATTAGGTAGCCGGGGATTTCTGTTGCACTCATCAGATATTCTTCCAAACATTGAGTGAAAATTAAGTTTCCATGAGTTATTTTAGATCTTAAGTAAAAGTAATACCCAGATGTGTAACTTTATTTGATCGCTAGACTAGTGACTATTTAGTTTTGAGTGTTCTTCACTCAGCTTTTGTTAAATTTAATGTCAACACTTGATATTTTAGCATATTTACTTTATAGTATGATATCTGACTAAATCTGTTTAAAGTGTCATATAAATTTACAAGAGAATTTTCTAGTTCAGTCATGGTCAAAAGACAATCGTCGACAAACCCATTAACTTAAATATTTATTTTGTGATGGAAATCCCTATAATATTGTCTGTAGTTTTTATAGTTTGTAATAAAGGCTCAATCATTAGATTTAATATTAGGGAAGACAACGGGCATCCCTGACGCGTTCCGTTGTCGATTGTAAATTTTAGTTGGGTTTGGCCTAACCCTGCAACGTATGCTGTGGGATTGGAATATAATGCAGTGACCGCTTTCTTACCAAATTTTTGCAGAGTGGCATCCCATATATGCCTACCATACTCTATCAAATGCCTTCTCTGCGTTGAGAGACATTAGGATAGCCGGGGTTTTTTGGGCATTGGATATGGATATCAGATTTATTAAACTTCTGGTGTTATCCGCGCCTTGTCTTTTGACCATGAATCCAGTTTGGTCTAGTGAAAAAAGTTTGCAAATTTTGGAGTTAAGTCTGTTGGTTAAGATTTTGGCATACAGTTTGATGTCGGAGTTGATCAAAGAAATGGGTCAGAAACTGTTTTTAATTTTGTTAAACATATCTTTTAATATGGGTGTTAAAATTTCTGAAAATAGCTTATAATAGTTGTTAATAAACCCATTGAGTCCAGGTGCTGTATGCAATTGAAGGTTAGAGATCACATGTTTAATTAACCTCACAGTCAGAAATTTCTCTGTTTAGATGTTCCAATCCTGAACTTTATATTTTAGGCAAGTTTATCTCATCAAGAATGTATTAATGTCCTGCTTAATTGCTTTAACACAAGTTATACAAAGATTTGTAATAGTTATGGAATACTTTGCTTATTTCTTACGGATTCTCACAGATTAAGCCATTAGCCTTTTTAATTTTGTAATTTATTTTATTGCATTCTCTTTTCTTTAAAGAGTTGGCTAGTAACTTACCTAACATGTTGCCGTGATGGTAAAACCTTTGTTGGCATATCCATCTATTCTTGTCAACCTTTAATTGTATCTCTTTCTTTATCTAAACCTTAGTGTTTACAATTTCTGGAGTCATTTTTGAATTAGGGTTAACTGTTATTTCTCTCTAAGTTGGATGTATAATTCTCTTAAGGAGACACCATTCTCCCTTTTTCGTCTGATTGCCCAACTAGTCAATACTCCCCTTATGTATGCCTTATGCGAGATGCAGACGGTAATTTGATAGACCACTGAATTAATATTAGTTTAAAAAAATATTTTAATTTCATTTAGTAATTTCTCTCTGTTGCAATTCAAATAGAGATTTATCCATCTTGCCAACTTTCTTAGGTTTAGGAAGACTATTTGCTTTTAGATTAAGTTTTATCATTGCATGATCAGAAATGCTTATTTTACCAATCTCAACTTTCTGTAACATATTCAGGATTGTTGCATCAACTAAAAAGAAGTCTATTCTAGTTTATACTGCGTGTCTGTGGGAATAAAGTGAAAGATCGTTTTCATTTTGATGGAAAATTCTCCACACATCAAAAAGATAATGTTTACTGACTACTTCTTGAAAAAGTTGGACATGCTTACAGATAGTTTATCGTTTTTTGCAAGTGGATTTTCCTTTACAGGTAAAGGCTGATAAATTGCAGAGTGCACTAATTGTGGCCAGGTGAGAGGGGTGTGGCTTGACTGTTAAACTAGTATAAAAGGTTTGTGAGTTGTTTTGGGGTTGTTTGCAAGTGGATTTTTTCTTTTCAAGTAAAGGCTGATAAATTGCAGAGTGGCTTTAATTGTGTCCAGGTGAGAAGGCAGAAATGAATATAAACAGGAGAAGGGGCGAACTTGTGAGCTTGTGAACATTTCTAGTGCAATTCTAGTAAAAGTGTAGGAGTTTAAATAAAAGGAGGGATTTCAAAGAAAAGAAAAGGCAGATTTGTAGTGCAAAGGAGGAAAACGTTATACAAATATATTTTATATTCTTTATTTTTCCCACTGAAATTTTGTAGACAATAATAATAATTATGAGTCAGTCCAGTGGCAACCTCATTCAGTGTACATCCTGTCATATGTATGTAATACTGGAACAAATGATCCAGGGTCCATACCCTTGCCTCTCTGGAAGCTCAAATTGGAGATCTGGAGAGGAGAATTGCAGCACTTAGTGATATTGCTCCACTGGAAAGTGGGTTGGAGGATGGAGCTGGGGCTAGTGAGGATGTCCATGGAGGTAGCTGGGTTACAGTTAGAAGGGATACAAGAATATGTCTATTTGATCAGGATTATAAGTAGAGATGGGATTGCAGTGTGGTGTCTCCATTTTCGCTGATGACACAAAGTTGTGCAAGGTAATTAAATCAGATAATGATGTGCTTTCCCTCCAAAGGGATTTAAATAAAATTGAGGAATGGGCATCTAAATGGCAGATGAAATTTAATATGAATAAATGTAAAGTTATGCATCTTGGAAAGAATAATAGCCATGCAATTTATAATCTTAATAAAGCAAATCTAGGTGTATCATATATTGAAAGGGATTTGGGAACGCTTGTGGACAACCAGCTAGGTAACAGTGCTCAAAGCCAAGCAGCAGCTGCAAAGGCAAATAAAATATTAGCATGTATTAGAAAGGGTATAGAAGCAAGGGAAGCAAATATCATTCTGTCACTATACAAATCTCTAGTACATCCTCATTTGGAATATGGAGTACAATTTTGGGCACCACTTCATAAAAAGAACATTTTAGAGCTGGAAAGGGTACAGAGGAGGGCAACAAAACTAATAAGGGGAATGGAGGGGCTAAGTTATGAAGAAAGACTAACCAAATTAAACTTATTTTCTCTAGAAAAAAGGCATCTAAGAGGAGATATGATTATCTTATATAAATACATCCAGGGTCAGTATAAAGATTTGTCAAGGGAGCTTTTTGGGCCAAGAGGTTTTCAACGGACAAGAGGACATGCCTTGAGATTAGAAGTAAAAAGTTTCCACCTTAAAGAAAGAAAAGGGTTCTTCACAGTAAGGGTGGTTAATCTGTGAAATTCTCTACCAGAGGAGGTGGTGACAGCGGATTTGATAGATAACTTTAAAAGGGGACTGGATTTATTTATAATTAAAAAGGGCATTCTGGGTTATCATGGATAATTAGAGAGACAGTAGTGATCCAGGGAGAAATCCGAATGCCAGAATCTGGGATCAGGAAGGAATAAAAAAAAAAATTCTCTTTGACGATTGGCTAAGTCTCACTTGGTTTTTTTTCTGTTTGCCTTCCTCTGGATTAATTAATAATTAAAAATAAAATTAAAAATTAAATAATGGATTAATAAGGAATTAACAACTAATTAATTAATATTTAATCCGCATTTTGCAGATCAGAGGAGATTTTAAAAGATTGAACTTGATGGACTGAAAGTCTTTTTTCAACCTTAATTACTATGTAACTATAAGATTGAGTTTTTTATTATATTTTCTGTCCATATAGGGATCTATACACATATTTATATTTCCATATACAATCGTAAGTCCAATCCTAAACTTGTGCACTTAGTTACATAGTAGTTACATAGTAATTAAGGTTGAAAAAAGACTTTCAGTCCATCAAGTTCAACCTGTTAAGATCTCCTCTGATCTGCAATATGCGGATTAGTTATTAATTAAATTATTGATTAAATAATTATTAATAGTATAGTATTGGAGAATGAATAAAGAGTTAGTCCATCAAGTTCAACCTTTTTAGATCTCTATTGATCTTTTTAATTTGGACTATTTATTATTATTGTTAATTGTTAATTATTGTTAATTGATCCAGAGGAAGGCAAACATAAAAAAAACCCCATTGAAACTTTGCCAATTGTCTCATAAGGGGGAAAAAAAGCAAAATTCCTTCCTGACCCCAGAAACTGGCGATCAAATTTCTCCCTGGATCAATATTCCTTCGCTAGTTATCTAGGATAGCCTTGAATGCCCTCTTTATTCAGAAATATATCTAACCCCTTTTTGAAGTTGTCTATCGAATTCGCTGTCACCACCTCCTTTGGTAGAGAATTCCACAGTTTAACCACCCTAACTGTGAAGAACCCTTTTCTTTGTTTAAGGTGAAATCTTTTTTCCTCTAACCTCAACGGATGTCCTCTTGTCAGTTGAAAATCTCTTGCTACAAAAAGCTCACTTGACAAAGCCTTATATGGACCCTGGATGTATTTAAATAACGTAATCATATCTCCTCTTAGACGCCTTTTTTCTAGCGAAAATAAGTTTAATTTTGCTAGTCTTTCTTCATAACTTAGCCCCTCCATTCCCCTTATTAGTTTTGTAGCCCTTCTCTGTACTTTTTCCAGCTCTAAGATGTCTTTTTTGTGAGGTGGTGCCCAAAATTGTACTCCATATTCCAAATGAGGGCGTACTAGAGATTTGTATAGTGGCAGAATTATATCTTCTTCCCTGGCTTCTATACCCTTCCTAATACATGCTAATATTTTATTTGCCTTTGCAGCCGCTGCTTGGCTTTGAGCGCTGTTACCTAGGTGGTTGTCCACTAGTACTCCCAAATCCCTTTCAATATCTGATACCCCTAGATTTGCTCCATTAAGATTATAGATTGCTTGGCTATTTTTCCTTCCCAAATGCATAACCTTACATTTATTAGTATTAAATCTCATCTGCCATTTAGCCGCCCATTTCTCTAATTTATGCAAATCCTTTTGTAGGGAAAGTACATCATTATCTGATTTTATTACCTTGCACAACTTAGTGTCATCAGCAAAAATGGAGACACTACATTCGAGTCCTACTTCAATGTCATTAATAAATATGTTAAAAAGGAGAGGACCCAATACTGAGCCCTGAGGAACCCCACTTATCACATTAGACCAATCGGAGTATGTTCCATTTACAACAACCCTTTGCTTCCTGTCTTTTAGCCAGCTCTCGATCCATGAGCAGATATTTACTGCAATTCCTGTATCCCTTAGTTTGCTCACTAGTCTTCCATGTGGCACTGTATCAAATGCCTTTGAAAAATCTAAAAAGACTACATCCACTGAGTTGCCCTGATCCAAGTTCCTACTAACCTCCTCATAAAAACTAATTAGATTGGTCTGACACGACCTTTCCTTCATAAATCCATGTTGACTGCTACCTATGATCCTGTTCAAATAGACATATTCTTGTATTCTGTCCCTTATTAACCCTTCTAAAAGCTTCCCAACTACAGAAGTGAGGCTCACTGGTCTATAATTCCCCGGATTTGCTCTAGATCCCTTCTTAAATATAGGTATCACCTCTGCTTTTCTCCAGTCATCTGGTAGAGACCCTGTAGTGAGCGAGTCTTTAAAGATTAGATATAATGGTTTGGCTATTACAGAACCCAGCTCCCTCAGTACCCTTGGATGTATTCCATCAGGACCTGGGGCTTTATTAACATTTATTTTCTCCAACCTCTTTTGTATTTCTTCCTGCGTTAACCAATTATTTAGTGAAGGTAGTGTAGCCCCATTATGTTGCAGTGTCCCAACCACTGGTACCTCCCTTGTGTAAACCGAAGAAAAGAACCTATTTAGCTCATCTGCCTTTTCCTGGTCACTAATTATCAGATGGCCTGTGTCACATTGTAATGGTCCTATCGATTCCTTCCTGGCCTTCTTCCCATTAATATATTTATAAAATATTTTAGGGTTAGTCTTACTTTCCATTGCAACTGACTTCTCATTTTCTATTTTAGCCAGTCTAATAGCCCTTTTGCAAGCCTTGTTGATTTCCTTATAGTCACATAAAGATGCCTCTGTTCCCTCCTTCTTGTATAATTTAAATGCATACTTCTTTTTCCTCATCATGATCTTTAAGTCATTGTTAAGCCACATGGGATGTGATTTACTCCTATTTATTTTATTTCCACATGGTACATGCTGATGAGTATGTTTATTTAGTAAGGATTTGAATGTTGTCCATTTATTTTCAGTATTCTTCCCTGTAAGTTCTTTGTCCCAGTCTATATGTTGTATTGCTGCCCGTAGCCCATTAAAGTTAGCCCTTTTAAAATTTAGAGTTTTTGTTGGCCCCTTACAACTCTGTTTTTTGTATTCAATCTCAAATGAGACTGTGTTGTGATCACTGTTCCCCAAGGGTTCCCCTATTTTTACATTTGATATTATATCAATATTACTTGTGATGACTAAATCCAAGATGGCCCCATTTCTAGTAGGTTCTTGTATTACCTGGGCTAGATAATGATCCCTGAGTGTACTCAAGAACCTGCTCCCCTTAGCTGAGCTGCTGGTCTCGTTTATCCAGTTTATATCAGGGTAATTAAAGTCTCCCATTATTAGAACTTGCCCATGCTTAGCTGCATTTCCAATCTGTAACAATAATTGTATTTCCTCACTTTCAGCTATATTTGGGGGTTTATAGCATACTCCCACCAATATGCATTTAGAATTAGCTCCTCCACTATTTAGCTCAACCCACAAGGATTCAATGATGCCGTTAGTGCCAGCATAAATATCTTCTCTAACTATAGGCTTAAATTCAGGCTTAACATAAAGACAGATCCCTCCTCCTCTTTTACCATTGCCCCTATCTTTCCTAAATAGGTTATAACCATCCAGATTAACAGTCCAGTCATGAGATTCATCCCACCATGTTTCCGTAATGCCTATTAAGCCCCATTTTTCTTGTACTGCTAATATTTCTAGCTCATCCATTTTCCCAGGCAAACTTCTTGCGTTTGCAATCATACACTTTATGTTGCTATGGCTCTGCTGATGTGAAGTGCCTGCCACTGTATTTGAGGCCCCTATTAATATCTCCCTACTTTCTATTGTAACCCTCCCCCCTTCTCCTCCCCCATGGGTAAATAATTCATCCCTTTCCCTCTCTACCCTATTTACCCCAATACTTCTATATAGTCCCTCCCCCCCACCTACAAGTTTAAAAACTCCCCCAGCCGTTCTACCATCCTATTCCCTAGCACAAAAGCGCCCTCATCATTAAGGTGCAATCCATCCCTGCTATAGAGATTGTACCCAAGTGAGAAGTCAGCCCAGTGCTCTAAAAACCCAAAACCCTCTGCACTGCACCACTTTTTTAGCCACGCATTAACCTCCCTAAGCTCCTTCTGCCTCCCTGGGCTAGCACGTGGCACTGGTAGTATCTCAGAAAATACTACCTTGGAGGTCCTTGCTTTAAGCTTATTCCCTAATTCTCTAAAATCATTCTTTAGGACGCTCCATCTTCCACTAACTTTGTCATTGGTACCAATGTGTACCAAGACCGCCGGTTCATTACCAGCCCCTCCCAATAATTTATCCACCCGATCCACAACATGCCGAACCCGAGCACCCGGGAGACAGCAAACTGTTCGATTGCTGGGATCTGGGTGACAAATTACCCTGTCTTCCTTCCTAATAATAGAGTCCCCTACCACCAAAACCTGTCTGTTGCACTGCCTATTCTGCCCTCCCTCTTCTCCAGTAGAGCTGTTCGCCCGGCTGTTAGAGGGAACAGCTCTATCTGGCATTGCCATTCCTGAATGGACATCGCCAACAGTTTCACTCAATCTGGCAAATCTGTTGGTGTTTGACAACTCAGAACTGGCCTGCCTCCTCCTGTTCCCCCTGCTTCCCCTTGTAACTGTAACCCAGCTACCTCCCTGGCCATCCTCCCTAGCCCCAGCTCCTCCCTCCATACTAGGCCCAGCTAAACTGTGCTCCGTGAGCACCAATTCCCTTTCCAGTGGAGCAATATCACTAAGTGCTGCAATTCTCCTCTCCAGATCTTCAATTTGAGCTTCCAAAGAGGCAACATGCTCACACCTGTCACAGAGGTATGGACCCTGGATCATATGTTCCAGTAGTGCATACATTTGACAGGATGTACACTGAATAAGGTTGCCACTAGACTGACTCATAATTATTATTATTGTCTACGAAATTTCAGTGGGAAAAATAAAGAATATAATATAATATATTTATATAAAGTTTTCCTCCTTTGCACTATAAATCTGCCCTCCCTTTTCTTTGAAGGCCCTCCTTTTATTTAAACTCCTAGGCTTTTACTAGAATTGCACTTGATACTGAAAATGTTCGCAAGCTCACAAGTTCCCCTTCTCCGGTTTCTATTAACTTCTGCCTTCTCGCCTGGGCACAATTAGTGCACTCTGCAATTTATCAGCCTTTACTTGTAAGGTAAATCCACTTGTAAACAGGCCCCAAACCAACTCACAAACCTTTTATACAAGTTTAACAGTCAAGCCACACCCCTCTCACCTGGGCACAATTAGTGCACTCTGCAGTTTATTAGCCTTTACTTTTTAAGGTAAATCCACTTGTAAACAGGCCCCAAACCAGCTCACAAACCTTTTATACAAGTTTAACAGTCAAGCCACACCCCTCTCACCTGGGCACAATTAGTGCACTCTGCAGTTTATTAGCCTTTACTTTTTAAGGTAAATCCACTTGTAAACAGACCCCAAACCAGCTCACAAACCTTTTATACAAGTTTAACAGTCAAGCCACACCCCTCTCACCTGGGCACAATTAGTGCACTCTGCAGTTTCTCAGCCTTTACTTTTTAAGGTAAATCCACTTGTAAACAGACCCCAAACCAGCTCACAAACCTTTTATACAAGTTTAACAGTCAAGCCACACCCCTCTCACCTGGGCACAATTAGTGCACTCTGCAGTTTCTCAGCCTTTACTTTTTAAGGTAAATCCACTTGTAAACAGACCCCAAACCAGCTCACAAACCTTTTATACAAGTTTAACAGTCAAGCCACACCCCTCTCACCTGGGCACAATTAGTGCACTCTGCAGTTTCTCAGCCTTTACTCTTTAAGGTAAATCTACTTGTAAACAGACCCCAAACCAGCTCACAAACCTTTTATACAAGTTTAACAGTCAAGCCACACCCCTCTCACCTGGGCACAATTAGTGCACTCTGCAGTTTCTCAGCCTTTACTTTTTAAGGTAAATCCACTTGTAAACAACACTTGTTTTAAAATGGATTTTAGGAATCCATTTTGACGAGCATTAGGGGCATACAAATTAACCACGGTGAAGTTTTCGTCATTTATCTTACCAATCCAGAATGCAAGTCTTCCCTCGGAGTCGACTTCAGAGTATTGTTCGACCAACTTCAACTAGCTACAAAAAAAAAAATAGACTCTCCCTTAGTTTTATTTTTGTTTGTAGAGTGTATTTGGTTTAGGTATTTATTCTCTAGTGGCCTCATTCAATTGCGATGTGGGCAAATGAATAGGGCCCTAAAGAAGCACATAGCATATTTGTATTAAATAAGTTTTTAGTTAGTGAAAACCTTTCTTTTGGATAGATGCTTGCTAACAAAAAACTTCTTTAAAAAATATATGTTATGTGCTTATTTAGGGCCCTATTCAATTGGGCAAATTGCAATTGAATGAGGGCCTAGGAATCTAGGGTGCTTCCCTAATTTCCAGTGACTCTCTTGAGTTTTTCCAGCAAAAATGTTTGTGCAAATGAGTATCTTTTGTAAGGGGCAGGTCAACCCTCTCACCCCGATGCAATTCCACAAAAAACATATCACATACAAAAAAAACAAAAAGCACACTGACTAACACAAACTTTAAAACAAACCTCTCAGTGGTCTTCTACTTTGAATGGTCAGTACTACAAGCTACTGGCAGCCCAAAGAGATGGTCGAGCAAGAGATTAAACTAGTTCACCTTCCCAATTAGAGCAAAGTGCTTGCCCAACTCGGTCCAAAGAGAAATACATCAGCAATACTTCATAATCAAAAGAAGGATAATCTTCCTCACTTAGAATCTAATTGATCTCAACTCCAGCAGCCCTAGATGTATTTCTAAATTATTGAGAAAACTCATGATGTTATATCCATAGAGGCTGAATACATTTGTTTATGTAGAGGGCTATTTAATTATCTTACTCCCAGTAAGAAGGGGCAACTAAGAAGTTTAATTATGTTAATAAGAGAGTGAATGCATTTAATTCTATCTTATCTAAGAATCAACTTGTCTTTAAGTGCTAACATTTGTGTCATTTAAAAAAAGAGGCCACTACACCTATACTATTTATGATCAGTGTAATTAAACCGCTTTGTGCATGTAGCAACAATTTCAAATTAGTTATGAGTAGCTTATTTCTACATTAAACAAGCATATTTAATCTATATAGCACAAATGCTCATATATTTTAGTGAAAATAAATATCTTGTGGTAGATTTATGGGGCTAGAGAAAAAAAACCTTTTATGATAATAGTGAATGCAATGTGTTTAAGGATATAGAAAGCTAGAGAATTGTGAACAACATATGTCTGATCATTTCTGGTGATAATATGTCTGACAGGGGAAACACCGGTTTCCGTATCATAAGGGTGTCACTTGACATGCCACTGCTCTCATTATTGCTACTTTTTGTGGAAACTATAGTAATTTGACTATTGTGTCTCTTGGGAGATCTCTACCCAATGACCTGGTGACAACCCTTTGCTTCCTGTCTTTTAGCCAGCTCTCAATCCATGAGCAGATATTTACTGCAATTCCTGTATCTCTTAGTTTGCACAATAATCTCCCAATGTGTCACTGTATCAAAAGCCTTTGCAAAATCCAAAAATACTACATCCACTGAGTTGCCTTGATCCAGGTTCCTACTAACCTCCTCATAGAAACTAATTAGATTTGTTTGACATGACCTATCCCTCATAAATGTTGACTCCTACTTATAATGCTGTTCAAATAGATATATTCTTGTACATTATACCTTATTAACCCTTCTAAAAGCTTCCCCACTACAGAAGTGAGGCTCACTGGTCTATAATTCCCCGGATCTGCTCTTGCTCCCATTTTAAATATAGGTATAACATCTGCTTTTCTCCAGCCATCTGGTGGAGACCCTGTGTTGAGTGAATCTTGAAAAATTGAATATATTGGTTTGGCTATAACAGAACCCAGTTCCCTCAGTACCTGTGGATGTATTCCATCAGGAGCCGGGGCTTTATTAACATTTTATTTTATTACCATTTATTCCAACCTCTTTTGGATTACTTCCTTTGTTAACCAAAGGTAGTGTAGCCCCATTTCTTCTTGTGTTGTTCTTTAAGAAAGACCTTTAGAATCATCTTAGATTAATGACATGTTCCCCCTAGGTTCTTTGGTCTAAATAAGTAAACATGTGTTGTCTTGCAGGTGGGGCTAGTAAAGCAGAGACGTTTGAAGTAGATGTTTAATCTGCTTCCTCATTTATCCATTTTAGTGTAGAAACTCTGTGTAAAAAGAGGACCAGTAAGCCCTTAGGCATTTAAATTAATTGATGATTGCAGTGCAGAGTCACATAGCAAAGTGGCTTAAAGGCCCTGAACTTTAAACATACTTATCTTACAATATCTTTATATGTCCCAACTTCTAGTGGACCCAATGGGCCCTTTACTTTATTCAGATTTTAGACACCTTTGGGACATGGGCTGCATATTTAGTATTAGAGGAACAAATCCCTCTTAATAGGTAGACATACGGCTTGATATATCCAGTAAGGGTCTATATGTAGAGTTTAATATAGACCAATCCAGCCTGACTAGAGCAGAGACGTTTGAAGTGAATGCAAAATCTGCTTCCTCATTTATCCGTTTAAAGTGTAAAAACTCTATGTAAAAGGAGGACCAGTAAGCCCTTTAGGCATTTAAATTGATTAAGAATTGCAGTATGCAGTATAATTGCAATATAATATCTTTATGTGTCCCAACTTTAAGTGGACCAAATGGGCCCTTGGCTTTTGACAATTTTAGTTCCCTTTGGGGACATAGGCTGCATATTAGGGCCAATAATTGCCTTTGTAATCTGTAGGTCTAAGTATAAGTTTGGGGAGTGCGTCTTATTACTCTCCCAATGTCCTTATGGCGATTAACCCCACATCCGTTTTCCGGTGTTCTGTTGAGAATAGGACCCGCTTCAGTCCTCACTCTCTCTGAATACCTCTGTATACCGCTCTCCTCAATTCGTGCAATTTTCCACCTTGGCATCTCATTTGCTTGGAGGTTCTATGTAGGTACGGAGGGAGAGGACACCTAAGCTGCACGCAAGTGCGCCACTGGAGACCCAGCTCAACAGACTCACTGCCCCAGCTCAACAGACTCACTGCTTGAATATGCCTTGAGTGTATTCCTCTCTTAAGGAAACTTGAAACTCCTTTAAGAGTTTCTTCATCAAGGATGTAGTGAGAATTTCCTCCTCACTCGTAGATGGCGAATTTAATGTTTGAACAGAGTAAACCTCATCCTCCACTTTATTAGAGAGTTGTAATTCAGAGCAAGAGGAGGAATCCAATAAGGATTATTCCTTAGCTATCTCTTTTCCTTCAGAGGAGAAAAGGGTGGTGGGAGATTTAGAGGTTTCTTTTTTATCTTTTATTTTCCCCTCGTAATTTATTGTCAATGCAGAATTCAATAGAGATTTATGCCTTGCTTTTCGTCTGTGTAGTGAATTTCACTGGTAGCAATGACCTGTAGCAATTTGCTCACAATGTTTTAGGGATGGGTGATTATCATAGCTATGTAGGATTTACTCTGCAGTTAGGGCACTCGTAATTGCTTTTTCAGGGATTACCTTATGGCCCATAGATTGTTTCTTTCCCCAAAAAACTTTATAGTCCAAATAGATGCTTATAAAATGTAAAATATTTCAAGGAGAAACATGTTTTGTAGTGCTCTAAATGTGTATATGCAAGCTTCAATGTGTTTTTAACTGAGGTAAATGTTTAATTGTAATATCATATGAGGTATATCATATGAGAATAAGCATGAGGGGAAACCAGCTAGACTACTCAATTAATGGATCCCACTGAATAAACCCTCTCCTCTGCTGGTATAGGTGAGGGATTCCCCTAAAAGGAAGCTTGTTTCAGGGTCTGTGGCGAGTACAAATGCAGTTCTGGAAAGTAGATACATGATTCCTTGAAAGTAATTCCCACCACTCAGGTCTTCAATGGTGAACATTCGGTGTGCATCCTGTCACATGTATGAACTACTTGAACAGATGATCCAGGATCCATATCTCTGTGAGAGGTGTGAGCATCTTGCCTATCTTGAAACTCAAATTGGAGAACTGGAGACGAGAACTGCAGAACTTAGTGATATTGCTCCACTGGAAATGGGGTTGGTGCTCAAAGAGCACAGTTTAGCTGGGCCTAGCATAGAGGGTGGAGATGCAGCTAGTGAGGCTGTCCAGGGAGGTAGCTGGATTACAGTTATAAGGGGAAGCAGGGGGAGCAGTAGGAGGAGGCAGGCCAGTTTTCAGTTGGCACACACCAACAGATTTGCCAGATTGAGTGAAACTGTTGAGGATGTCCATTCAGGAATGGCAATTACAGATAGATCTGTTCCCTCTAACAGCCTGGAGAACAGTTCTACTGGAAGAGTGGGAGGGCATCATAGGCAGAGCAAGAGAAAGGTTTTGGTGGTTGGAGACTCTATTATTAGGAAGGTAGACAGGGTGATTTTTCACCCACATCCCAGCAATCAAACAGTTTGTTGTCTCCTGGGTTCTCACGTTCAGCATGTTGTGGATTGGATAGATACATTATTGGGAGGGGCTGGAAATGAACCAACGGTCTTGGTGCATATTGCTATCAATGACAAAGTTAGCGGAAGATGGAGTGTCCTAAAGAATGATTTTATAGAACTAGGGAATAAGCTTAAAGCAAGGACCTCCAATGTAGTATTTTCTGAGATACTATCTGTTCCATGTGCTAGCCCAGGGAGACAGAAGGAGCTTAGGGAGATTAATGTGTGGCTAAAAATGTTGTGCATTAAGGAGGGGTTTGGGTTTTTAGAGCAGTGGGCTGACTTCTTACTTGCCTACAATCTCTATAGCTGGGATGGATTGCACCTTAATGATGAGGAAGCTTTTGTGACTGGACTGTTAATCTGGATGGTTATAACCTATTTTCAAAAGCTTGGGGCAATGGTAAAAGAGGAGGAGGGATTTGTGTGTATGTTAAGCCTGAACTTAAGCCTATAGTCAGAGAAGATATTTATGCTGGAAATGGCGGTGATGTTGAATGTTTGTGGGTAGAGTTAAATAGCGGAACAGCAAATATCAAAAGAATATTAGTAGGAGTATGCTATAAACTCCCAAATATAATTGAAAGTGAGGAACTACAGTTATTGTTACAGATTGGAAATGCAGCTAAGCATGGTCAAGTTTTAATAATGGGAGATTATAACTCCCCTCAAATAAACTGGATGAATGAGACCCGCAGTTCAGCTAAGGGGAGCAGGTACTTAAGTAGTAAGGAATTGGTGATTGGGTTCAAAGAGACTCCAATCCGACAGGCCTAAGCGCTTTGGGAGATCTTCCAATGATGGTTACCGTCGTCTTCTGAGCACCACCGTTTCTTCATGTTTGGGACGGGTATATGATGATTATGTGCTAAGCAGATGTGCCGCTGTCTCCCAAGACACTGTTCATACTGGTGACCTATATTAGTGCAAGAGAAGTTTGGAGGGGGAGGTTTGTAAAACACACAATCTGAGGTGTATCTAATCCTATAGTCACACTAGTGACTTATGTCAATCAGTTCTGAGATATCTATGGATTTTACCCACTTGAATTGAACCTAAATCGTATCAATAAAGATATATTCTTTTTGGAAACTGGGAGTACTTTTGCTTTGGACTACACTATCACTCACGCGTGACAAGCACAGGACACCAGACCAAGTAGCAATATACACTACTAAACATCTCTCCGTTGCTGACCCATAACACACAGTGGCTATTTGGAACCCAGGTTCTTAAGTATACCCAGAGATCATTATCTGGCCCAGATTATTCAATAACCTACTAGAAATTAAGTTATCTTGGATTAAGTTATCACAAATAATATTGATATTGTATGAAATGTTAAAATAGGGCAACCTTTGGGAAACTACTGCATCCATACACACTCACTGGAAGCCTCTCTGAACTGTCCACAATCCCTCTTAGCCTCTGTCTCTCTCCCTCTGATACTGGAACCATACACACTCACTGGAAGAATCTCTGAAGTGTCCACATTTCCTCTGGGCCTCTGTCGAGAGATCCCTCTGATACTGCAACCATACACACTCACTGGAAGCTTCTCTGAAGTTTCCACAATTCCTCTGGGCCGCTGTCTCTCTCCCTCTGATACTGCAACAACTGCCCTCCACCCCTGCCCTCGCCCACCCGCCCCTGGATACTCTTCTTTTATTGAGTCTCTTAGATTTCCTACAGCTGATCAATTGATCAATTAACAACATCTGCTAACTACTCCTAATTAATCCTTTAAACCATGTTTTCTCCTGCCTTTTTCTTCTTCATAACCTCCTGCCTTTTCCTCAGGCTCTTCCTCTCAACTTTGTCTCACACATAACCATCTGTTGGCATCTGGAGATATATCTCCTAACCAAGGTCCCTCACCATATATTCCCATTTGCACGTTATGCTATCTGTAACATATTACATACTAGAGCCACTCACCTCAAATGACTTTCAATCAAGCCCTTTCCTTTTCCTTCTAAATAAAAATCATTCTAACTTTACATGTGTTCCCACCTAAGTAAACTTCACTTTCTTCCTGACCCTTGCTATTCCTTATCTGTCTATTCTTGCCCAGGCTTCTGCCTCTTCCATTCCCTTTAGATTGTAAGTAGAGCGCTTCCAATCTTGTATGGTGCTTTGGAAAAAAACACTTTCTGCAAAGATTCTAAGCTCTGCAGTTTGTTAACATTGTACTTTTCTTGTTTTCATACCCTGTGTAGCGTTACGGAATATGTTGGCGTGTTACAAATAAAATTTACTAAAAAATAATAATGGCAGCAATACAAAGAATAGACTGGGACAAAGAAATGATGGGTAAAAATACTAAACATAAATGGACAAAGTTCAAATACTTACTAAATTAACATACATATCACCATATACCATGTGAAAATAAAAGTAGAAATAGTAAATTACAACCCATTGTCTTAAAGATGAAGATGAGGAGTGAAAAACAGGCATTTAAATTATACAAACAAGTGGGTACAAGGAAGTCAACAAGGCTTGCAAAAGGGCTATTAGACTGGCAAATGAGCTAAATAGGTTATTTTCTTTGGTATACACAGGTCCTGATAGTACCCTTGGATGTATTCTGAGGGAACTGGGCTCTGTAATAGCAAAACCATTATATTCACTCAACACAGGGTCTTTACCAGATGACTGTAGAAAGGCAGATGTGATGCCTACAGTGCTTGCAAAAGTATTCACCGCCTTTGGCATTTTTCGTGTTTCGTTGCCTCACAACCTGGAATTAACATGGATTATTTGAGGATTTGTATAATTTAAGTTACAGAACATGCCCACAACTTTGAAGACGTCTTTTTGTTTTTGTTTTGTTTTTTGTGAAGCAAACAACAAATAGGAAAAAATAACAGAAAAAAGTAAATGTGCATAAATATTCACCCCCCTAAAGTCAATATTTTGTAGAGCCATCTTCAGCAATCACAGCTCCAAGTCGCTTTGGATAAGTCTCTATGAGCTTGCCACATCTTACCACTGGGATTTTTGCCCATTCCTCCTTGCAAAACTGCTCCAGCTCCTTCAAGTTGGATGGTTTGCGCTTGTGAACAGCAATCTTTAAGTCTGACCACAGATTTTCTATTGGATTGAGGACTAGGCCATTCTAACACATTTACATGTTTCCCCTTAAACCACTCAAGTGTTGCTTTTCCTGCTGGAAGGTGCTTTTCTTGCTGGAAGGTGAACCTCTGTCCTAGCCTCAAATCACACACAGAGTGGTACAGGTTTTGCTCAAGAATATCCCTGTATTTAGCACCATCCATCTTTCCCTCAACTCTGACTAGTTTCCCAGTCCTGGCTGCTGAAAAAAATCCCCACAGCATGATGCTGTGTTTTTGTATGATTTGATGTCTTGGGTTTGCGCCAGACATAGCGTTTTCATTGATGGGCGAAAAGTTAAATTTTTGTCTCACCAGACCAGAGCACCTTCCTCCATACATTTTGGGAGTCTCCCACGTGCCTTTTCACAAACTCAAAACATGCTATTTTGTTTTTTGCTGAAAGTAATGGCTTTATTCTGGCCACTCTGCCATAAAGCCCAACCCTATGGAGTGTATGGCTTATTGTCATCCTATGTACATATACCCAGTCTCTGCTGTGAAACCCTGCAGCTCCTCCAGTGTTACCTTAGGTCTCTGTGCTGCCTCTCTGATTAATGCCCTCCCTGCCTCGTCCATGAGTTTTGGTGGGCGGCCGTCTCTTGGCAGGTTTGCTGTTGTGCCATGTTCTTTCCATTTGGTTATGATAGATTTGATGGTGCTCCTGGCGATCATCAAAGATATGGATATTTTTTTTATATCCTAACCCTGACTTGTACTTATCAACAACATTGTCCCTTACCTGTTTGGAGAGTTCCTTGGTCTTCATGGCTGTGTTTGGTTAGTTGTGCCTCTTGCATAGGTGTTGCAGCCTCTGGAGCCTTTCAAAAAAGATGTGTATATGTAATGACAGATCATGTGACACTTACACTGCACACAGGTGGACATCATTTCATTAATTATGTGACCTCTGAAAGTATTTGGTTGCACCAGAGCTTTTTATGGGCTTCATAATAAAGTGGGGAATACATAAGCATGTGACAATTTTCTGTTTTTAAAAAATAGTTTTATGTATATATTTTTCTTATTTGCCTTCACCAACTTCGACTACTGTGTTTTGATCCTTCACATAAATTTCAGGTTAACAAAACATCGAACTTAAGGCTGTAATGTAACAAAAATAGGTAAAACATCAAGGGGGGTGAATACTTTTGCAAGGCACTGTATATTTAAGAAGGGAGCAAGAACAAATTTAGGAAATTATAGACTTGTAAGCCTCACTTCTGTAGTGGCAAAGCTTTTAGAATGGTTAATAAGGGATATTATACAAGAATATGTCTATTCAAACAGGATTATAAGTAGGAGCCAATGGATTTATGAAGGATGGGTCATGTCAAACAAACCTAATTAGTTTGTATGAAGAGGTTAGTAGGAGCTTGGATCAAGGCAACTCAGTGGATGTAGATGTTTTGGATTTTGCAAAGGCTTTTAAAACAGTGCCACATGGGAGACTATTGACTATTAAGGGCTACAGGAATTGCAGTAAATATTTGCTCATGGATTGGGAGCTGGCTAAAAGACAGAATGCAAAGGGTTGTTGTTAATTGAACATACTGGACTAATGTGGTAAGTGGGGTTCCTTATGGTTCAGTATTAGGTCCCCTCCTTTTTAACATATTTATTAATGACTTGGAAGTGGGATTGGAGTGTGGTGTCTCCATTTTTGCTGATGGCACAAAGTTGTGCAAGGTAATTAAATCAGAAAATGATGTACTTTCCCTCCAATGGGATTTGCATAAATTAGAGGAATATGCATCTATCTTAATGGCAGATGAGATTTAATACAAATAAATGTAAAGTTATGCTTTTGGGAAGGAAAAATAGCCATGCAATTTGCAATCTTAATGGAGCAAATCTAGGGGTATCTGATATTGAAAGGGATTTGGGAGTACTTGTGGACAACCACCTAGGTAGCAGTGTTTCCCTAGAAAAAAGGCGTCTATGAGGGGATATGATTACCTTATTTAAATACTTCCAGGGTCAATATATGCTTTGTCAAGTGAACATTTTGTACCAAGAGATTTTCTGACAAGAGAACATCCCTTGAGGTCAGAGGAAAAATGATTTCACCTTAAAGAAAGAAAAGTGTTCTTATTCTCCACCAAAGGAGGTTAGATATATTTTTGAATAAAGAGGGCATTCAAGGTTATCCTAAATAACTAGCGAAGGGAGAAATGTGAAAGCCTCTTGGGTCAGGAAGGAATTTTGCTTTTTTTCCCATTTATCAGGCAATTTGCAAAGTTTCAATGTTTTTTTTTTTTCTGTTTGCCTTCCTCTAGATCAATTAACAATTATTAACAAATAGTCCACATAATAAAAGGATCATCGGAGATCTAAAAAGGTTGAACTTTATGGACTGACAGTTTTTATTCAACCTTAAATATTATCAGCCTTATTAAATTGTGATTCAGAAAATTTAAAAGGGCTCTATTTAAGCACACAGCATATTTTTTTGACAGAAGTTTTTAGTTAGTGAACTTCAATCCTAAAGCAAGGTCTTCACTAACTAAAAACTAAAAAAAATAAACTATGTGCTTTAATAGAACCCTTTTAAATTTACTGAATCACAATTTAATAAGGCTGTATGTAACTATATGTAACTATGTAGAAAAAAGGCATCTAAGAGGGGATATAATACAAGGCTTTGTCAAGTGAACTTTTTGTGCCAAGAGGTTTTCAACCGACAAGGTGACATCCTTTCAGATTAGAAGTAAAAAGATTTCACCTTAAAGAAAGAAAAGGGTTCTTCACAGTAAGGGTAGTTAAACAGTGTAATTCTCTACCAAAGGAGGTGGTGACAGTGGATTTGATATATAACTTTAAAAAGGGATTGGATATATTTATAAATAAAAAGGGCATCCAGGGAGGAATCTGATCTCCAGTATTTGGAGTCAAGAAGGATTTTATTTATTTTTTTCCTGTTGAGACAATTGGCAAAGTTTCACTTATTTTTTTTTTCTGTTTCCCTTCCTCTGGATCAATTAACAATTTATCACCATATTGCAGATCAGAGGAGGTCTAAAAAGGTTGAACTTGATGGACTAAAAGTCTTTTTTCAACCTAAATTACTATGTAACTATGTCACATCCTCACAGACACAAGGGGTAAATATTGGAGTCAAAGGTCTCCAGACCCTAAACAGTCTAAACAGGGGAAACCATGGTTGTTGTTATTATTATTATTATTATTATTATTATCCTTTATTTGTAATGTGACAACATATTACTTTGTTCTATGCAGGGGTTAGGTACAAGGCAAAAACATTTTTCAAAAGAATGGAGGGACATGTCTTTGAGCTTAGAATCTTCTCCAAAGCACCTTACAAGACTGAAAACTCACAAACTTGTAATTTGGTTATCACAGGGCAATCTCCGGCCTGGAAATAACAAAGCCCAGGGGTGTCATGTCCATCTTGTGCTGGCCCATGGAAGTGATTCCCTTAGGAAAGGCGGGAATAGACTCATTTGGTCAAGAAACAGAAGCAGGTATTACAGGTTTCTCTGTCACCAGGGCCATCACAGTCACTTCCCTATTCCAGTAAACAGTCGATTCAAGACCACAACCGGTGTAGATGACTGGAGATCAGAAGAGTCCAGTTGCCTGGAGAAAACTTTACTCTCTGATATAGGTTAGATAGGGCTCATCAGATTGCTGAAGATATGAGTTTGCATGGCTAGGCTCCATCTCAGCAGGTGACCATATCCCCAGCCACGAAGTTGACCCAGCACAACGGGTTTTGGCTTGTGACAACCAGAAACTCTTGCCCAAAAGGGTAGGACTATAGCTTCTTTCCATTGTCAATAACTGTTCTCAGTGCAACACCTGACTCAATCAAGCTCCAATTCCATAGGTGGAAGGATCCATCTGGACCAAGAAGATGCAAGAGTAATACGGTGCAACTAGGTCAAAGTGATTCATTAGGGCAGCCTTCATGTTCCGTAAGGCTGTGTCACATTCTCCACTTTACCAGCAGGGGCAACTTCTTTTTGCTGAGATCTCTAAGTGGCTTTGCCAGGATACTGTAATGGGGAATAAACCAGCAATAATTCCCTGTGGTACCCAGAATGGCAACACCTGCATCTTACTTACTGGAGTAGGTCACTGCTCTATCAATGCTACCTTGGCCAGCTCTGACCAGACCCTGCCTCTCCCTACTCTGTGTCCTAGGTAATTTACCTCTCCCTAACAAACTAGCACTTGTTAAAACTTCTTGTTGGATCTGACCCTAGGTGGTCCACATGTTCCTACCAAGTATGGTTGAATACAACAATATCATCCAGTTACACATGGGTGAACTCCTAGTATCCATGCCACTGGAATGTGGAAGGGTCATTCTTCATCCCAAAAGGCATAATCGTAAACTAGTATAGCCCAAACTGGGTAGTGAATGTTGACTTCTCTCTAGTCGTATCTACAAGTGGGATCTGCCATTAGATACCACAGTGCTCATGTAGGTTGCCCGTCCTCGCCTATCTATTAATTAATCTACCCTGGGTATACGCTAAGCATCACTAGTCATCTTGTCATATAGTCTTCACATAAACAGGTGGCCCCATTGTTCTTATGGACAAACATCACAAGAGATGCCCAAGGACTATAGGATGGCTCCATGACTAATAGATCTAAGATCTCATCCACCTATAAGAGGACAGGCTCACTGAGGAGGAGATGTGAGGGGTAAGGCCTCCTCACACCCTCAAGCTGCTGTCACTGGTTAGGGACAAATAAGACAGGATAAGGGAAAGAGGGTGTGGGTCATCAGTGGTGAGCATGTCTTTTAGTACCCATACCCAGAATCTTTGCATTCTGCTAGGCATATGGCCATGAAATGGGGATTCCACCGTGGGTAGTTTTTTTTTTTTTTTTTTGCTAATCATTTATCATTTGTGTGTAATTAGCAGTTTTTTTAATAGTTTTTTTATTTGTATAGTGTAGCTTTTGTGTTGTTGTTTTTTTTTAACATAGGGTTCCTTGTGGCCCCCCCGTTGCACATTAGGGGTTAATTTAGTTTACTGTGGGGAACCTTTAAGTACCCCCATAGTAGTTAGGGATTAGAAGATACGCCATAGGGTCCTTGAAAAACTCCCATGATATGGGGTAATTTTTAGATGCCAAGTGTTACATTTTTGAGCCACAGAGATCCTATAAAAACCTCAGTGGCATTGTAATTATTTATAATAAGAGGTTAATTATTAATGCCAATTATTAATGGCATAGGAGATTAATTTAAGGGACCATGGAGGACCTGGAAGAAACTTCATGGCATATATCTTAGTTTATATAGGCAGCTAGGTAGTGAGTAGGGCTAGCGTGTATTTGTCACAGAGGAACAACTATGCCAGAAATAATTTATTTGTATATTTTGGAATAGTCATACTTATGGTAATATGAAAAGTTTTGCTGCAAGATTAAAGCAATTAAAGACACAGTACATGAATAATTTGCAAATAAAAACGTGGACCTGCCTTACATATGATCTGTAACAAATGTGGACTTTACAAGTATATTCATTTTACATATGTCAGTCATCATATCCATATTAGAAACATAACTAGTGGCAATACTACACCGCCACATGACATATATCAAGTACCAGGGGAACATACACCACACTAATGTTGTTAAACCCATCAGGAAGGCCCACAAACACAAATGGAGGCTGTAAAGAGGCACATGGAGCAACAACAAACTCATCTCATCAACTCACCTCATCAGGGTTCATCTTGGCTACACCTACCCTGTAAAGACCCACGCCATTGTTGTTGGACATGTGGCAAGATGTATACCAATAATCATTTTGGACAATAATATCAAGTGTTCTTTTATTAATGAATTCATAATATTACCATTCCGGAGAATGTTGATACTCAACAGTACTACTCATAAACCTCATCAAGAATATTCTTCAAGCATGATATCCCAAATGGTGAGAATAACACCTAAAATAGTGATGATTAATACATGTGATCACTTGGAAAACCACACCTGTGTCACTATAATGGGCTGGTATGTTCACATAACAATGTATTTGGACAGTAAAAAGGGTTCATTATTTTAGAAGGATGGCACACTTCATGCAGATTTTAGGTGTTAGGTGCACCAGTATGTTTAATGATGCTACAAATCATTATATAAACATCAACATTTAACATTGAAAGTCTAAACCCTCGGCCATAGCAACACCACATACCATTTAACTAAAGATTAGTGGCATGCAAACATACGATTACAGTACTAAAATGCATGAAGGGCTGCGTACAGGAAGATCATACATCTAGAAATATATTAACATTACATAAATGTAATGAATGTCGATGTACCACATAGGCCTTGAACCTCTACTCTGTAGCCAGGCAACAGTATGTTAACATTGAGGAGTGTTGATGAGGAGGAATTATAGAGCATTCCCTACTACCTCCTCTTTTGCAGCACTGGGCCCCACCCTCCATGCCTGCACGCCTCCTCCCTATACCATGACGAGGAGGGGTTAGAGTGAGGTGTGTGTCCACGTGGCTGTGTAGCAGCTGGAGTTGGTGGTAAATTGTGAGATGAGGCGGCCATCAGCTCTGGTTGCGATGGTAGTGGACGCTGTGGAACCAAAGCCTGGGGAGATATGAGCTGGCATTTAGCCAATTCTATTTGGCACTCAGTGAGTGCTCTCTTGGCTTGTCTGCCCTGTTTTTATTTTCCTCAAATCTCTCCATCCTTAGATTGTACCTCCTCATCTCACCATATATCAGCATGTTGCTGTTATAGAGGGTGTTAATGCTATCAGTCTGCCTGTTGAGGTGTAGTGCCAGGTCACCCATTAGGGTGTGATAAGTTCTTTTTTTCCTCCATATTGGGAGAAGGATATCTTTCCAGCTTGCCTGTGGGTGGGTGTTTGAGGTCTGCTACTCATAGTGCCGGGCCTTTCGATGGGCTGAGGTGATGACAGTGGCTTGTGTAGGAGTTTGAGCTCTGCCGCTCAAAGTGCTCGGATTTTCGATGGGCTGAGGTGATGACAGCGGTGTCAGTGTTGATGATGTTGCTGGTGCCGGTGGCGCCGGTGTTGCTGGTGTCGGTGTTCATGGTGACGCCCATCTTGGTGGAGCCCATGTTGGGGGAGCCCATGTTGGTGGCAGAAAAGTGGTGGGGTCCTGGCAAGGAAGCCATGGGATTGGTGCCAGTGGTTGTGGACCTGTTGATGGATGTCTCCAGTACCAGGACAGCTGTGGAAGTGGCGCTAGTTGCTGGCTTCAATACATGTGAGGTTGAAGTGGAGTTAGCTGAACATGCAGCGACCTTGCCCACAATGCGTGGGAGGGCCCGGAATGAGATTCACAGACTAGAGACATTGGAGGACGTCTTGCTGCTGATGGGCCAACTTCCTGTGACTATCCCAGGCCCTCTGGTCTGGATTCACCTGTCTCAACCACCACTTCAAGGGGTATATCTGGGTCATCCTCCAGTGGAACCAATGCCACTCTCTGTTTTTCTGTGGATGAGCTTCTCCTCCTGGTTACTGAAAAGAGTGGACAATAGTGTTTGAGTTGCTGTGTGTTTCTACATCCCTGACATCATGGTCACTTGGCTGTGGTGATTGCTTTACGCAGATAAACATTGCCCTGTATCATGAGCATTGTGGATCATGGCTCATATTAAAAAACGTAGTCCTGCTGCGGTGTGCAGTCTGCAGTTCATTACAGGACACATGCTCAGCTGAATCTGCTGTGCAGTGTGTGAGACTGACCAATCTGTGACTATTTTTCAGCAATAGTTGTTAATCATGCAGATGAAACATGGTCCAGGTTAGGCTAGTAAAAATTTGTAACCCTCAGCCAAAATATTGGGTTCCATGTAATTACAACCTTGGAATTAAATAGGGCCCTATACGGTCAGATACATGACGCATTTCTCCAAGAGAAATGAGATTTGACATAAGGGATGTCACCATGAGGAACTAAGAAATACTAGGTCTAAACAAATCTAGACATTTAATACACTCTCCCTACTGACGCCACATGGTATACTATACCATAACCATGGGGGTTCTTATGAACTGCCATGGTAGAAAATATTAGGCCCCTACCATGGGGGTTCCTATGGATCCTCATTAGTGATGTCCCGAACAGTTCGCCGGAGAACTATTCGCGGCAATTTTCGCATGTTCGCGTCCGCAACGAACGGCGAACACATGCGCTTTTCGGTTCGCCCCCTATACTTTATCATTGAGGAAACTTTGAACATCATTTATTTTATTTTATAATTTTTTTGTATAATCTATGCCTGCCAGCGTGTGTGACAGGCTAACACCTAACAGCTTATATTGTGCTTCTTTTCACTACTCATACCTGGTGGTGTAACATACATTGAAAACAACCATTTTTTTCCTGTAATCTAATTTCAGTTGCCTGCCTGTGTCAGGCTCACAGCTTATATTGTGCTCAGTGACATAAAACAACACTTTTTTGACTGTAATAGATTGAATAGCAATTGCCTGCCTACAGGTGTGTGTGTGAAGCCTATTGCATCTACTCTGCCAACTTTTGCCAGTGCACAGTGATACGTCATATCTGGTGCAACCGTAGTGTTGTTTTATGTCACTGTACACTTTTTTGACTGTAATAAAATGAATAGCAATTGCCTGCCTACAGGCGTGTGTGTGAAGCCTATTGCATCTACTCTGCCAATTTTTGCCAGTGCACAGTGACACTCATATCTGGTGGCACCTTAGATTGCACGCACAGTGCCCCAAATTTGAAGTAGGAGGTCCGACCAAGCATTCATATGAGCTGGCATTCAGCCAATTCTATTTGGCACTCAGTGAGTGCTCTCTTGGCTTGTCTGCCCTGTTTTTATTTTCCTCATATCTCTCCATCCTTAGATTGTGCCTCCTCATCTCACCATATATCAGCATGTTGCTGTTATAGAGGGTGTTAATGCTATCAGTCTGCCTGTTAAGGTGTAGTGCCAGGTCACCCAGTAGGGTGTGATAAGTTCTTTTTTTCCTCCATATTGGGAGAAGGATATCTTTCCAGCCTGCCTGTGGGTGGGTGTTTGAGGTCTGCCACTCATAGTGCCGGGCCTTTCGATGGGCTGAGGTGATGACAGTGGCTTGTGTAGGGGTTTGAGCTCTGCCGCTCAAAGTGCTGGGATTTTCGATGGGCTGAGGTGATGACAGCGGTGTCAGTGTTGATGATGTTGCTGGTGCCGGTGGCGCCGGTGTTGCTGGTGTCGGTGTTCATGGTGACGCCCATCTTGGTGGAGCCCATGTTGGGGGAGCCCATGTTGGTGGCAGAAAAGTGGTGGGGTCCTGGCAAGGAAGCCATGGGATTGGTGCCAGTGGTTGTGGACCTGTTGATGGATGTCTCCAGTACCAGGACAGCTGTGGAAGTGGCGCTAGTTGCTGGCTTTAATACATGTGAGGTTGAAGCGGAGTTAGCTGAACATGCAGCGACCTTGCCCACAATGCGTGGGAGGGCCCGGAATGAGATTCACAGACTAGAGACATTGGAGGACGTCTTGCTGCTGATGGGCCAACTTCCTGTGACTATCCCAGGCCCTCTGGTCTGGTTTCACCTGTCTCAACCACCACTTCAAGGGGTATATCTGGATCATCCTCCAGTGGAACCAATGCCACTCTCTGTTTTTCTGTGGATGAGCTTCTCCTCCTGGTTACTGAAAAGAGTGGACAATAGTGTTTGAGTTGCTGTGTGTTTCTACATCCCTGACATCATGGTCACTTGGCTGTGTTTATTGCTTTACGCAGATAAACATTGCCCTGTATCATGAGCATTGTGGATCATGGCTCATATTAAAAAACGTAGTCCTGCTGCGGTGTGCAGTCTGCAGTTCATTACAGGACACATGCTCAGCTGAATCTGCTGTGCAGTGTGTGAGACTGACCAATCTGTGACTATTTTTCAGCAATAGTTGTTAATCATGCAGATGAAACATGGTCCAGGTTAGGCTAGTAAAAATTTGTAACCCTCAGCCAAAATATTGGGTTCCATGTAATTACAACCTTGGAATTAAATAGGGCCCTATACGGTCAGATACATGACGCATTTCTCCAAGAGAAATGAGATTTGACATAAGGGATGTCACCATGAGGAACTAAGAAATACTAGGTCTAAACAAATCTAGACATTTAATACACTCTCCCTACTGACGCCACATGATATACTATACCATAACCATGGGGGTTCTTATGAACTGCCATGGTAGAAAATATTAGGCCCCTACCATGGGGGTTCCTATGGATCCTCATTAGTGATGTCCCGAACAGTTCGCCGGAGAACTATTCGCGGCAATTTTCGCATGTTCGCGTCCGCAACGAACGGCGAACACATGCGCTTTTCGGTTCGCCCCCTATACTTTATCATTGAGGAAACTTTGAACATCATTTATTTTATTTTATAATTTTTTTGTATAATCTATGCCTGCCAGCGTGTGTGACAGGCTAACACCTAACAGCTTATATTGTGCTTCTTTTCACTACTCATACCTGGTGGTGTAACATACATTGAAAACAACCATTTTTTTCCTGTAATCTAATTTCAGTTGCCTGCCTGTGTCAGGCTCACAGCTTATATTGTGCTCAGTGACATAAAACAACACTTTTTTGACTGTAATAGATTGAATAGCAATTGCCTGCCTACAGGCGTGTGTGTGAAGCCTATTGCATCTACTCTGCCAACTTTTGCCAGTGCACAGTGATACGTCATATCTGGTGCAACCGTAGTGTTGTTTTATGTCACTGTACACTTTTTTGACTGTAATAAAATGAATAGCAATTGCCTGCCTACAGGCGTGTGTGTGAAGCCTATTGCATCTACTCTGCCAATTTTTGCCAGTGCACAGTGACACTCATATCTGGTGGCACCTTAGATTGCACGCACAGTGCCCCAAATTTGAAGTAGGAGGTCCGACCAAGCATTCATATGAGCTGGCATTCAGCCAATTCTATTTGGCACTCAGTGAGTGCTCTCTTGGCTTGTCTGCCCTGTTTTTATTTTCCTCATATCTCTCCATCCTTAGATTGTGCCTCCTCATCTCACCATATATCAGCATGTTGCTGTTATAGAGGGTGTTAATGCTATCAGTCTGCCTGTTGAGGTGTAGTGCCAGGTCACCCAGTAGGGTGTGATAAGTTCTTTTTTTCCTCCATATTGGGAGAAGGATATCTTTCCAGCCTGCCTGTGGGTGGGTGTTTGAGGTCTGCCACTCATAGTGCCGGGCCTTTCGATGGGCTGAGGTGATGACAGTGGCTTGTGTAGGGGTTTGAGCTCTGCCGCTCAAAGTGCTGGGATTTTCGATGGGCTGAGGTGATGACAGCGGTGTCAGTGTTGATGATGTTGCTGGTGCCGGTGGCGCCGGTGTTGCTGGTGTCGGTGTTCATGGTGACGCCCATCTTGGTGGAGCCCATGTTGGGGGAGCCCATGTTGGTGGCAGAAAAGTGGTGGGGTCCTGGCAAGGAAGCCATGGGATTGGTGCCAGTGGTTGTGGACCTGTTGATGGATGTCTCCAGTACCAGGACAGCTGTGGAAGTGGCGCTAGTTGCTGGCTTTAATACATGTGAGGTTGAAGCGGAGTTAGCTGAACATGCAGCGACCTTGCCCACAATGCGTGGGAGGGCCCGGAATGAGATTCACAGACTAGAGACATTGGAGGACGTCTTGCTGCTGATGGGCCAACTTCCTGTGACTATCCCAGGCCCTCTGGTCTGGTTTCACCTGTCTCAACCACCACTTCAAGGGGTATATCTGGATCATCCTCCAGTGGAACCAATGCCACTCTCTGTTTTTCTGTGGATGAGCTTCTCCTCCTGGTTACTGAAAAGAGTGGACAATAGTGTTTGAGTTGCTGTGTGTTTCTACATCCCTGACATCATGGTCACTTGGCTGTGTTTATTGCTTTACGCAGATAAACATTGCCCTGTATCATGAGCATTGTGGATCATGGCTCATATTAAAAAACGTAGTCCTGCTGCGGTGTGCAGTCTGCAGTTCATTACAGGACACATACTCAGCTGAATCTGCTGTGCAGTGTGTGAGACTGACCAATCTGTGACTATTTTTCAGCAATAGTTGTTAACATGCAGATGAAACTAGGTCTAAACAAATCTAGACATTTAATACACTCTCCCTACTGACGCCACATGGTATACTATGCCATAACCATGGGGGTTCTTATGAACTGCCATGGTAGAAAATATTAGGCCCCTACCATGGGGGTTCCTATGGATCCTCATTAGTGATGTACCGAACAGTGGGGAATTATACTTACTGTCTCTTGTCCATGTTGATTGTCGAAATTGGTCCTCTCCTATCTTGCTTGAAAATCCTTGCTCCTCACCCACGGAAACTTCCTCCTCCTAAAAAATTGCTGCTGCTTCCAATTTCTTCTCTGGTTTCCTCTTTCAATAGCCAATGACATAATGTTAACATTACTATTAAGCCCTATTCTGATTGGCTGACATTTCAACAAATTAGAATAGTGGAAAATAGAGCTTTCTGATTGGATAAAAGGTAAACAATAGGAATGCACAGAATTCAGTATGTTCTTTCTAATTGGTTGAAATATTAACAAATCATAAAAAGGGTGGTAGCCTTCTCTGTTTGGTTACTGAATAACCAGTCAGAGTTGACATATTCACATATCTGAGGCAATCAGAAGCCATAAAGATTAGTATATAAGGCGAGGGCATGGTCAGAAAGCTGTAAGCCTGCAGGGCTGCTCTCAGAGGAGGATCTCCATTAGTTTGTTGTTTTTTTATGTAGAGTTGGATTTTTTGGGGCTGAAGGCTTTTTCTGTGAGAGTCGAGGAGCATGGGTCTTCAAGCAAGATAGAAGTGGACGGGTTTCTATTTTCAATATGGATGTGCACACTTATCCAGGAATGGACACTGAAGACAAGAGCATTGTGAACCTTCACTGGAGGGTTATCTATGGGTAGGTAAGTATAACTTTCCACCCAGCAGACAGATTTTTTTAAAAATTTGTAACTTACTTTTTTTGTTGGTAACTTGTTAATGTTAGGTGCCATGAGGGTTTATAACGACCCCCATGGTTATACATTAGATTATACATATTTAACTTTAAATATGCAAAATACACTGCTAACAATAACATCTGGCAGTTTGTATGTTAATGGATGAATATTTATATGCATACCAGAAAATCTGCGATGTCAGTATCTCTTTAATTTAAGCACAATTAAGCTAAGTTTTTTGATGTAGTTTGTTTTGTAATTAATGTGTAAATACTATTTTACAAGGCACCTTATAACAAAAATATGGGTAATTTTTATATTTACAGTATGAACATGTTTATACATGTATATATCCTGAGCAGTTACTGGGTAATATTAATGTATATGTAAATATGCTTAGGTTAATAGGTGCTTGCATTGTATTCTACAGTTCAGTGTATGAAAACGTTATGTGTAAAATATATTTGTTGCAAAACAATTAGCTTTCAACATTGTAATCATTTCAGCATGAATAACATGGAACCACCATGTGAGGTTTCTGCATTATTTTAAAAGAACATAAAAAAAATACTGTTTTGTCCTAAACTAACTATTAAGTGTTATATACATTATTCACATTACAATCTGCAAATAATTTTTTTTCTGTTATTGGGAGGGATCGATTTTTGTTGTCATAATTTCATTGAATTAGGATCTCTCCCCTGCAGTAATCAAGCACAATGTGCCATTTTTGTATACTGTGTCCCAAATTAGAAAAGAGCAGTAAAATATGCTACAATCTATGTGAAAAATAATTCTGTATAAGGAAAATGACTAATAGTGTGCGTAGCCAGTTTTAATTCAGAGCCTCAAACAAGACAGGTGAACTTCAATAGAATTGTGAATGTATGCACTAATATTATCTCTAAACAATTTTACTTTTTAGAACTTATCGAAGAACAGAACAGAGCTTTTCTTGGTAGAGATAAAGAAGAATTTGAAGTAAACAGACATTTATTTGTATCAGACTGGTATGAATATTTATAACATAAATGAAAACTTGACAAGTAGTAGAAATATGTCCAAGTTTATACTGTGTGCTACTTTAACTATGCATTTCCTAACTTTTTGCGTTTGTTAGTGTAAATTTAGAGAATGGTGATACTTTCCCCCAGATTTACCAAGATTCACAGGTACTGTGAAGCAGATCCCTGAAGGCTACATTATCTATTTCCTATGGGGAAAAGAGCTACCACAGTCTCAGTGAAGATCGGTGACATTGTCAGCTTTTTTTATTAGATAATGTACCATTGATTAAAATTTTCAATTTGTCTGGCGGCTTGCCCCTAACAGCCAATGAGTAGTAATATAGCTGTCTGAGTCATAGTTCTCTGCCAATGAACTCTAGATGTGCATATGATCTGTGCACTTCCTGTTAGGTACAATGAAGTTGAATATTTTCCATGCAAATCATGGAATCGTAGGGTAATGTTACATGGGATTAATTTTAAGTGCCACATATGTCCTTTAAGGGGTAATGGGGGTCAATGGGATCCCCATGATTTTATCATGTAGTTGGGACAGCTTCAAATGGATTGTGATTGTTGGACTATTTAAACTGTTTAGCATGCACTTGTAGGTCTAGTTTTTGGGTGTCATGTACTTGCTAGGTAGGGATTGGTACGTTAATTTTACTTGCACATTTTTCAACATGGACATGTACTGGAGCCATTTAGGCACCAGAGATATAATTTGTAGCAATTTTAAATAAGCAATGCTTTCCCTACTTTTTTATACCCACTCCACTGTTTGTCCACTTCCTCTTTCAAATAATTTTAAGATGATAAATCATTTTCTAGTTTGATAAATACTGTTTCTGAAATTAACTAACAGGTCTAGCAATTGCAAATACAATTTCATTGTTGTTCCTCATATGAAAAGCGCACACTAGATTTGAAATTAAAAGGTATTACTGTTACGACCGCCAGATTTGGGAACCACGCTCACCCCAATTCTCTCTCTATTCCGTGCCTTTTGCGTTCTATATCTCAGAGCCCAACAGACAATTCCTGATCAGAGCACCATTTCTGAAGAGGCAGGCACCATCAGATCCCTTTTTTAAGATCTAAGAACCACACACCATGTACCTGTGGTTAGTACAATCAGACTTTCCCCCATGTGCCTAGCCCCTCCTCTTGTGGGCAATAGCTTGTTACACCCTCACCACCTGTGAGATGTCTATCCCATCATACATTCCCCATCCCCATATTAGACATGGGACTGGACTATGCCAGAAGGTTACTAATGAGCCTTGTGTCCTGTTTTACAATCTGTGCTTATCAGATATAAATGACTCTGGTATACACAACAAAGAAGCAAGTACTGTATATGTACCACTATCCCCCCCCCCCCCCAAACTCCCAATTCAGTTTTATTACGTTATAACCCTGTAGCAGGACTACACATTCCATGCAGTTTAACCCCTTCAAGAGCAGGCCATCACACAACATTGTATAATGAGGAAGTTACCCTGCAATCTCTAATAGTGTCAGATCTTAACCTATTCTTACCACATTCTGAGTGCACATAAATTCTTTAAACTTTACCCATAGAAACATGTCAAAATCCCCATAACAATTCTCTTGTCCACTGTAATAGCTCCTGATATTAGCACCCAGTGTGCCAGAGTTCCAAACACCAGAGTTACTAGTGGAGGACAGGGAGGTCCCATCATGGCCCTCAAATAGTTCATGACAATTAAAAAAAATTATATATTGTATTGTTCATTTTAATAAAATGGCATTATAAATTTAGTTTTGTGCTCTTTTCCAGTTGCTTTCTGCTGTGGTCCAGCCTCCATTCACCTTTCTTTGTTTACATGTTTTTTTTACTTCTAGAAAATGCAAGTAGATCAATCAGCTTACGGACGTTATCAGGGCCCTGTCTATTTTTAATGAGACCTGTTTGATCTGGATTTATTAGATTACCAATAAGCTTATTCAGTTTAGCAGCTAATATAGAGGCGTATATTTTAATATCAGAATTTAACATGGATAATGGGCGATAATTCATTACATTCGTTGCATCCTTATCGTGTTTAGGTATAGTTCCTATTGATGCTAGAAGAGTCTCTAATGGTGCCTTACCTTGGTCTTTTATTTCATTGAACATTGATTTTAAATGTCAAATTATCTATTTTTTGAATACTCTATAATAACAGTTGGGAAAGCCATCAGGTCCTACAGCCTTACCAAATTTTAAGTTAGAAATACAATCATGTATCTCTTTCTCTGATATATCTTCTTCCAGATTTATCGCCTGTTCAGGTGATAACTTAGGGAGGTTTATACCATTCAACATTTTCAAAATCTGAGCCTTGGTCGGCTGAATAAAATTAAGATTACTTTCCAAATTGTATAAAGAACTCTTAATAGTCCGAAAAGACTTTACCAAAGCCTGAAGGGTTTAAAAGTGTTTTACCTTTTTTATCAATTAATTTGTCTATTCTTTTAGTAAAGTTGTTCCTATTAATTTGATTACCCAACATTTTCCCAGGCTTATTGCTAGAGTGATAAAGTTTCTGTTGGTATAACCATATTTTATTGTCGACTACCTTTTGTAGGATTTTTTTAATCTGTGCTTGAAACTGAGATATTTTTAAAGAAAGCTCCTTATTAATTGAAATCTTATTTAGCTGTTGTGTTTCACTTAATTTAATATAAAGATTCTTCAGAGATTTGCCATGTGTTTTTAACCTATGTATTGACCATTACTTAAGAATGCCTCTGATCACAAATTTATGTGAGTTCCAAAGTACTGACCTCACATTTAACTCAAAGAATTGGTTAATTTCTGTTCTTAGTTTATCTTCGTCCTCTTTTAATTTAAAGAGAGTGGGGTCTATTTTAAGCGCGCTATTTTTGAATGATGTTTTCGTATTATTTATAGCTAAAGAAATACACGCATTATCAGAAATAGTAATTGGATACATTTTTTGGATAGTTTTTCTATCCTTTAGGGGGTCGCTAATCAAATTAAAATCTCCACATACGACTAAGAGTCCTTTCTTGATTTTCTTAAAATTTTATTGAGAAATCTATTTTGGCTGGAATTTGGAACATGAATATTTCCAATTGTATACTGTATGTTGTTAATTGTACCTAGCCAAATAATAGATCTTCCTTCTTTATTGATCTCTCTATATTCTTCTTTTATGTTGTTATTTTTTATTGAAAAGAATAGCTACACCTTTAGTCTTAGTTTTGCCACTAGGAAAAATTATTTGATTAAATATATTTTGGGATAAACTCGGTTCTCTCTTATTTATAAAATGTGTCTCCTGTAAGCACAAAACATCTATGTTTTCCTTATGTAGGAAATCCATTGTTGTGTGCATTTTAAACAGAGTATTTAGTCCATTGATGTTGTATGAGGCAAATTTCAAGGCCATAGAAGATTGTCAAAAATTGCTACAGAATATTGACATGTTATTTTAACATGATATTGAATAATGTCTGGGGTTTGAAAAATATCTTTCTCTCTATCAGTCCTTCACTCTTTCTCTCTAGTCTAAAAATGGAAGATAATAGGCCAATTGAAAGCTAGCATCAGTAATAAAAGTAGTGGTAAGCAAACCATAGGAAGGTGCAGGGTAATACTATCAAACTGAGTTTTTCTTTCAAGCATTTAAAAGATAACATTTTAGACATTACACAAAATGTTTTGCATGAGAAAACATTGAGTAAAATCTTTTGAAACTGCATTCTTACTAACTGGAGAGTACATCTCATTGGCTGGCAGAGGACAAGTTCCCTAAGAGCAGTTACATTCCAGAATATGTTTTTGTGTTTTGGGACCTTTATTTGAAAAAAGAAAACAGGAGTTTTGAAAAGCAAATTTGTGGAGCTCTTCTATGGCTCCCACAATAAAAGAATCCTGTAAAGCTTACTGACTTGCATCCAGGAGGTTTGGCACGTAGCTCTGTAGGTCTAACGTGCCAAGACTCTGCATCTGAATCATGTTAGTCTCTATAGCAGCACTACACATTGATAATCAATAATGTGAACACTAACCCTAAAGTCTGTTGAATAAAAACATATCTACTGACCAACATTCTACTCCAAAACCCAGTCATGATATGAAAACAGAGACCTCTGATTTTCTTCACTTTTTTCACATTTACAGCACGTACAACAGAATAGTATACACAATATCTGCTGCTGGCTTCCAATGCATAAATAACATGTCTTGTATAAAAAATTTCACATACTGAAAATGGGCTGCCCATTACTTCTAGACCCCTTCTAGATAAACAATTATTTACATTTGTGAACCAATTAAGAATCAACACATAACTAACATGCATCAAAAGCATGTATACTGTATGTCATTTAAATCATTTGCGCAGATCACCTTATTTCTACAAGTAATACACAGTCAATACCTTGTTCGGCCTTCCATTAACTCACACAGAATATATTGTTATGGCTACAGAAATATTATTATTTCATAGTGAAAATCGCTGAATTAGAGAAAAACATAATTAACTGTTTCAGAGCTTACATTATGCAATATAAATACATACAGTGGATATAAAAGGTCTACACACCCCTGTTAAAATGTCAGGTTTCTGTGCTGTAAAAAAATTAGACAGAAATAAATCATTTCAGAACTTGTTCCACCTTTAATGTGACCTATAAACTGTACAACTCAATTGAAAAACAAACTGAAATCTTTTAGGTAGAGGGAAGAAAAATACAAAATAAAAATAATGTGGTTGCATAAGTCTGCACACCCTCTTATAACTGGGGATGCAGCTGTGTTCAGAATTAAGCAATCACATTCCAAATCGTGTTAAATAGGAGTCAGCATACACCTGCCATCATTTAAAGTGCCTCTGATTAACCCCAAATAAAGTTCAGCTGCTCTAGTTGGTCTTTCCTGAAATTTTCTTAGTCGCATCCCACAGCAAAAGCCATGGTCCACAGAGAGCTTCCAAAGCATCAGCGGGATCTCATTGTTAAAAGGTATCAGTCAGGAAAAGGGTACAAAAGAATTTCCAAGGCATTAGATATACCATGGAACACAGTGAAGACAGTCATCATCAAGTGGACAAAATATGGCACAACAGTGACATTACCAAGAACTGGAGCTCCCTCAAAAATTTATGAAAAGACGAGAAGAAAACTGGTCTGGGAGGCTACCAAGAGGCCTACAGCAACAAGGAGCTGCAGGAATATCTGGCAAGTACTGGCTGTGTGGTACATGTGACAACAATCTCCCGTATTCTTCATATGTCTAGGCTATGGGGTAGAGTGGCAAGACGAAAGCCTTTTCTTATGAAGAAAAACATCCAATCCAGGCTACATTTTGCAAAAACACATCTGAAGTCTCTCAAAAGCATGTGAGAAAAGGTGATATGGTCTGATGAAACCAAGGTTGAACTTTTTGGCCATAATTGCAAAAGATATGTTTGGCGCAAAAACAACACTGCACATCACCAAAAGAACACCATACCCACAGTGAAGCATGGTGGTGGCAGCATCATGCTTTGGGGCTGTTTTTCTTCAGCTGGAACTGGGGCCTTGGTTAAGATAGAGGGAATTATGAACAGTTCTAAATACCAGTCAATATTGGCACAAAACCTTCAGGCTTCTGCTAGAAAGCTGAACATGAAGAGGAACTTCATCTTTCAACATGACAACGACCCAAAGCATGCATCCAAATCAACAAAGGAATGGCTTCACCAGAAGAGGATTAAAGTTTTGGAATGGCCCAGCCAGAGGCCAGACCTATATCCGATTGAAAATCTGTGGGGTGATCTTAAGAGGGCTGTGCACAGGAGATGCCCTCGCAATCTAACAAATTTGGAGGGTTTTTGCAAAGAAGAGTGGGCAAATCTTGCCAAGTCAAAATGTGCCATGCTGATAGACTCATACCCAAAAAGACTGAGTGCTGTAATAAAATCAAAAGGTGCTTCAACAAAGTATTAATTTAAGGGTGTGCATACTTAGCCTCGTTTTCATTTGTTCGGAGGCCATTTTTTCTCTCGCTTAGGTGATTTTCGGGTGTCTAAACTCTGAAATTTGTACTTAAATCGAGGTCTAACTTGACTTGCAGAGGTCCTGCGTGCCCCCCCCCCCCTTGCCGTGAGTAAGCTTTTTATGTGTTTGTTGTTTGTATTTATTGTGTTTGTAATGTTTTGGGGTTCGAACGGGTTGCGTCCTTGTTTTTTAATCTCGTAGGTGATTTTCGGCAAATACGTAGGTGTTTGGTGGTGTTTTGCGTCTTTAGACTGCTGTAGCCCCGTTTTTGTTTTTTTCGGCGGACATTTTTTCTCTCGCTTTTTTTCAGTGTCTAAACTCTTTTATTTTGAGTTAAATTGAGGTGTAACTTCAGTTTTTGAGGTCCTGGATGCCCCCTCTTCCTGTATTTGTTGTGTGTATTTATTGTATTTTTCATGTTTTCATGTGCGCGGGTTGCCGACGATTTTTGCGAGGTCGTAATTGCGAGGTTGTAACGTGTCTTGTATTTGTTTGCGAGGTCCGCAGTTGCTGGCAAGGAGCGCCTTCGACGAGGAGCGCCTTCACTTCGCGAGGGCCGCATGCTCGCGACGCGAGCCCGCAAGCTTTAGCAACATCTTGCATGCTCACAACTATATATGTGATACAATAGAAGCAAGGAAAGCAAATACAATTCTGCCACTATACAATTCCCTAGTACTCCCCCATTTAGAATCACATATATAGTTGTGAGCATGCGAGTTGTTGCTAACGTTTGGTGGCTCGCATAGCGAGCTGTGGCCCTTGCATAGCGAGGGCAGTGGGCGAGGGCCTTAGTTTCTGGCAAACTTTACGTTGCAACGCAAACAAGACGACACACTCGCAAAACACCACAAGAAACTCGCAAAACACCACAAATAATCCGCGAAGACGCATACCACACATTACCCGCCATTTTACGCCAATGCGGAAGTACATGCACGCACAGTATTACACTGCACACATTCACCACGCTTACACAGCAGCTCCACACCACTAATGCTGCAGCAACATCAAAACACATTGACAGCTCTTCAACACAATGCTTCAAAATAGGTAAAGTATATTCATTTATTAATGTATTATATATTTCATTATTACACACCAAACAGCATTGATGGGCAATTCGCTAGTATTGAGAATAATATTGGGCATTACTTCATAAAAAGGACATTTAAGAGCTGGAAAAGTACAGAGAAAAAAGGTAAATACAGATTAAGCTGTAAAGAAAGACAAACCAAGTATTTTTCTAGCAAAAAAAAAGGAGCCTGAAGCTACGATTACCTTATACAAATACATCCAGGGTCAATATACATTTTGGCCCCAATTCAATTGGCCAAATTGTAATTACTGGAGCCCGTAATGTAGCCCATAAAAATTACTAACGCTAATTGATTGAATTTAAATAATTGATTTAAAACACATATTTTACTGACGTCATGATGATGGTCTCATTCACTATTGGCTCTTTCTAAAGTGCAACTTACGGGCTTGCTTAATTGATCATGATCATGCCCTGAATTGCTACGTTCATGGTTTACTGTTATGGGCCCTATTAAATTGTCAAAATCGCAATTACCGAAGCCCGTAATGTAGCCCGCAAAAGTTAAATTGGCCTCCTCTAGCTACCGGCAATATATGCGAGCTACATGCTTAAAATTCCTGCAGTTGTCAAAATCGTAACTTTGTCCTATTTCCGCTTTTGATCTTTCAAGCTCGCAAATGTTACAATCGCTAAAATTGCAAATCACAATTTAATTGCAACAATTCCACAAGCCCGCAATTGCCTTCAAGCCAGTAAATGGCAAATGTAGCAGAAAATGTCTATGAGTAATAGAGAGGACTCACAAGGGGGTTAAACACCTGTTCGTAACATTATTAAAGCAAATAAAAACACAATACTGGACTTTAAAATATGGGGAAATCGATGAAAGACATTACAATTAATTGCACAAATCTGCAATTCTCTTTTTTTTTAACTTTAATTTCCATGTTATGTCTCTGGAATCGATGAGTTAATACGTATCATGCCACCCACGTGGACATTAACAGTTTCTTCATTCATTTTTATAAATTTTTTAATCACTGGATTGCGAGCCCGATCACATATCGGACATCTAAACACTAATTGATTGACGTTTAAACACAGTTTTTTACTGATGTCATGATGACAGTCTCATTTATTATTGACTGTTTCTAAATCGTCACTTACGGGCTTGCTTAATTGATAATGATCATGCCCTGAAATGCTATGTACGGTTACATGGTTTACAGATTTGGCTTCAGTCATTTAAATGCCAGATTGTTCAAGTAAATCGCTCTGTTACTGTTGCAAATTTGTAGCCTGCAGATTTACAGCCTGTATGAAGGCAACTGCGGGCTTGGAGTTTTTATAATGCTTTTAGATTTATCCCTGTAATTGCGGACTCGAGTCAATTGAATAAACCCGGAATTGTAACAAATTTCGAACCCACAGACATGTGGCCTGTATGAAGGTAATTACAGGCTTGGAATTGAATTGGGGCCTTTGTCAAGTGAACTTTGACCAAGAGGTTTTTAACTGGCAAGAGGACATCGATTGACATTACAAGATAAAATATTTAAATTTAAGAAAGAAAAGGGTTCTTCACAATAAGAGCGGATAAACTGTAGAATTCGCTACCAAAGGAGGTTGTGACCCCAGATTTGATAGATAACTTTAAAATGGGATTGGATATATGTTTGAAGAAAAAAGGATTTTAGGATTATCTTGAATAATTGGAGAATGAGAAATATTGATCCAGGGTGTAAACCAATTGCCAATAAATGGGGGTCAAGCAGGAATTTTTCCCTTATGAGACAACTGGCAATGTTTAAATTTTTTTTTCTATTTGACTTCTTCTGGACCAATTAACAATTAATCCACATATTGCAGGGATCAGAGTAGATGTGAAAAGGTTGAACATGATGGACTAACCTTAATACTATGTAAGTGTGTAAGCTTGCATAGCCCCTGAAGCCCTCTCATAAGAAATTGCATATATAATAAGTCTTGGGGTATGTTAGCTTTGTTGATTCCTAAATACATATCATCCAAGGACATGGTGCAGAGCATACAATTATCTGTGTTAGTTTTCAAAGTAGTGATTTTACTTTTCTTTTTTTTTACATTATTTTATATTGTTTAAACAATTATTTTAAAAGCATAATAAATACTTTCTAACTAATCTTGCACCACTCCATTACAGTTTTTATGCTATTTTACCTTATAACCAAAATAAAAGTTACTATTTAAAGGCGGTGAGTGGATTCATACTCATACTCTCTTGCTTTTTCCCACTATGCTATGCTTCTACATGCTTTGCTATAGGACAAAAAAAAAAAACAGTATGTTGAATAGAGAGCTAGTATTGTAAATATAATGGTTCAGTACACAGCTGTCATACCTAGTTCTAATTATTATATTAAGTTATGTTAAAAACTTGTATTTCATATCCATGAATCATGCTATGTTAGAGAGGAGTATTAATTAACCTTTGTCACAAAATCTATGAAAGAGAACTTCAGTAGAAAAAAATGGAACGTAGTGAAGTCTCAGTTCACTGTGAAAAAGCTTTTACACTGATGACTTTTGTCCAAAATGTGCCACAAATAAATGGCCTACTAAATAAAACAGCATTTGTCTTGAGAGAATTCATGGAATTCTCTGTTTAAATAAGGGGAGAAAATAGAATAAACACAAAAAATATATTAATATCAAGGTCATAATAAGGAATGGGGCCTTTATCTTCACCTTATGACATACAGTTTTTATTGAGTCGATTCAATTCTGTGATCATTTTCAGCTTTTATGCCATTTATTTAAAATCCTGTGAATTGTCTGTGTCACTTAACTTAACTTTTGACTTCTGTTTCTCTTTGCCAATGCGTTTTGTCCATGTTTTGTCATCGTTGTTAAGATTGTTCTCCTTGACACATTAAATCATTTTGCGGCTTTTAGGACCGATGCACCTGCAGTTTGGCACTGACTATTTGGCCTCTTTGGACCTTTGTTAGTTGCCTCATGTTACTTTGAAAAATCACATAGCAAAGTGTTAATTATCAGACCTCTTTTATAGCTAAAATATATGCTAACTGGTAATCAGCCTAGTATGACTAACCTTTGCAGCTGCATTACTAATTGTGATTTACTTACTTTTTAGTTCTTTTGCGTGGTGTTTCCGTTTTGTCCACTCCCTGTAAATACTGTGCCACTGTGTTTGAACTGATAAGTTATGTCTGAATATATTTTTGGACACAAAGTATGGATTTGTGGGAATAATGAACTTATATTAATTAAAGAATCATAAAATATATTAAAGGATTACAGTCATTGCAAAACAAGCTACATTGCACTAACCATTTATAGTTACATAGGGCCTCACTCAATTGCGATTTGGCCAATTGAATAGGGCTCTAAATAAGCACATAGCATATTTTTTTTAAAAAGTTTTTAGTTAATGAAAACCTTGCTTTTGGGTAGATGCTTACTAACCAAAAACTTCTTTAAAAAATCTATGTTATGTGCTTATTTAGAGCCCTATTCAATTAGCCAAATTGCAATTGAATGAGGGCCATAGTAATTAAGGTTTAAAAAAAGACTTTCAGTCCATCAAGTTCAACCTTTTAAAATCTCCTGATCTGCAAAATGCGGATTAAATATTAATTAATTAGTTGTTAATTAATTATTATTCAATTATTTAATTTTTATTTTTATTTTATTTTTAATTATTAATTAATCCAGAGGAAGGCAAACAGAAAAAAAAAAAAAAAGTGAGACTTAGCCAATTGTCTCAAAGGGAGAAAAAAAAAATCCTTCCTGACCCCAGATACTGACGATCGGATTTCTCACTGGATCAATACTGTCGCTCTAATTATCCATGATAACCCTGAATTCCCTTTTTAATTAAAAATAAATCCAGCCCCCTTTTAAAGTTATCTATCGAATCCGCTGTCACCACCCTTACTGTGAAAAACCCTTTTATTTCTTAAAAGTGTAATATTTTTTTTTCTAACCTCAAGGGATCTCCTCTTGGCAAAAAAAGCTCCCTTCACAAATCTTTATAGTGACCCTGGATGTATTTATATAAGGTAATCATATCTCCTCTTAGACACCTTTTTTTTAGAGAAAATAAGTTTCATTTGGGTAGTCTTTCTTTATAACTTAGCCCCTCCATTCACATTATTAGTTTTGTTTCCCTCCGCTGTACCTTTTCCAGCTCTAAAATTTCCTTTTTATGAAGTGGTGCCATAAATTGTACTCCATATTCCAAATGAGGGCGTACTAGAGATTTTTATAGTGGCAGAATTATATTTGCTTCCCTTTCTTCTATACACTTCTTAATACATGCTAATATTTTATTTGCCTTTGCAGCTGCTGCTTGGCTTTGGACACTGTTACCTAGGTGGTTGTCCACAAGCACTCACAAATCCTTTTCAATATCTGATACACCTAGATTTGCTCCATTAAGATTATAAATTGCATGGCTATTTTTCCTTACCAAGTGCATAACTTTACATTTATTCATATTAAATCTCATCTGCCATTTAGATGCCCATTCCTCAATTTTATGTAAATCCCTTTGGAGGGAAAGCATATCAATATCTGATTTAATTACCTTGCACAACTTTGTGTCATCAGCGAAAATAAAGACACCACACTCCAATTCCATCTCTAAGTCATTAATAAATATGTTAAAAAGGAGAGGACCTAATACTGTACCCTGAGGAACCCCACTTACCACATTAGTTCAATCGGAGTATGTTCCATTTACAACAACCCTTTGCTTCCTGTCTTTTAGCCAGCTCTCAATCCATGAGCAGATATTTACTGCAATTCCTGTATCTCTTAGTTTGCACAATAGTATCCCATGTGGCACTGTATCAAAAGCCTTGGCAAAATCCAAAACAATTACATCCACTGAGTTGCCTTGATCAAGGTTCCTACTAATTTCCTCATAGAAACTAATTAGATTTGTTTGACATGACCTATTCCTCATAAACCCATGTTGACTAAAAGCTTCCCTACTACAGAGGTTAGGCTCACTGTTCTATAGTTCCCTGGATTTGCTCTTGCTCCCTTTTTAAATATAGGTATCACATCTGTTTTTCTCCAGTCATCTGCTAGAGACCCTGTGTTGAGTGAATCTTGAAAAATTAAATAGTGCTTTTTCGATGTTGAATAAAGACTGTTAGTCCATCAAGTTCAACCTTTTTAGATCTCTTCTGATCCTTTTAATATGTGGACTATTTGTTAATAATTGTTAATTGATCCCAAATAATTTTACATTACACCTGCTTTGAGAAAAAAAATTGCATTTTTCAGTTTAATGTAAGATTCAAATGCCTTAAATTTTCTTTTAGGAAAAGTGTTCTGGAAGCTAAACTCTTTGTGTACAGAGTTTAAACTGTGTTTATCTACAACTGTACAGGGAGAAACATTATATTCTCTAAGAAAAATCATTTTACATTACACCTGCTTTGAGGAAGAAAAAAAAATCAGTTTAATGTAAGATTCAAATGCCTTAAATGTTCTCTTAGGAAAAGTGTTCTGGAAGCTAAACTGTTTGTCTACAGAGTTTAAACTGTGTTCATCTACAACTTTCCGGTGAGAAATGTTATATTCTCTAAGCAAAATAATTTTACATTGTACCTGCTTTGGGGAAAAAAATTGCATTTTTTCAGTTTAATGTAAGATTCTAATGCCTTAGGTTTTCTCTTAGGAACAGTGTTCTGGAAGCTAAACTCTTTGTGTACAGAGTTTAAACTGAGTTAATCTACAACTGTGCAGGAAGAAATGTATATTCTCTAAGTGAAATAATTTTACATTGCATCTGCTTTGAGAGAAAAAAAATCAGTTTAATGTAAGAATAGTCCCTCCTAAAAGCTTCCCAACTACAGATGTGAGACTCACTGGTCTATAATTCCCAGGGTTTGCTCTTGCTTCCTTCTTAAATATAGGTATCACCTCTGCTTTTTTACAGTCATCTGGTAGAGACCCTGTGTTGAGTGAATCTTCACAAATTAGATATAATGGTTTGGCTATTACAGAACCCAGTTCACTCAGTACCCATGGATGTATTCCAGCAGGACCTGGAGCTTTATGAATATTTATTTTTTCCAACCTGTTTTTTCTTTTTCTTCCTGCATTAACCAATTATTTTGTGATGGTAGTGTAGCCCCAATTTGTTACAGTGTCCTAACCACTGGTACCTCCCTTGTATATACTGAAGAAAATAACCTATTTAGCTCGTCTGCCTTTTCCTGGTCACTAATTATCAGATAGCTTGTGTCACATTGTAATGTTCACATAGCTTCCGTCCTTGCCTTACTCCTATTAATATATTTAAAAAATATTTTAGGGTTAGTCTTACTTTTCTTTGCAACTGACTTCTCATGTTCTATTTTAGCCAGTCTAATAGCCCTTTTGCAAGCCTTGTTGATTTCCTTATAGTCACATAAAGATGCCTAAGTTCCCTCCTTCTTGTATAATTTAAATGCATGTTTTTTTTCATTATCAAGATCTTTAAGTCATTGTTAAGCCACATGGGATGTGATTTACTCCTATTCATTTTATTTTCACATGGTATATGTCAATATATTTAGTAAGGATTTGAATGCTGTCCATTTATTTTCAGTATTTTTCCCTTTAAGTTCTTTATCCCAGTCTATATGTTGTATTGCTGCCCTTAGCCCATTATAGTTAGCCCTTTTTCAAATTTAGAGTTTTTGTTGGCCCCTTACAACTCTGTTTTTTGTATTCAATCTCCAATGAGATGTTGTTATCACTGTTCCCCAAGGGTTCCCCTATTTTAACATTTGATATTATATCAATATTACTTGTGATGACTAAATCCAAGATGGCCCCATTTCTAGTAGGTTCTTGTATTTCCTGGGCCAGATAATGATCCCTGAGTGTACTCAAGAACCTGCTCCCTTTAGCTGAACCGCTGGTTTCATTTATCCAGTTTATTTCAGGGTAATTAAAGTCTCCCATAATTAGAACTTTCTCACTATAACCTGCTGCCTCTTTCTCAGACTCTCTTATACTGTCTCTACACATCATGTCTCCAATAATATAACTATCTCACCTTCCCTGCTTTCCTCTCCTCTTCTCTGCTCCCATGAGCTCCTCTCCTTCCTCCCGCTAAAGCTGAAAAGCAGAAATGCTCCTGTAAGACCTATTCCCATCTCCTTTTACTCTCTCTCCTTCTTCTGATGTCTTGTGGAGATATATCCCCTAACCCAGGCCCCTCACTTATTCCCACCTGCTGTCAGCCATGCAGATTCCCCAGGGCAGCAAATGCCCAAAACACCCATAATCTAATACCCATCACTTGTCACAAACCATCTACTTTGCCCTTTTCCTGTGCCCCCTGGAATGCAAGGTCTGTTTGCAAAAAAAATTACTTTCATTCATGACCTCTTCATTTCCAACTCCCTCAATTTACTGGCTATCACAGAAACCTGGCTCACTCCATCTGACTCTGTCTCCCCTGCTGCAATCTCTTATGGTGGTCTACACTGCAACCACACTCCTAGACCTGGGAACAAAGAAGATGGATGTGTGGGCATATTGCTATCCTCTCGCTGCACTTTTCACTGCATACCCACAGTTCCCTCCCTCCAATTCTCATCTTTTGAAGTCCACACTATCTGCATCTTCTCTCCCATCCCTCTGTGAGTAGCTGTGATCTATCGCCTGCCTGGATCACCCTCTCAATTTCTGGACAACTTTGCCGCCTGGCTCCCTCACTTTCTCTCCTCCAATATATCTTCACTCATTCTTGGCAATTCCAACATAGCCACTGACACTCCCACCTTCCCAAAAACTGCAAAATTACTTGGACTTACCTCTTCCCTTGGCCTCTCACAATGGACTGATTCAGCAACTCACAGTGGTGGGCACTCCATTGACCTTATTTTTACTAATCTCTGCACTATCTCCAACCTTGACATCTCCCCACTTCCTCTATCTGACCACCACCTGCTAACTTGCAACTTCACCTCATTATCCACTCACCACCCTTCTTCAATCCCTGCCACCAAATCACGCAGAAACCTGCAAGCACTCAACCCACAACAATTTTCAAATGAATTAAAACCCCTTCTTAGCCCCCTCACCACCCTTGCCTGCCCTGACATCGCCACTTCACAGTACAACGCTACTCTAACCTCCACCCTTGACTCTCTTGCCCCCATAATCACAAGTAAACGCCCTGGCTCTCATCCACAACCATGGCACACTACACAAACACGCTATCTACAGAGATGCTCACGCACTGCAGAACGACTATGGACGAAATCTCGCACTTCAGCAGACTTTCTCCACTACAAGTTTACCTTGTGTTCCTACTTCTCTGCCCTCAATCTTGCCAAACAACACTATTTCTCATCACTAATATCAAACCTGTCCTCCAACCCTTAAATGTTTATTTGCTACATTCAACACCCTCCTCTGCCCACCCCCACCTCCTGCCCCTTCCTTTCTCACTGCTGATGACTTTGCCAGCCATTTTAAAAAGAAAATTGAAACCATCCAAAATGAGCTCTCCTCCCAGTTTGGCCCTATCCCACCAGCCTCTCCACAAACCAAAAACCCAGCCCTTACCCTTCCCCAATCCCTCCTCCACTATGGACTCCTTTAACCCTGTAACCGAGGATGAAGTATCTACTTTACTATCAACCTCTCACCTTACAACATGTTAATCCCTCCCCTATCCACCACACTTATCCCAGCTTTCACACATCTATTCAACCTCTCCCAAAAAACTTGGGCAAGTTTCCATCCTCTTTAAAACACTATTACACCCATTCTCAAGAAGCCCTCATCTGACCCAGCTTCTGCCTCCAACTGTCACCCTTATCTCGTAAACTCCTTGAGCGGCTTGTCCTCACTCAATTTATTTCCTTCAATTGCCTTCTTGACGCCTTCCAATCTGGTTTCCGGGCTCAACACTCTACAGAAACAGCCCTCACAAAAGTCACCAATGACTTACTAACCGCCAAATCAAAGGGTCACTACTTTATTCTAATTCTCCTGGATCTCTCTGCTGACTTTGATACAGTTGACCACCCTCTTCTAATCCAAACTCTCCACTCTTTTGGCATCCAGGACACAGCTCTTTCATGGTTCACATCCTATCTTAAAGATTAAACATTTAGCGTCTCCTTCTCTGGCACCTCTTCTTCACCTCTCCCTCTGTCTGTTGGCGTTCCCCAAGGTTCTGTCCTAGGCCCCCTCCATCTACACCTCCTCTCTTGGCACCCTTATAAAATCCTTTGGATTTCAGTATCATTTCTATGCAGATGATAATCAAATCTACCTCTCTGCACCCGATCTATCCCCCCCTCTTTTAGCTCTCTAGCATATCCTCCTGGAAGTCTGCCCATCAACTCAAACTCAACATGTCTAAGACTGAACTCCTAATCTTTCCACCCTCTACTACAGCTTCCACTCCTCAAATATCTCTCACTGTTGACAACACCACCATCACTACTACCTCCCAGGCCTGTTGTCTTGGGGTTCTACTGGATCCTGCCTCTCTTTTATTCCTCACATCCAATCAATAACAAAATCATGTCAGTTTCATCTAAAAAAACATCTCCAAAATTCGTCATTATCTTACAGAAGACACAGCTAACATTCTAATACACTCTCTCATCATATCTCAACTACTGCAATTGCATCCTTGCTGGCCCACCCATCTCTCGTCTGTCTCCCCTCCAATCCATACTGAACGCCTCTGCTAGACTCATCTTCAATACCAAACGATCAGTGTCTGCAGCTCCTCTCTGTCAATCACTCCACTGGCTTCCCATAGCTTACCGATTAAAATTTAAAATAATGACCCTAACGTATAAACCCTCAACAACAGTGCACCCCCTTATATCTCTGCTCTTGTTTCAAAATACTCTCCCAAACGCCCCCTTCGTTCTGCTAACGACCTTCTTCTTTCCTCCTCTCTCATCACCTCCTCTCACTCCTGTCTTCGAGACTTTTCTCATGCTGCCCCTACTATTTGGAACTCCTTGCCCCACTCCATTAGACTATCTTCCTGCCTCAAACCCTTAAAAAAATTACTAAAAACACACCTGTTTAAAATTTTTTATCACCTTCAGCCTTAACATCTACAATTGAACATTCCACAGCTTAATAACACCTACACCCACAATCTAAGGTACAACAAACAGACACTTCCACTTGACTGAACAAATTGCTTTCACACTTCCATCTTTTATTTGTCACCCGCTTGTATCACACCTACCCCCTTAGATTGTACGTTTGAGAGTTTTCAATCTTGTGTCAGTGCCTTGGAAACAAGCTCTATGTACATTTGATTTTATGCTCAAAAACAGGTCCTCCATTCTTTACAAGGTGTTAAGTTTGTTTTTTGCCATGTACTCAACCCCTGTACAGCACTATGGAATATGTTGGCACGATATAAATAAAGATAATAATAATAGATAATAATAATAATTTGAACTTGCCCATGCTTAGCTGCATTTCCAATCTGTAACAACAATTGCAGTTCCTCACTTTCAATTATATTTTGGGGTTTATAGCATACTCCCACCAATATGCTTTTAGAATTATCTCCTCCACTATTTAACTCAACCCATAAAGATTCAATGTTGCCACTAATTCCACTATAAATATCTTCTTTGACTACAGGTTTAAAACCAGGCTTAACATAGAGACAAATCCCTACTCCACTTCTATCATTACCCCTATCTTTCCTAAATAAGATATAACCATCCAAATTAACTGTCCAGTCATGAGATTCATCCCACCATGTTTCAGTAATGCCTATTATCTCACATTTTTCTTATACTGCTAATAATTCCTGCTCGCCCATTTTCCCAGGCAAACTTCTTGCATTAGCAAGCATGCACTTTATGTTGCTATGGCTCTGCCTTTGTGAAGTGCTTGCCACTGTATTTGAGTCACCTAGTAATACCTTCCTACTGTCTATTGTAACCCTTCCCCCTTCTACTCCCCCATGGGTAGATAATTATTCCCTTTCCCCCTCTACACTTTCTACCCCAATACTTCTATATAGTCCCTCCCCCCCACCTACTAGTTTAAAAACTCCCCAGCCTTTCTACCACCCTATCCCCTAGCACACAAGCTCCCTCATCATTAAGGTGCAATCCATCACTGCTATAGAGATTGTACCCAAGTGAAAAGTCAGCCCAGTGCTCTAAAAACCTAAAACCCTCAGTACTTCACCACTTTATGTCTAAATTAACTCATGACTTCTATAAAGTCTATAAAATATATGTTTAAAGATACCCAGCAAAAAATTTCAGAATGTGTGTAGAAAGGGATTGAGAAAAAAACTTATAGTAGCAGAAAAAAGGAGTAAAATGTGTAGCATTATTTTAAATGTTGGTCAATATAATACATATTTGCTCAAAAGTATAACTTTCTTCCACAGCCCTTCTGCACTGACAGCGACTGAAAATAACACCAGCTCTATTTATAGTATTAATGTTGACTTAACCCCTGATGCACGTCTTTGTACATCCAATAGAATGATTGCAGAAAAACTAACACTCCTTCTCAGGTAAGTCAGTAATACAGTAATATAACATTTCTGTCCACCATATTTATATCAATCTTGTGAGATCCACATGTAATTTTTTTTAAATGTTTCAAAGCTGGGCAGCATCATATTATCATGGGTTCCACATACTCAGGAAAAATATCATGTCTCTCATTTAGGTAAATTAAGAGGTTGTTTGCTGCTTACCCATCTTTATTTTATATTATGCATTAACATTAAAATAATTACTATGGCCTAGTTTTATCAAAGGGCAAATCGGAATATGATATCTATAACAGCAGGCAATATACCACTCTATAAGCAAAGCAGTATTTATCAAGAAGTGAACTTGCCTATACGCAAATTAATACAATAAAAAATGCCTGCATCCATTTCGGCAACAAGGGCTAGTGAAAAGCTTAAAAATGTTTATTGATTAACCAGCAGTGATATTTTTGCACACATTTATGCTGTATATTTAATATGGAGCACATGGGCCTCCATTCCATGGTTCCTGTAAGACTGACTTGCAGCTACAGAGGATTTTAAAAGCAAATTTGCAGAGCTATTCATCGGCTTACTGACTTCGGCTTCCTCAATAAAAAAATTCATAAAACTTACTGAGTTTGCCCAAAGCTCTCTAGCTCTAACGTGAGCTTGCAACCTGCTCGTAGGAGACTCATGTATCTCAGTAGTCTCTATAGTGAGGCTATGGAATGCTACTAACTTCAACACACATTTGTAGAAAATAAAATAAATGTAGTTTTTAAAACTTTTATTTGAAGTTTATTGTTTTGGACTTCAGCAGATATCAGGGGAAGATCGGCTTAATTTCCACAAGATATGGTCCTCACCATTTATTGTAATAGCTATAAAAAATATTCAAAGACTTTACAATTCTCAGGGTTTGCCCTAATATTTTGGGGCCACATAAGTTTATACATATATTGGTTGTTGTATGCATTTTTATTACTGTAATTATGGTGTTTTAAATATGAGTGACATTTTGTGGGGGTTAATGGAGAAATATGGGGTTATCATTTTAAAACTGGGTCCTCTGGTCAGCCCATCAGTATGCCCTGGCCCGATCCCAGCTTTATAGCTTCATCGCTACCGGACGGACACAATCCCATGGCAGCCCGATATTACCTCCGTCTAGATGCCCTAATTGAGACATCAGACACAGTTAACTAGAATTTAAATTAATTGTCTGTGTTCATTGTCATGTGTTTTATGACGTTTAGTGCAGACCTCCAATACATTTACTATGACAGTTCATTCATAAAAATCTGAATGAAGCCTAAAGCCCTGGTTAAAAAGTGTAGTGATCTCCCACTACCTGAACCTAGGAGAAGCCCCCTGCATATCCAATAAAGATCGAACAACCCAGGGCAGACTTCCACTCCAAGGCATTAAAACCACTCCCTACGCCTACAGTCTAGTTTGCAACATTGGGTCTGGGAGATGAATTGGACCCCCTATAGCAATCAAATGGCTATTGTGGTTGTGCTTACTAGATGGGCCAGATAGGCCGGTCACGTCCCTCTGACACTGGGGTGGTAGACTGGCTGGTGCCCAGCTCCGGGAGAGAACCCCTTAGCTTCCTTCCCCAAAGTCCTATACTTGGTTCCCCACCAATCAGCACTCAGCCTATGCTGATTGCTCCAGGGCTGGCGGAACAGACTAATGGATCAACACCTACCATTGATGATTCTAACTGACACATACGCAGAAGGGTGAGAAATACAAACTTCCCCCAAGCTACACAAAGCTTTTTTTTATAATATATATATTACAGTGTTTTATGGTTCCAATGACTATGTAAAAGATGAGAGCCTAGAATAAAAATTATGCTCTCTCTGGGACACATAATAATGGTGTGTTTATTTTATGGAATGGTCTTGTTACTTTCTAAACCCAATTCTCTGCTACTATCCTGGGCGAAGGTACTGATGAAGTATGTGTGATCTGTGGGAAGGATTAGTCACCCTGGCCTTTTCAAGCCCACTGAAGAGAAGATCTTGAGAATTGGGATCTGTGTTAGGGGCTGACCAAATAGGATTCTTTATCTGTTGCCCTGACAACATTATTTATCTAATACTTTCCAGCAGTGGCTATTGCAGGCAAATCAATACTGGTCAGAAAAATGTAGGACAACCTCCTCGAGGAGATTCTGTTTAACAGCCTGGACACTAAACAGGGAGTGGAGAGAACTGATCTGCTAGCATCATCTATACTAATTTAAAATAAACGTACAGCAATCAGAAATTAATTGAACAAATTAATCTCTACTGTATGACCACTACACTGGCTATTTGATTCTATAGTTGTAACAATAAATGTATAATAAAATAGCCAGGGTAGTGTGCATACAGATTGGAAAATAAAAATGTATTGCTTAGTTTAAATATTTCATAAAATTTACATTCTGTTCAGATGTGGGGGGATTTATGTCATAGTATGCCTTTTACTTAAGATATGTTGCTTTTATAGGGAGGTTTTGTCACATTTCCTACCAGATTGCAATCTTCCAATAGAACAGTACATCTATAAAGGAGAAAGTATACTGTTACCATCTTTGGTAAGTATGATGTATAGTTCTTAGGAAAATCACATTTTTGTGTATGAATTGTAAAACATTTTGGTTCATAACATAAAATGCAGAAAGATTCTAGTTTCCATATATGAACGTAAGAATACATGTGAACAGACAATGTAACATTTGTGACAACTCTAATATATATATACTAGCGACTTGCCCGTCAAAAAATGACGGTCAATAAAAATTAAATGTTGTGAAATTTGTTTGCAACACAAAATGAGTCACCTACATTTGTCCCTTTTTTATTTTCTAAAAATAAAAACACATTAATTTTTTTAACTTTTTATTTTTTTAACTTTTAACTTGTATTTCACAAACATTAAACTTTGTAACATGCAACTTGTATATGAAACATTTGTTCAACATTTTGTTAACAATACTAACACTTTTCAATACATGTTTATCCCTGAGTAACTGCGGAGTATATTAACTTAGAGTAAGTAAATAGTTTTAACAATAACATGCTTTTTATCATTTGTAACATATTTGTTAAACTCTTGTTAAACTAAATTAGCATTGAATCCAGAGGAAGGCAAACAATAAAAAACCCCTATTGAAACTTGTCCAATTGTATCAAAGAGGGAAAAAAATGAATTCCTTCCTGACCCCATTAACTGGCGATCGGATTTCTCCCTGAATCAATACTTTGTCTTTAAATAATACATTTCCAATTATTATTAAAATACTTCAACTTTATACTAACAATACATATTTGACTATACCACATATATATTTAACAAACTTTTTTCAAAATTAAAATAACACATATTTAACATCTGAAATTGTAACATCAAACAATAACATTTAACTGAAAAATTCAGTTAATAGTTTTGTGGGGCCAATCATGTAAATATAAAACTTTGAACCCATTCAAATCTGTTTAAGGATATTTTACTGTTGTTTTTGTTGTTATTTTTTTTTGTTTTTTTCAGTTTGTCCATTCTGCAAATATCACATAGATTTTCATAAGTGAAATAGTGGTCCCCTATTTAAAGAGTCCCAGAGTACTTTAATTTTGTACTGGAAGTCAAACCACTGTTCTCTATGTTTTTTTGTCCATTCTTTAGATGTTTTACGTGAAATATTTTTTTTTGTGCAATCATATTGAGTCCCATAAATGTTGGCATTAAAATGAAACCATTGTCCTCTATCTTTCCAACACCTCATAGTAGACAATGTTTTTGGTGTAAACACATCCATCGTCCAATAAATGACCTTGAGTTTCGTTTTCTTCAACATGCACTTTAATTTCTTTTGGATTAGTGCACCTTGAAAAAGCCACATAGAGTTGTCTAAGTGCAAAAACTGGTTCCTTTAAAAAAAAATCCCAACTGATTTAAAAGTTTGTCCTTGGGATTTATTGATGGTCATAGCAAATGCCATGATAACTGGAAATTGTCTCCGTTGAAGGACAAAGGGCAAACCACTCTCACTTGGAGCTAAATCAATTCTTGGTATAAAAACTCGTTCACCTTTATGGGTACCAGTAATAATTTCTGCATGTATAAAATGATCTTTTAACTCATGCACAATTAATCGGGTCCCATTACAAAGTCCTTTTTTTGGATTCATATTTCGCAATAACATAACAATTGCGCCTTTTTTCAATTGTAAAATATGTGGTGGCATTCGAATTAATAAATTCGATACTAAAATTCGATTCACTGTCTTTATCATCTGACAGAATTGAATCTGCACTGTAATAATTATTTTGTGGTGCATTGATATATTTTAAAATTTCGTTATTTACATTCAAGGCATCAATATTTTTTGATGTTAATATCACTTTGCAATGTCTGTGTAATCCTCATTATTAAGAGTGTTTAGAAATATGGCTGATATGAGTGATTCATTGCAAACCATTTCTGATGGAATTTCAATGGTATCATTTGGTAAATGCTGTATTTCTGGATGTTTTCCATCTCAGATTTTAATGAGCCAGTCATTTAATTAATTTTGGCCTTCAGATCTCATATTTAATTCTAATTTGAGATGTGTAAATATTTGCCACAATTTACTGGTCTTGATACATGTTTCAATGATCTCTGTTCTATTTCCGTGTGGCACAACAGGTAATGTTTGCCTACAATCGCCTCCTAACAGCATCACCTTTCCACCAAATGGCAACTTATTATCCATCACTTCTTTTAAGAATCTGTCAATACATTGCAGTGCATAACATGACATCATTGTTGCCTCATCTATGATAATTAGTTTAGTTAGTTTAATTTTTTTTGCTTGTATGGAATTAAGTCGAATATCTGACACTGATGTTTCCAAAATGGGAAGTGGCAGCTTAAATCCACTATGCACAGTTCTACCACCATCTAACAAAAGTGCAGCAATTCCAGTTGTTGCAAATGGCATAGCTATCTGACCCTGTGATCGAATATAACTCATCAAACAATTGTACAGATAAGTTTTTCCTGATCCACCTGGTCCGTCTAGATAGAAATACCGGTCTCTGACCATTTCATCATCTGTTGCATTTGTGATGGCATGAAATGCTTCTAACTGTAAAATATTTAAAGTTGCCAGTTTTTCTTGGGTTTTTTGTTTTTGAAGCTCAGTGTCATAATCATCAAAATTGATGTCATCTATAAGTCCTGGATCAGGTAAATTAAAAATTGCACAATTTAATCCATGAGCCAACAATATTTCTTGGATTTCCATCAATGTTTTTAACAGAGCTATTGGTTCTCTGTAACTTTTCAAGAAATCTTCTGACATGTTTAATTTAAATGTTTCACACAAAGTGAAAGCATAAGGTACATTGCAAAATATACAAATGAATGCAAATTGTTGTCTCATTTGCTTAGGCATTTGACATAGTGCTGCTTCTTCCAGACACCTCTCCCATTCTGTATCATCAGCTATGAAATTTTGATGTCTTGCAGCTAATAGGAATGTATGTAGAAGTAATCTTAAGCTGAAACGTTCAATATCCCTTGGACTGACGGTATAAATGCGTGGTATGATTTTATGTGTATCTCTTCTTCGTTGTTGCCATAGACCATTTACAAATACATAGTGATATGGTATCTCTATGTATAAAAATTGTCTGGCCTGCGTATCCTGACAGTTTAATTTAAACCACGCAGTAAGTGTGGTATCTCTGTCTTCACTTTGATATAATGCAGTTCTTTCATTTCCTTGAGTAAAGCAAACCATCTGACTTTGAGTCAAATGTACAGCTAAACGATAGATAGCATGTGACTGATCCTGCATCTTAAATTTCAAAAGGCGCCACATTGCTTCAGGAGCACTCACATACCGAGCATCTAAATAATTTGATAGTTCATCATATAAAATTGGATTTTCGTTTTCATTTCCAGCACCTTGTACAGCAACAGTAGCTGCATCATATCCTTTGTATATATATTTATACACATACTTAATTGATTTAATCGAAGTGCAAGCTTCCACATTGATGTGTGCCTTGTACTTGATGAGCAAATGTGGATTGTATGGAACAACAAATCTATTATCAACCTTTTGGCCACGAATAATAGCTGTTTGTCCTTGTGTTCTTTTATACAAAGGATATCCATCACAATTTGCATAAGTTTGCATTTGAAATTGTTTTGGAAATTCTTTAGTACATTTTTTATTTTCCATACATGGTGAATTCGGATTCATCTCTCCACATGGGCCATGAATCATTCTATGTGTAACAATCTCCCAAAGTTTTGTATATTTTTCTTGGTCTGGCAATTGTGCAGAAATTACTGAATTCACTATCTCTGCAGTGTTCAACTTGTCTTTTTCCTGCAGTATTAAAAGTATGTGAGCATGTGGCAATCCTCTTTTTTGAAATTCAATGGTGTAAACAAAAGCCACACATTGTCCAAATAAGTGTGCTTTAGTGATATCATGTATTAATGAATTGAGTTTGATTTTAAATATGCTAAACAAAGTTTAGTATTGGGATAACTTTCCAATTGTAATTTTGGTTCCCATCCTGGTTCCCCATTTGGAAAGAAAATGGGATATGTCATTGGATCTAAATTACAGCTTAATATATTGATAAATGGTTGTTCTTCATTGCGTGGATATATTCTAATATCCCGCTTAAAAGGTGGTTCACCATCTTCATTTTTAAACACCATGGCAACCTCATTTACAGTAGGTAAATTATACCTTCTTTGATCAGTGTTGCGATCTCTTTTTAACACCATATTGACTCTTGGTGTAGGCAATTGATGTCTTTCAGCATGTTCCTGTTGTTCTTTTTCAAGCTGTGCTAATTGTTTGTATGCTTGACTATATGGTTTTTTTTGCATAATTTTATCCAGCTGTTCAAAGACTATGCGCAAACACTGTCTATTTTCTGGAAGTGTCATTCTTTGTTCCACAGCTTCCATCGTATCTAAGACATATAATTGTGCAAATTTCCTTTGCTCTCCTTCTTGTGGGTGTAAATGTGAAGTTCGGTGGTATATTTGACCTTGAACTCTGAAACAGTAAGGACCATGTCCTGGTACATTTTCTGCTAATGTTGCACCCATTGAAGCAAATGAAATTGCACTGTTATAAGATCTTATGTTTTGTTTGAAATTATTATAATTTGGAAATGTTGGATCGCTCATAATGCATTCTAAATAATATGGAAATGGGAGTTTCACCTTTCCTTTCTGACAGCAACTAATGAAATTTCCATCAGTAGGTCTTTCCTTTATAAAATGATAGGCCCCACAAAACTGACAAACCACATTAAGTAACCCACAATAATGAGTATCTACTTCTACTTCAGTAGTAAACACATTGTCATGCATTTCTTCAACATAGATATCAGACCCACTTTCTATATGTACATGTTTTTCTTGTGTGTCTACATTTAAGTCATTCTGCAAAATAGAATCATTGGAAACTGGTTCACAGAGATGTTTTTGTTTACTTTTACGTTTCTTGGAAGCCCCAACACACTCACTTGCGGCTTTCTTACTCATCTTTCTTTTATTTAAAAGTCTCTGTCGATCTTCTTCTCGCAAGCGTTGTGAAGTTTCCGGTGTCTGAGCATCTCTCCACCTTTGCTTCCTTTCCCTTGCCAATCTTCTTTTGCGTTCAATTTTGTCTTCTCCATTCTCCGCCATTTTAATCTGTAATTGTAAATAGACATGTAATTATTGTTTATTCTTTGTTTTGTATACATTTTTTTTCATTTTTTGTACTGTTCCATTAAAGTAGATGAATAAAATAATAAAACATTTTAAAATATTGCACTTTAGACTGAAAGAAATGAAACCATTTTTCAAAGTAATTTATTGACATATATGAAATGGAAATAGCTGCACATATCTATCTTTATATTATTAATCCTTCAATTCCATTCCTTCTTGATTGAATTCACAGCATACAATCAATTTTTTTTTTTGCAAGTGTTGTAAGCTTCTTATTTTCTTTAAATATTATTATTAATTATTATTGTCTTTTCAACTTTTTTCAAGTTATGACTAAATATCATACATTAATGACTCAATAAGTACTCTCCATTTTCAACAAATATCAATTTTCACCAAATATATCATATATAGCCTTTTTCTATGCATCACTACAAAATTAAATTTTATACCTGTGAGGATGCTGTTGATGTTGTTGCAAGGCTGCAAACGTCACACTGTCTGTTTATTCCCTTGCAGATCCAAATAAACTGTAAAATCAAATTGAGAATATTTTAAAACTTTTGCTTCATCGATATCATTAAATGAACATCAACAGACATATATTCGGCTACATTAAAAACCTAAAATCATATTTTTTTAATATCTTGCTGTAGTAATATAATTCAAATTCTGTACCTGTCCAAATTATCCTTATGATGTTCAATGTGTGCAAACGTCACTATCTCTGGTCATTCAGCTACAATTCACTGCAATTATACAAAATAGTCAAATTAATGTATAATCTGTTGCTTCATTTGTATTAATCAATGAGGCTTAACATACATATTTTTGCATAGATTAAAAACATGAAATAAATATATCAATCAATGAGCATGAACACACATATGTAAGCATAGATTATAAACATACACTCAATATTACTATTTACTTTAAATAAGAATCAATTAATCTGTATTAATCTTAAATTAATGTCTGACTTAATATAACGTCAAGACCTAAGCATGAGTCTCTTCCCTTTTTTTTTTTTTGAGCGTTCTTTTAAAATGAGTATGTTACAACTGAATTCTTAAAATAATGTACATTACTAATGAAATAAGAATCAATTAATGTTCATTAATATTAAACTAATGTGTGACTAACATCAACATATAAGCATGAGTATATAGCCTTTAATTTTTATTTTTGGTTTATTTTATACAAAATATATAAGAACTGAATTATTTAAATAATGTACATACATTAATAATTAATTAATCAACGTGTTACTTTTTTTATGCACTTTCTTAAACGTTAACCTTTTTTTATATTAATGATTAGTAATGACACATTATGAATATTATTTACAGTTCTTTCCCACAGGTAATCACGATATATAACAAAATAATTATTAAATTAATCTACATTAATAATTAATTAATCAATCTGTTGCTTTTTTATTCACATTCTTATACGTTAATTAATTTTGATATTAATCATTAATTAATTAATTAATGTACATTATGAATGTTATTAACAATTTTTTCACACAGGTAATCACGATATATCCTAAAATAATTCTTAAATGAATGTACATTAATAATTAATGAATAAATGTGTTGCTAATTAATTAATGTACATTATGAATGTTATTAACAATTTTTTCACACAGGTAATCACGATATATAACAAAATAATTCTTAAATTAATGTACATTAATAATTAATGAATCAATGTGTTGCTTTTGTATTCACATTCTTAAACGTTAACTAATTTTGATATTAATCATTAATTAATTAATTAATGTACATTATGAATGTTATTAACAATTGTTTCACACACGTAAGCATAATATTATTTTTCTATTAATTACATTTCTTATTTTTTATTTATTAAGTAAGTACCAATTTATTAATTAATAATTATAAATGATATATTTACCTTTTTGTAATGTAATAATGCTGAAGCAGTATACTGAAGAGCTAACAATCTCTTGAGATTTCCCGGCATCAGAAAACGTCCAGTCAGACTGTCATCGCCTGAGGAGAAAGTGTCAGTTATGTGTCAAGTGTGCCCTATATATAGGCTTTGTGCGCGAGACAAATGTATTGTTTTAGGCGGGAAATCCGCAGTTGCGCGAGCCAAATGCGTTGTTTCGGCGGGAAATCCTATGTGGCGCGAGACAAAGGCGGGAAATCTGTGTTAATGCGTAAATCTGTAATTGCGTTTCGTAAAATTTACTCGCTACTGTCTTTTTACTCATTGTGCGGTTAATCCGCACCCTTTATCTCGTTGTTTTTCTAACACATACGTCTATGGCTGTGTTTTACGCAGTTCCTAGTAGTATAGCCTCATTTTAATTTTTTTCAGCTGACATTTTTTTCTCGCTTAGCCGATTTTCGATCTTTGTAACTCGGCTAAATCGATCTAAATTGGAGTTCCAACTCACTTCCAGATGTCCTGCCTGGTTTCCCATGCTGTAAGTGAACTTTATTTAATTTTTTAGTGTGTATTTAGTGTTTTTTTTATTGTTTTGGTTCCGCCGGTTATCTCGTAATTTTTTTCACCTCGTATTTTTTTTCTAAGTGCTATGGTTTAACGGCTCGCCTGCAATGAGCGCCTGCGGCACTCATTGCCAAAGTGGTACAGTTTAACATAACGGCTCGCCTGCAATGGGCGCCAAATTGCCAAAGTGCTACGATTTAACGGCTTGCCCCGCTACGATTGCCTCGCCTGCAATGAGCGCCTGTGGCACTCATTGCCAAAGTGCTACAATTTAACGGCTCGCCTTGCTGTGCGAGGCTCGCCAGGCGATGAGCGCCTGCGGCGCTCATCGCAAAGTCGTACGATCGGCAAAGTGGTACGCGATGAGCGCCGCAGTACGTACTACGCAACGCAGCGTGACGACGAATCGTAGTTAGACAATTATAATATGTGATATATATATATATATATATATATATATATATATATATATATAGAACACAGACGTGGGATAAATTGTGCAATCATTGGCAATTTTAATAAAAAATAATATGAAAATGTATCTTTATTATTATATATTATATTTACATTTTTTATTTATGTGTTTTATTTTGTCATCCACCAACTTCAACCCTTCCCTAACCTACCCAAGGGACCTCTCCAGATTTCCCCTTCACTTTCCCTAGTCTTTCCCTGCAAAAATGCATATTCCCCAAGCTTCCTCTGTAAATTCACCAGCTATCCCTGAGCACTCCCTATCCCTTCCTGCCCCTCCCCCATCCTCCTTAAGCCGCTCCCCATCTCTCCCTTCAAACAATTTTTCATTTGGTTAACGCTTCACTGCCCCAGAAAGTGTCTGCAATGTGAAGAGTCAACTTGTCATTAAAAGTGGGAGGGTTAAAATGCACATATATTTTTTACTAGATAAACGAAAAGTATGCATAGATGAGGTACCTAGCTTTACACCCTAGAAATGTGTGCTATCATCATGAATAAACTAAAAACCTATTCTGCATAATATAATGGCCCCACCTATATCCAACCTAACCCTTATCACTAGGCAAACCTATGGACATAACCAAGTGAGTTTAAACTAATAGGTGAGGAGTCTAGATAAGTAGAGTCATAATAATGTTAAAGGGACATGGGCGATTTCCTGAGTTTAATATTAAAACTCCATTAAAAAATATTTAGTGAAACTTGTTTAAACTTGTTGGAAACTTACAGGAAATAACTCTATGTGAGCAGAGAGTATGCATGACTCTAGATATAACTGGCAGACACTTATATTGCTACATTTAAATATAGTTACATAGGGCCTCATTCTATTACCGGCCGTAAATCGGCCGTAAGGCTGCGATTCCTTGCGGGGGTTCTGTTAACTCGCGATTCTATTATACGGCCCCGCAAGGATCTCCTCTTACGGCCGGCCGCATATCTTGGAACCGGCTGTAAGCTCTGAAATATGAAAACGCAAAAATAAATTCAAGCCTGCACTGTACAGCTCTGTAAATGCTAGGGATCATATTGGGGGACATGAGGATTAAAAGTAACCCACTCTCAAGCTTGCACATCAGCCCAAACCCGAGTTCAAATTAACTGTTTATTTTCCGGCTGCGGCGTGGGCGGGTCTGAAGTGCTCCAAGCACTCTGGACTTTTTACATGGATATTTTACGGATATTAAAAATAAAATAGTTTACGGATTTGAGTATAGGATAATTATGTGCTATTTTTTCTAACACCTAAAATCCCTTTATAGTCTTCTCAAAGTGCAGGATGGCTTTATTTGAGCTATTTTATGTGCTTAATTGGTGCTAGCGGGACCTCTTTCCTGCAAGTAAGCTGCTGCTCGGTTTTAGCCTTGCAGAGAGGTTTCCCGGAGCAATTGAATTGCAAATAGGAAATTCTTACGGCCGAAACTCTTGCGGCCGTTTTAGATCAAAGGCTTTCCTCTGGCGCGAGAGATAGCAAGGCACCGGCCGCAAGCCTGCCGGAATCCTCGGCCGTAAGGGAATAGAATAGCCGAATAGCTTGCGGCCGGTCCTTGCGGCCCCGCAACGGCTGCGGCCGCTAATAGAATGAGGACCATAGTTACTTAGGCCCTCATTCAATTGCGATTTTGCAAATTGAATACGGCTCTAAATAAGCACATAATATATATTTTTGAAAGAAGTTTTTAGTTAGTGAAAACCTTGCTTTTGGATAGATGCTTAATAACTAAAAACTTTGTTAAAAAATATATGTGATGTGCTTATTTAGACCCCTATTCAATTTGCAACATTGCAATTGAATGAGGGCCATAGTAATTAAGGTTGAAAAAAGACTCTCAGTCCATCAAGTTCAACCTGTTAAGATCTCCTCTGATCTGCAATATGCGGATTAGTTATTAATTAAATTATTGATAAAATAATTATTAATAGTATAGTATTGGAGGATGAATAAAGAGTTAGTCCATCAAGTTCAACCTTTTTAGATCTCTATTGATCTTTTTAATGTGGACTATTTATTATTATTGTTAATTGTTAATTGATCCAGAGGAAGGCAAACAGAAAAAAAAAAAAACATTGAAACTTTGCAAATTGTCTCATAAGGGGAAAAAAAAGCAAAATTCCTTCCTGACACCCAGAAACTGCCGATCAAATTTCTCCCTGGATCAATATTCCTTGCTAGTTATTATTAAATATGTATATTTTGCTCCCGGAGCTTCATTCCAAAGAGAAACAATGCCTTTAATGGCCTTTTAATATGGAGAAGCTAAAATTATTAGTGGTTAATGAGTAATATCATATGATAGGCATTATCAAAACATGGCAGAATTATTTCCATGGCTGGCCAGTTAAATTGAAGTGTTAGAACTTATATTGGAAAGATAGGACTAAGAATATTTTTATTTTGTGTATGTATGTTATCTACATTCAGGGAAGATATTTATGCTTGCAGTAGTGATAAATAGTGGAGATACACCTCCCCAAAATACTGGATGAAATATAAATGAAAGCGTGGACATGGAATTACTACTACAGTTTGGAAATCGCACAAAGCTCAAGTTCGAACAAAGGGAAATTGAACTTTGCCTAGAAATTACCCAGATATTAAATAAATTAACGAGAACAACTACAGCTTGCAGACACAATTATTATGTTTCCCGGAGTGCCTATCCATAAGGTTTTCTTGGCAAAGATACTGGAGTATGTTGCCAGTTCCTTCTCCGGTGGACCTTGATTTTTCTAACCCATCTGCTATGACCTGCCCATCTTGGGTGAACCTACATGATACAGCTCACAGCTTCACTGAAGTACACAAGCTCCTCCACCACGACAAGGTAGCAATCTAGAAGGAGCTGAATACACCTAGAGGTCATTATTTGGCCCAAGCGATACAAGAACACTTCTATCAATAAAAATATCCTGGATCCAAATTATGTTCATATATCTAAGTATGGTAACCCAGATAGAACACATCTAACAGTTCTGAAGAAACTGCATTTTGTAATAGGCAAGCCATTATTTATAATTTTTCAAGACTCTCCACAGCCTCAGTACCAAATGATTACTGAAAAGCAGATGTGGTACCAGTAAACTTGACATCAATAGGCTGGAAGCTCTTTGAAGGGTTTCTAGGAAATTGCATTTTTGGAAAAATTGCTTTTATGGAACAAACAAATAATAATGAATCAACATGGATAACTCTTATCAAACTTAAACCAAGGGGAACTTAAAACAAAGTAGCTCCATTGATATAAACCATTTTGACTTTGGAAAGATGTTTCCTAGGAAAATGTATGCACATAGAAAACTGGTTAAACTGATTGTTTTAAATCAAAGATACTCAAATTGGAGTAATGTGGTAATTGGGTTCCTCAGGGTACAGTATTAGGTCCTCTTCTTTTGAATATATTTAGTCATCATTTAGAAGTAGGACTGGAAAGTATTGTCTCCATATTTGCTGAACATTGAGTTGAGCAAGGTAAATAAATCAGACCATAATATCCTTTCCCTGCATTGGGACTTGTATAAACTAGAAAGGTGGGCAGTTAAATGGTTGAAGTCATTTTGCAAAGAGAAATTTAAAATTGTGCACATAGGAGAAAAAAAAAGCGATGCAATTTGTAATCTAAAGTAAAAATGTATAGAGGTACAAGATATAGAAAAATATTTAGGAGTGTAAGACAGCAGCTGCAAACACAAATCAAAACATTAGAGTGCATTATGAAGGCTATATAAATCACAGGGAATATAAAGGTGATTTTTGGGTACAACTTCTAAAAAAAGGACACTACAGAGTTAGAAAAAGCTTAGAGAAGGGCAGCAAAATGAATATGGGGAATGGATAGATTTAGCTATGAAGAATCTTTATTTGTGAACTTTATTTGCAATATACAATGCACCACACCATCTGAGTTATGGCACCCAGTGGAGAAATAACTCGGACCTGGAGGGCCGCACCCAGGCCCAGATTTGAATATATATTTTTGTGCACAGGTGAGTCAATCAGGATGACTGAAGAAGTGATTGACTCACCTGTGCATAGCAGGGTTATCATCAAACCCAGGCATGTGTGTGGCCCTTCAGGACTGAGTTTGGACACCCCTGTTCTAGACTATTTACCTGCATATGACTCTGAAAATAAGTAAACAAATGTCAGCTATGATAGACTGTTTTAGTAAAGCATGAATAATGTTATCTCCTGTCTGTAGTGCTTAAAACAATGAGATAGGTGGGGAGAGGTACAGCAAAGGCCACTAATACAGAAAACTATGTTTTTAAATTATATTTTCTGGCTAAAGCTTTGATTTGCTGTTGTCTGAACACATATGTATTTTGTTTTTTATGTTGAACTAAAAAATAGGTTTAACATGAAAAATGTGTGCACTATTTATATGTATGTCAGATAAATATATGAATGGTATATATCGTTAACCCATCCTTTCCTCTTCCACTTATTCAACTGTCCCAAACTATATTCTACCAGCCTTCTGTTCACTTGTTCAAATTCTAATAAATATTAACTCTCATATAAAGGATGCCTATCTTTTATTTCCTCCGCAAGTTTTTTGAGTTTAATATTATTAAAAAGAACTGTGCAGCACTGCAGAAATTGTAGGAGCTTTATAAATAAATAATCAACCTAACAAAATGTAAGGGTTTGCTTTATGTTTTGGAAAATATATCAACTGAAGAAAATAATAGGTCCAAAGTGTTTATTATGTGCCTAATTGTGTGCCTGAGGGACCATTTTGCTGCAAGTAAGCTGCGGCTCGGTTTTAGCCTTGCAGAGAGGGTTCCCGGAGCAATTGAATAGCAACCAGGATTTTCTTGCGGCTGTTTAAGATCAAAGGCTTTCCTCCGGCGCGTGCGGCTGCAAGGGATAAGAAGGCGCCGGCCGCAAGCCTGCCGGAGTCCCCGGCCGGAAGGGAATAGAATAGGCAAATAGCTTGCGGCAGGTCCTTGCGGCCCCGCATCTCCTACGGCCGATAATAGAATGAGGCCCTTAGTAATTGAGGTTTAGAAAAAACTTTCAGTCCATCAACTACAACCTTGTAAAATCTTGTTAATGGATCCAGAGGAAGGCAAATAGAAAAAAAAAAAAAAAGTGAAACTTAGCCAATCGTCTCAAAAGAGAAAAAAAATGTACTCCTTCCTCACCCCAGATACTGGCGATCGGACTCCTCCCTGGATCAATACTCTCTAATTAGCCAGGATACCCCTGATTAACCTTTTTAATTAAAAATATATCCAGTCCCCTTTTAAAGTTATCTATCAAATCCAATGTCACCACCTCCTTTGGTAGAGAATTCCACAGATTAACCACCCTTACTGTGAAGAACCATTTTCTTTCTTTAAGGTGGAATCTTTTTACTTCTAACCTCAAATTTACTACAATTCCTGTATCCCTTAGTCTGCAATATAGTCTTCTACATGGCACTGTTTCAAAAGCCTTTGCAAAATCCAAAAATACTACATCCACTGAGTTGCCTTGATCCAGGTTCCTACTAACCTCCTCATAGAAACTAATTAGATTTGTTTGACATGACCTATATATCATAAATCCATGTTGATTCCTACTTATAATCCTGTTCAAATAGACATGTTCTTGTATATTATCTCTTATTGACCCTTCTAAAAGTTTTCCCACTACAGAAGTGAGACTCACTGGTCTATAATTCCCCAGATTTGCTCTTGCTCCCTTCTTAAATATAGGTATCACCTCTGCTTTTCGCTAGTCATCTGGTAGCGACCTTGTGTTGAGGGATTTCCTTATGCTTACGTAAGGCAGTCTCTGTCCCCTCCTGTTTGTATAATATAAATACCTGTTTTTTACTCTATATCTTTATCTTTAAATCATTGTTAAGCCACATTATGCAGGGAGAAATCCGATCGCCAGTATCTGGGGTCAGGAAGGAATTATTTTTTTTCCTTTTGAGACGATTGTTTTTTGTTTTTTTCTGTTATCCCTTCTCTGGATTAATTAATAATTAAAAAATTGAAAATAAATAAAAACATAGTTGATTCATAATTAATTAACAACTAATTCATTAATAACTAATCTGCATATTGCAGATCAGAGGAGATCTAAAAAGGTTGAACTTGATGGACTGAAAGTCTTTTTTCAACATTAATTACTATGGGCCTCATTCAATTGCGATTTGGCCAATTGAATAGGGCTCTATATAAGCACATAGCATATATTTTTACAGAGGTTTTTAGTTAGTGAACTTCTATCCAAAAGCAAGGTTTTCACTGACTAAAAACTTCTGTAAAAAAATATGCTGTGTGCTTAAATAGAGCCCTATTCAATTGGCCGAATAGCAATTGAATGAGGCCATATGTAACTATGTAACATTGGATGTGATTTACTCCTTTAACTGTTATTCCCACATGCATCTGTGTAAACAAAAAATGCATTCATGTTTTATTAAAGTTTAGAAAATATAATTTATATTTAGTTAATAGACACCATAGAGTTCATGCTCAGAATGGACAACTGGAATAAATTACTATTGTTGCCATCAGTGTAAAAGAAAATTGTCATGGGACAGAAACAGCAAGACCAGAACTGGGAAATTCAAATAGTTAGGTAGTAAATTGCCCCTCTTGCACCAGCCAACTGGAGCTGCCAACAGACCCCAATGTCCTCAGGGTCCACAAGATGACAGACATTTAGAAGGAAGGCTGTAACACTTGGCAAATGATGCTTAAAGATCAAGAAGTACAGCCTGTAACCTCTCAAGATCAAGCAGTATGTCTCCTCGCCCACTCTTCTTTATTGAATGTTACCTATATTTTCTATACACTGTAACACAATAAAAAAACTCCCATGTCCCCCACAGCTTACATAAGCCAATGAACAAGAACACATATGACTCCATTTAGCAATTGGTGCTGGAACTCTAGGAAGTCTTCTCATAGGCTGGAACCATGGAATCTATAGACATGGGCTGGCATGAACTTCCCTCCTCCCATGGCCACAAAACATACATTAAACAGTGATCTCTTCCAGTCACATAATACTATATTTTAATACAGTGGATATAAAAAGTCTACACACCCCTGTTAAAATGTCAGGTTTCTGTGCTCTAAAAAAATGAGACCAAGATAAATCATGTCACAACTTTTTCCACCTTTAATGTGACTAATAAACTGTACAACTCAATTGAAAAACAAACTGAAATCTTTTAGGTGGAGGGAAGAAAAGAAAAAAGAAAAAGAATGTGGTTGCATAAGTCTGCGCACCCTCTTATAACTGGGGAAGTAGCTGTGTTCAGAATTAAGCAATCACATTCCAAATTGTGTTAAATAGGAGTCAGCATACACCTGCGATCATTTAAAGTGCCTCTGATTAACCCCAAATAAAGTTCAGCTGCTCTCGTTGGTCTTTCCTGAAATGTTCTTAGTCGCATCCCACAGCAAAAGCCATGGTCCACAGAGAGCTTCCAAAGCATCAGAGGGATTTCATTGTTAAAAGGTATCAGTCAGGAAAAGGGTACAAAAGAATTTCCAAGGCATTAGATATAACATGGAACACAGTGAAGACAGCCATCATCAAGTGGAGAAAATATGGCACAACAGTGACATTACCAAGAACTGGAGCTCTCTCAAAAATTGATGAAAAAACGAGAAAAAAAATTGTCTGGGAGGCTACCAAGAGGCCTACAGCAACATTAAAGGAGCTGCAGGAATATCTGGCAAGTACTGGCTGTGTGGTACATGTGACAACAATCTCCTGTATTCTTCATATGTCTGGGCTATGGGGTAGAGTGGCAAGATGAAAGCCTTTTCTTACGAAGAAAAACATCCAAGCCAGGCTACATTTTGCAAAAACACATCTGAAGTCTCCCAAAAGCATGTGGGAAAGGTGTTATGGTCTGATGAAACCAAGGTTGAACTTTTTGGCCATAATTCCAAAAGATATGTCTGGCACAAAAACAACACTGCACATCACTAAAAGAACACCATACCCACAGTGAAGCATGGTGGTGGCAGCATCATGCTTTGGGGCTGTTTTTCTTCAGCTGGAACTGGGGCCTTAGTTAAGATGGAGGGAATTATGAACAGTTCCAACTACCAGTCAATATTGGCACAACATTTTGTGCATGACAACAACCCAAAGCATACATCCAAATCAACAAAGGAATGGCTTCACCAGAAGAAGATTAAAGTTTTGGATTGGCCCAGCCAGAGCCCAGACCTGAATCCGATTGAAAATCTGTCAAAATGTGCCAGAAACCTGACATTTTAACAGGGGTGTGAAAATTTTTCTTATCCACTGTATATATCATTCAAGTCATACTGACACCACACAGAAAATCCTACAATTAACTTACAACTTGGGGGTGGAGGTGGGAGTGGGAGAGAGAATCAAAATATTAGAACAGTTTCTTCTGATGGGACTGTTATATACTTACTAGAATATTGCTCGTCAAAAAATGACGGCAATGAAAGTGTAAGTGAGCTAAGGGTGTTTGGTGTATATAATGTGTCTGATGTAGCGTCGTTTGTTTTCTGTGTCGTGCGAGTTTTTTGTAAAATTAGTTTTCTATGTCGTGCAAGTTTTTCGGAATATGCGTAGCTGTTTGGTGGTCTTTTTTGGAATATCCGTAGGTGTTTGGTGGTGTTTTGCGTGTATATGGTAGTGTTTTGGTTGTTTAGTGACCTTTAGCCTCGTTTTCGTTTCGTTCGACAGCCATTTTTTCTCTCGCTTAGGTGATTTTCGGGTCTGTAAACTTTGTGGTTAAATAAAGGTGTAACTTCACTTGCAGAGGTCCCCGGTGCCTCCCCTTGCTGTGAGCAACCTTTTTATGTGTTTGTTGTTTGTATTTGTTGTGTTTGTAATGTTTTTGGTGTTGCGCGGGTTGCGTCCTTGTTTTTTAATCTCGTAGGTGTTTTTCAGTCAAATCCGTAAGTGTTTGGTGGTGTTTTGCGTCTTTAGACTGCTGTAGCCTCGTTTTTGTTTTTTTCGCCGGCCATTTTTTCTCTCGCTTAGAGGATTTTTTAGTGTCTAAAATGCTTTCATTTTATTTAAATTGAGGTGTAACTTTTTTTCGAGGTCCTGGATGCTCCCTCTTGCTGTAGGTAAGCTTTTTATGTATTTGTTGTGTGTATTTGTTGTATTTATGATGTTTTGATGTGCGCGTATTGTGGCCATTTTTTGCGAGGTCGTAATGGGTGGTAACGTGTCTCGTATTTTGTTTGCGTTATGACGTAAAGTTTACGAGGGTCGCAGTTGCTAGCAAGGAGCGCCTTCGACGATAAGATATGTTTGGCGCAAAAACAACACTGCACATCACCAAAAGAACACCATACCCACAGTGAAGCATGGTGGTGGCAGCATCATGCTTTGGGGCTGTTTTTCTTCAGCTGGAACTGGGGCCTTAGTTAAGATAAAGGGAATTATGAACAGTTCTAAATACCAGTCAATATTGGCACAAAACCTTCAGGCTTCTGCTAGAAAGCTGAACATGAAGAGGAACTTCATCTTTCAGCATGACAACGACTCAAAGCATACATCCAAATCAACAAAGGAATGGCTTTACCAGAAGAAGATTAAAGTTTTGGAATGGCCCAGCCAGAGTCCAGACCTGAATCCGATTGAAAATCTGTGGGGTGATTTGAAGAGGGCTGTGCACAGGAGATGCCCTTGCAATCTGACAGATTTGGAGTGTTTTTGCAAAGAAGAGTGGGCAAATCTTGCCAAGTCAAAATGTGCCATGCTGATAGACTCATACCCAAAAAGACTGAGTGTTGTAATAAAATCAAAAGGTGCTTCAACAAAGGGTTTAAGGGTGTGCATACTTATGCAACCATATTATTTTATTTTTATATTTTTTCTTCCCTCTACCTATAAGATTTCAGTTTGTTTTTTAATTGAGTTGTACAGTTTATAGGTCACATTAAAGGTGGAAAAAGTTCTGAAATGATTTATCTTTGTCTAATTTTTTTACTGCACAGAATCCTGACATTTTAACAGGGATGTGTAGACTTTTTATATCCACACTAATATTTTAACTATGGAAAAAAATAAAGTCATTCATATGCTTAAGCAAAAACTAGATTATGGAGCCAAAGTGGAATACCCTTGAGTCCGACCATAGTGTAATTATGATAAAACTGTATCAGAGTTGGATTGCAAATTGAAATAACGTATACCATAATATGCTGTTAACTTTATTACTGAGTATAAGGTTACTGACATGGAATTGGATAAGTTAAAGGGCCAGTGCAAGGTTTTTTTTTTATGTTAAACCTATTTTTTAGGTCACCATTAATTAAAATTAAAAAATATGCAAAAAATAGAAAAAATACAAATTTTTGCCAGAAAATACACAGTCCACCTCATTATTGGCAGTAGCTATACTCCTCCTCACCTCTCTTTGTCCTGAGCACTACTGAAAGTGAATGGTTTCAACTGCAATAACTTTAATCAAGTCTTTTGAAATTATATTTTCTGGCTAAATTATATTTTCTTTCTTTGCTGCTGTTTGCACATGTATTTTTAATGTTAATTAAATATGAATTAAAAAGAGCTTTACACTGGTCGTTTAACTTATACAATTTTACTTCAGTAAATTTGAATACATGTACACTTTGTGTGATGTAAAATTGGTTTAAATATAAATTGTAAAACATTGTATTGATGTAATATGTTTAGGTATGCTCAACAAATATGCTATATATTGTTGTTACTTTATTTTAAATTATTTTTGTCTTATTTTTGTTAATATGTTTAATACTAAAACGCTGTAAAATGAATGCGCAAAAAAGTGTAGGATTTAGTGCAGTTAACTAAAGGGTGTTTTTATGTCTTGTGGTCTGCAATCAGTGTCCAAGTGACAGTGGGTGTGGTTTTGCCTGTGCAATAGTATATCTGTGTGCACTTGTGTGGTGTTCTGTGTGAATCTCTCTGGGATTCAGTGCAGGTAACTAAAGGGTGTTGTTCTGTCTTGTGGTCTACTGAGTTTTTCTGTCAGTGTATACGTGAGAGTGGGTGTGGTTTGGCTGTGTAAGGTATATCTGTGTGCACTTGTTTGGTGTTCTGTGTGAATCTCTCTGGGATTCAGTGCAGGAAACTAAAGCGTGTTTTCTGTCTTGTGGTCTGTAATAAGTGTCCAGGTGAGAGTGGGTATGGTTTGGCCTCTTTTATTATTTTTCCCACTGAAATTTTGTAGACAATAATTATGAGTCAGTACAGTGACAACCTTACTCAGTCTACATCTTGTTATATGTATGCACTACAGGAACAGATTATCCAGGGTCATACCTCTGTGACAGGTGTGACCATGTTGCCTCTCTGGAAGCTCAAATTGGAGAACTGGCGAGGAGAATAGCACCACTTACTGATATTCCACTGGAAAGGAAGCACCGTTTAGCTGGGCCTAGCATGGAGGGTGGAGATGAGAATGTCCAGGGAGGTAGCTGGGTTAAAGTTAGAAGGGGAAGCAGGGAATCAGTAGGAGGGGCAGGCCAGTACTAAGTTGGCAAACACCAACAGATTTACCAGATTGAGTGAAGCTGTAGAGGATGTCAATTTAGGAATGGCAATGTCAGATAGAGCTGTTCCCTCTAACAGCTGTTAGAACAGTTCTACTGGAGGAGAGGGAAGGCAGCATAGGCAGAGCAACATGCAGGTTTTGGTGGTATGGAACTCTATTATTAGGAAGGTAGACCGGGTGATTTGTCACCCAGATCCCAGCAATCGAACAGTTCGCTGTCTCCTGGGTTTGGCATTTTGTGGATCCATGTTGTGGATCGGATAAATAAATTATTGGGAGGGGCTGGAAATGAAACGGCGGTCTACATATTGGTACCAATGACAAAGTTAGCGGAAGATGGAGTGTCCTAAAGAATGATTTTAGAAAACTAGAGAATAAGCTTAAAGCAAGGACCTCCAATGTAGTATTTTCTGAAATACTACCTATGCCACATGCTAGCCCAGGGAGACAAAAGGAACTTAGGGAGGTTAATGCGTGGCTAAAAATGTGGTGCACTAAGAAAGGTTTTTAGAGCACTGGGCTGACTTTTCACTTGTGACAATCTCTATATCAGGGATGGATTGCACCTTAATGATGAGGGAGCTTTTGTGTAGGGATAGGATAGTAGAAAGGCTGGAGGAGATTTTAAACTAGTAGGTGGGGGAGGGACAATATGAATGTAATGGGGTAGGAAATGTAGAGGGGATAAGGGATGAATTAACTACTCATGGGGGAGGAGATGGGGAAGGGTTAGTATAGTCAATAGGGAGGTAATAGTAAGTAACTCAAGTACAGAGGCAGGCACCTCAAATCTACAAACTCATAACATAGGATGTATGCTTACTAATGCCAGAAGCTTGCCAGGAAAAATGGGAAAGCTTGTATTGGCAACTAACAAATAATGGGATTAAATAGGCATTACCAAAACATAGTGGGATGAATCTCATGACTGGACTGTTAATCTGGATGGTTTTAACCTATTTAGGAAAGATAAGGGCAATGGTAAAAGAGGAGGAGGGATTTGTCTGTATGTTAAGCCTGAATTTAAGCCTATATTCAAAGAAGATATTTATGCTGGAACTAGCGGTAATATTGAATGCTTGTTGGTAGAGTTAAATAGCAGAGCAGCAAATTCCAAAATAATATTAGTTGGAGTATGCTATAAACCCCCAAATATACCTGAAAGCGAGGAAATACAATTATTGTTACAGATTGGAAATACAGCTAAGCATGGGCAAGTTCTAATAATGGAGGATTTTAAGTGCCCTGAAATAAATTGGATAAATGAGACCAGCAGTTCAGCTAAGGAAAGCAAGTTCTTCAGTACACTCAGGGATCATTATCTGGCCCAGGTAATACACGAACATAATAGAAATAAAGCTATCTTGGATTTAGTTATCAAAAATAATATCAATATGGTATCAAATGTTAAAAAATAGTCATGCAATTTATAATCTTAATGTAGCAAATATAGGGGTATCAGATATTGAAAGGGAATATTTTACTTGCCTTTGCAGCTGCTGCTTGACATTGAGCACTGTTACCAAGGTGGTTGTCCACAAGTAATCCCAACTTGTGGACAACCATCTTGGTAACAGTGCTCAATGTCAAGCAGCAGCTGCAAAGGCAAGTAAAATATTAGCATGCATTTTGAAGGGTATAGAAGCAACGGAAGCAAATATAATTCTGCCACTATACAAATCCCTAGTACGCCCTAATTTGGAATATGGGGTACAATTTTGGGCACCACTTCCTAAAAAGGACATTTTAGAGCTGGAAAAGGTACATAGAAGGGCTACAAAACTAATAAGGGGAATGGAAGGGCTAAGTTATGAAGAAAGGCTAACCACATTAAGCTTATTTTCTCTAGAAAAAAGACATCTAAGAGATATGATTACCTTATATAAATACATCCAGGGTCAGTATAAGGATTTGTCAAGGGAGCTTTTTGTGCCAAGAGGTTTTCAACTGACAAGAGGACATCCCTTGAGGTTAGAAGGAAAAAGATTCCACCTTAAAGAAAGAAAAGGGTTCTTCACAGTAAGGGTGGTTAATCTGTGGAATTCTCTACCAGAGAAGGTGGTGACAGTGGATTCGATAGATAACTTTAAAAGGGGACTGGATTTATTTCTAATTAAAAAGGGAATTCAGGTTTATCATGGATAATTAGAGAGGCAGTGTTGATCCAGGGAGAAGTCCGGTCGCCAGTGTCTGGGTTTAGTAGGGAATTTTTTTTATACAACTAATTAATTAATAGTTAATCCACATATTCCAGATCAGAGGAGATCTTAAAAGGTTGAACTTGATGGACTGAAAGTCTATGATAGTGATCATACAAAGCCATTTATTATGACATAGTTGTTTGGCTCATTTTTAAATCATGATAACAGAAACCACCCAAATGTCCCTGATCAAAAGTTTACATACCCTTAAATGTTTGGCCTTGTTACAGACACACAAGGTGACACACACAGATTAAAATGGCAATTAAAGGTTAATTTTCCACACCTGTTGCTTTTTAAATTGCAATTAGTGTTGGTGTGTACAACATCAGGGAGTTTGTTAGCTCTTACGTGGATGCACTGCACAGGCTGTATACTGAGCCATGGGGAGCAGAAAATAAGTGTCAAAAGACCTTCGTAACGAGGTAATGGAACTTCATGAAGATGGAAAAGTATATAAAAAGATATCCAAAGCCTTTAAAGTGCCAGTCAGTACTTATCACTTAATAAGAAGTGAAAAATTCAGGGATCTCGATACTAAGCCAAAGTCAGGTAGACAAAGAAAGATTTCAGTCACAACTGCAGGAAGAATTGTTCGGAATACAAAGAAAAACCCACAGATAACCTCAAGAGAAATACACGCTGCTCTCGAAAAAGACGGTGTGGTTGTTTCATGGAGCACGATACAACGATACTTGAACAAAAATGAGCTGCATGGTTGAGATGCCAGAGAGAGTCAAAACCATAAGTGCTATGTTTGGAGAGGGGTCAACAAGGCCTGTAGTGAAAAGAATACCATCCCCACTGTGAAGCACTGATGTTTTTGCGGGTGAGTGAGCTCTGAAGTCATGGGGAATCTTGTGAAAATTTATATCAATATGAATGCAGAATGTTATCAGAAAATATTGGCAGACAATTTGCATTCTTCTGCACGAAGGCTGCTCTTGGACTTTCCACCATGACAATGACCCTAAGCACAAGGCTAAGTTGACCATCCAGTGGTTTCAGCAGAAAAAGGTGATGGTTCTGGAGGTGCCATCATAGTCTGCTGACCTTTATATCATGGAGCACTCTGGGGAGAATTCAAACGTGCGATTTATGCAAGACGACCAAAGACTTTGCAGGACCAGAAGGCACTTTGCCAAGACGCATTTGCAGCTATACCACCTGCAAGAATTCGGGGCCTCATAAACAACTATTACAAAATACTGCATGCTGTCATTGATACTAAAGAGAGCAATACATTGTATTAAGAACTAAGGGTATGCAAACTTTTGTTCAGGGCCATTTGGCTGATTTCTGTTATCATTATGATTTAAAAGGAGCCAAACAACTATGTGCTAATAAATGGCTTCATATGATCACTATCCTTTAATAAAATATTTTTTTTTGCATGATCAGTCATATTTTCAATATAAATGCCAAAATTGTACAATTTCTGCTAGGGTATGCAAACTTTTGAGCACAACTGTAGGTACATCATAGTTATTGAAGTTCAAAAAAGACCCAGAGTCCTATGCTATTAAAAGGTTGCAAATTTCTCTAATCCGTAATTTTGGTTGTGGATACTTTTTTTTATGTTTAGATGTATTCTGTTGACTCAAGCTCGCAATTTACGTCTTATCCTGCTTTTTTAAGTAGGATTCCAGGGGGCATGATCATATGATCTGGCAATTTGTAAGAAAGCATGTAATTTACTACACAGCCAAAAGAAAATGAGATTGTCATCATGACGTCAGTAAAACATGGAAGTTAGACGTGATCTGCAATGGGAGGCTACGAATGAATTAGTGCCAAGAAGTAATATTTGCCAATCATGCTCACAATCAAGCACTCTAGCACTCTATAAAATGCATTAGATCATCTGTTTTAGTCCATGTGGGTTTAATGATATGTATTAACCCCTTGAGTCCCGAGATTAATATTACTCCAAAATAACATTTTAAAATAATGTGAGTAGCTAATAAAATATGTGGCAATATTAAGAGTGATTTTAAGTTTGTGTAAATGTACAAATTGGGCAATAGAATCGGACCCTTAGTCCATCAGGTCCAACCTTTTACCTTTTTTTAGATCTACACGGATCCTTGTAATTAGCGAACAGTTAATTATTTTTTGATTCATCATGAATCGGTGTCTCTAAATCTAACTCCTATTTCTAGAGCTCACTATGCACTTTTGTAAGGAATAGCAAGCATAATAATATTTAGCTTCATGAGTTACCTATAAATTAGAAAACACAATGGGCCATATATAATAGAGAAGTATTGACTTGGAGAACCTATTCATATATTATTTTATTTCACATATGTACAAAGTCTATTCCATTACAGGAGGTCCTCGGGTTACAGATGACCTGACTTACGATCCGTACTTAAGAACAAGCTCCCAATGCTTTTTGTGCGATTTTGTTCTTATATTTGTTTGAACTAAAATAAAAAACACAATAGTTTCTGTAACTTATTATTACAATACTGGGGAATTATTATTATTATTACAGTATTAGACTGCAATATTAGTACCACACATGAGCCATTATTGTATTGTTGTTATTCTTATTATTATTATTATACATCAAGGATCCGAGTTACAAACCAATCTGACCTAAAGACCTATCTTGTTTGTAACCCAGGGACCGCCTGTAGTTAGTGAATTTTACACTCTGGCTACAACCTGCATAATATTGTCTTATAAGCTCTAATCAATCAAGTGCTACATGGCTTTGTGCCATTTTTTTATTTTTTCTCTACCATAAACCAAGCATATTTGTTCATATTTGTGACATCATGTATTTTGAATGGGGTATGATTAGAGCCTTGTCATAATTTGATGGACAGCTGGACATGGTGCGCATAAAGTACTGTTACGGTTTCTGAGTTAACATTTATGTGTTGTTATCGATGTACTGTGATCAACCATTTTGTTTAGCTGGGGCTATGTTGACTGGTTCTTGACCACAAATTACAAAAAAAAACAGATGTCTTGACAACAAGAATTACTAACACTCCTGTCACTTCCCCCTCCACGACCTGAGCAGAGCAGGTCACATAGTATAAACACAGGCTCTTGCACCAGATCAAAGCATAATAAATTTCCAGACCCCTCTATCTGGTCTAAGAGGGATCATAAAAGTGAATCAGCCCCCTAACAATTACCCCCTCCCCAAGCCTGAGACAGCTGTTGTGAGTAAAGATATGTCAGCCAGGAAAAAAACACTGGTCTATGAAAGGAGGGGTGGGTCTGATAGCAGTTAGCCTGTGGATGGGGAAAGTGGGGTAAAAGATTCTGGACCTGAAATAATAAACTGAGTCTGCTTGAACTACACAAGAATATAGAAGTTCTTTTTGTGCCTAAACCAAAGGATGTAAGAGAGACAGTTTAAACATACATCGTCATTGTGTATGATTTATTCTGGACAGCACTATGGCAATGTATCCTATCTGATACTTTGCTCTTACACACTGGGAGAACTCTGCTGACTTGGATTCCTGCCAGTCCTGGGTACTGTTATGCTGTGTTGAATTAATTGCTGCTTAAAGGGATTTTCAAAAGAGCCCTTGGTCCTATAGTGGCAAAGTAGGATCATAACAGTTGGTGGCAGTGTTTGGATCCCTGTAAATATAACAAGCAGGATGTCCAGATATGATATCATGTCATCTGGTGACCTCAGGGACCTGTTCCAGGAGAGAGGGCTCCACAGCACAATGGCTACTACCAGGGCAGACATGATCCAAGAGCTCTTGTTGGTGGATGAGCTCCATCAGGTGAAGGAAAGTATGGAAACACGGGAGGAGGTTACAGAACCTGACCCATAGACAGTTCCAGAGATGGGACTTACCGCAGAGGAGGAGGATGAGGTTTTCTGGAGATTCCAGAGGTGGAGGTCGGTCATTCCAGAGCCACAAGTGATGGTCCTCCGGACCAAACTAAGTCGTGAGGTACGGCTACAAAACAGAAAAGAGTCTGTCAATTCCTCCCCAGGATCCAAGGAGGGGAAGGATATAGGAGCAGCCAGATTAAAACTGGCATACAGCAGTGTCAAGCACTTCAGTGATGAGAAAGGGGACATTGATGGTTTCCTACAGGACTTTGAACAACAGTGTGACTTGCATCAAGTGCCAGAGAAGGAGTGGATTACACTGTTGACTAGCAGATTAAGTTGGAGAGCCATTGAGGCGTACAGGGCAATTTCCAAGGAGCAGAAGACCTATGCTGAGGCCCAGAGAGTGTTGTTAACAGGTATGCTGTTACCCCTGAGACTTACCTGAACAAATTCCACACATACACCAAGATCCCCGGGGACACCTACTCTGAAGTGATGTGTCGGATGAGGCATGCCTGCCTCAGTTGGTGGAAAGGGAAGGTCGCAACCACATTTGAGGACATTTTGGATGTGGTCCTCATTGAACAATTGTATTTTATTTGTCCTGAGGGACTGAGAGCATGGGTACAAGATCAAAACCCCACTACAGGGGAGAAGGCTGATCATTTTGTGGCTTCCAGGGGTGAAAGCAGGAATAGGGGCTCCAACGACACTACCAAAGGGGGACCCCCAGTCCCAGTAACCTGTCCCCAGCCACCCTGTAGCCAACCGCTCTAACCCTGCTACTTTCGACGATAGCAGCCGAGCTCAGTGGACCACTGGAGTGGCCCATCATCCCACAGTACTCACCAGCTTGTGTCCTCTCACTCAGAACACAAGGGGTGGGGAGTGTTATGGTTGTCACCAACCAGGGCATGTGAAAAGAGAATGCCCCAATGTGCCGCGCAGGGTAAACAGACACCCCACTAAGCCTGTCTACTATCTGGGGGAGTGAAATGTGGACCTTGAGGAGTCTGGAGTGATCCAGATCAGACCCAGAGAGGGGGATTTCTATCACCCCATCCATGTTGTGCAAACCAGTTCAGATGGAAAGCAGTGTAGCTAGAGAATTATCTGTTAGGATGATCCTCTATGCTACACTAATAAGAAAGGGGGAGAAGCTGTGATAACTAGATGGACGGCTGGACATGGTGCGCATAAAGTACTGTCACGGGTCCTGGGTTAACATGTATGTGTTTTTATTGATGTACTGTGATCAATCATTTTGTCTAGCTGGGGCCATGTTGACTGATTCTTGACAGCAAATTACATAAACTCCCCAGATGTCTTGACAACAAGAATTACTAACACTCCTGTCACTTCCCCCTCCACAACCTGAGCAAAGCAGGTCACATAGTATAAACACAGGCTCTTGCAACAGATCAAAGCATAATACATTTCCAGACCCCTCTATCTGGTCTAAGAGAGGTCATAAAAGTGAATCAGCCCCCTAACAATTACCCCCTCCCCAAGCCTGAGACAGCTGGTGTCAGCCAGGAAAAAAACGCTATGAAAGGAGGGTGGATCTGATAGCAGTTAGCCTGTGGGTGGGGAAAGTGGGGTAAAAGATACTGGATCTGAAATAATAAACTTACCGTAGTCTGCTTGTACTACACATGAATTGGATGTTCTTTTTGTGTCCTGTAAGAGAGACAGTTTAAACGTACATCAGCATTGTGTATGATTTAATCTGGAAAGATAACAGCACTATGGCAATGGATCCTATCTGATACTTTGCTGCTACACACTGGAAGAACTCTGCTGACTTGGATTTCTGCCAGTCCTGGGTACTGTTATGCTGTGTTGAATTAATTGCTGCTTAAAGGGATTTTCAAAAGAACCATTGGCCCTACAGTGGCAGAGTAGGATCATAACAAGCCTATTGCCTAAACCTCCCCACAGGCCTGCCCAGTTTGTCTTACCTTTGTACAGCAGGAAGAAATGTCAGCCCTTAGGTTAGACTGAGAGATGTCTGTGGTCTTGTGTAGCATAAGGATGTTTAGCAAACAGAATTCCCAGCATCAATAATGAAATTCACACTTTAATTATGTGAACCAGTTTAACTACTTTATTACTGAAACCATCAGGCATATTTATATCACATTCTTAGCAACAACAGACCAATTAATTCAAATGTGCATCCATGGTTACACCCAATCACGTTTTAGCTCATGTTATCACCCCTGCCTGCCAGTCTAAGAAAATTACCCGTTGTTTTCCCTTGGCACCGCTGTATTCTTGGTAGGGGCAATTACATACAATAGGCATATAGACACCAGGCTGAGAATTGTGATAAACAGAGAGAGATGCTGGTGGTATGTGAGTGCTAGGGGGCAATTATCTACCTAATCTTGTTAATAAGGGACTAGTGCATTACTATGACATATTGGGCATATACAATATTTCCCTTGTAAGTTCTAACCCCCCCCCCCCAAAGCACAACACAGACATACATTGCATCACTCCCATCATGTTCATAGCACACCCCAACTATAAACATGGGTACCATAGTATGGGCCTATTGGTACCCAGACGGCATAACAAGGCACAACACACAAATCCCCAATGTTAACCCATCTCAGTGGGCCCCTTTCCCCTAGTATAGCAGCCTATCCTATAAGGCTGAGGGCATTAGTCTGTAAGGCATTGCACAGCTTGTGCCTTGGCATGCTACAGCCATGACAATATTCAAATAATTTTAATATTTATAGATCAGCAAATGCTAAAATGTTTTTTTAAATATCACAATGTTTGTTTTTTATCCTTAGCGCTAGACCAGGGGTTTCACGGTCCCGGAGGGCCGCACCCAGGCCTGGATTTGAGGATTTCCTTTCTGTGCACAGGTGAGTCAATCAGGATGACTGAAGAAGTAATAGGCTCACCTGCTTGCATCAAGGATATCCACAAATCCTGGCCTGTGTGCGGCCATCCAGGACAGAGTTTGGAGACCCCTGCTCTAGATGAAAGAATCAAAGCAAGGGCTGATGTATTAAAATAGATTGTCTTTATTCGATATATGTATTTTCTATTTCTTAATATCAAGCCATTTGTCAGAGCAGACACATAGATAATGATACTATTTATATTTGTTTCAGGTAAACAATTTCTTCAAGGAATATGAGGATACTGTGGTAAAGAGAAAATTGGAGTTCATATCTCAACAAATTTTGGCAGTTATTTTAGCAAGGGACCAAAAACAGAAAGAATGTGAAGAAAAAATAAAAGAAGTGGAAACTAAGCTGAAAGCATTAAATGAAAAAGCTGCAAGCATTTTAAGGCTTTTAAAAAATGTAAGAAAATTAAATATTTCATGAGTTGTCTTTTGATCATGTTTAGAATCTTTAAACTACTGTGCACTTTAAAAATAGATCTATATAAGAATGTTTTACTCCCATCTTTGTTTTTTTTAAGCACTCAGGAATAATAATCATATTATGTATTTACTGAGATGTAATTTAGATTTCATGCCTTTTTTGTAACCAATGTGCTAAAACTACAGAATTACTTTGTATATTTAAAGAAGCGCTGTGATCATGTATTTAAAATATACTAATTTGAAGAACCGCACTTTAAAGTATGGCAGTGTTTTTAGAATATTAAATAACTAGCGAATTGCCCGTCAAAATTTAGGGGACAATAAAATTGTAAGGCAGGGAATGCTGTTTGGGCCAGACATTAATTGTTTTGGTGGTCCGAGATTCTTCGGCGGTCATTGCGAGCCTCGCGCTGAGCGCCTTTGGCGCTCATTGCGAGGCTGTTGGTTGTTGTATTTTTTTTTCAGATAGGCACTTTTGCTTTTATTGTTTTGTCAGCGGTGATCTGCTTTTTGCGCTTATTGCAAGGGAGGGAGAGGGGGCAAAGAGATACAGGGGAGGGAGAGGGGGCAAAGAGACACAAGGGAAGGGGGAAGAAACACAGAGGAGGGAGAGTGGGAAAAGAGACAAAGGGGAGGGTGGATGAGACATGGGAGGGAGAGGGGAGAAAGAGACACGGGGGAAGAGAGTCAGGGAAGGGGGAAAGAGACATAGGGGAGGGAAGAAAGAGACATGGGGAGGGAGAGGAAGGGTTTGCACATGCCCATAGCGCATGCAGAAGCCCGGGATAAGCGCCAATAGACCCACAAGGTAGAGGGTGGAAGAGGCCCGCAATGAGCACCAAAGGCGCTCGTTGCGAGGCTCGCAATGGACGCAGAAGGGGGAAGTAGGGAGAGTCCCGCAAAACTGCGGGTTTGCGCATAGTGCATGCCGTGGCCCGCAATGAGCAGCTTTGCAGGAAGGCACTCATTGCGACGCTGGCAATAGGATCACAAGGTAGAGGGGGGAGAACTCGCAATGAGTGCCGAAGGCGCTCATTGCGAGGGCAGTAATGGGTGCAGGGGGGAGAGGCCCAGGGGAGGGAGGGCAGGACAAAGAGACACAGGGGAGGGAGGGGTAAGAGACACAGGAAAGGGAGAGGTGGCCAAAAAGACTCAGGGGAGGGAGAGGGAGGGAAAGAGACACAGGGGATGGAGAGGAAGGGAATAGGCACACAGGTGGGGGAAAGAGACAGAGGGGAGGGAGTGGGAGAAGAGATACGGGGGGGGGAGTAAAGTCAAATATTATCCCATCATTTGTGGGTGCCAAGGGTGCCCATTGCGAGGCCTGCAATGGGTGCCGAAGACACTCATTCCAAGGCTCGAGAATGAAGGAGAGAAGAGGGAGGGAGAGGACACCGAAGGTGGAAAGGAGAGAGAAAAGCCATGCATAGCGAGGCTTGCATTGCCAGGCATTGCTGCGTATGGCGAGGTTCACAATGTGCGACACGGATTTATGAAGGATAGGTCGTGTCAGATCAATCTAATTAGTTTTTATGAGGAGGTTAGTAGGAACTTGGATCAGGGCAACTCAGTGGATGTAGTCTTTTTAGATTTTTCAAAGGCATTTGATACAGTGCCACATGGAAGACTAGTGAGCAAACTAAGGGATACAGGAATTGCAGTAAATATCTGCTCATGGATTCAGAGCTGGCTAAAAGACAGGAAGCAAAGGGTTGTTGTAAATGGAACATACTCCGATTGGTCTAATGTGATAAGTGGGGTTCCTCAAGGTTCAGTATTAGGTCCTCTCCTTTTTAACATATTTATTAATGACATTGAAGTAGGACTCGAAAGTAGTGTCTCCATTTTTGCTAATGACACTAAGTTGTGCAAGGTAATACAATCAGATAATGATGTAATTTCCCTACAAAAGGATTTGCATAAATTAGACATATGGGCGGCTAAATGGCAGATGAGATTTAATACAAATAAATGCAAGGTTATGCATTTGGGAAGGAACAATAACCATGCAATCTATAATCTTAATGGAGCAAGTCTAGGGGTATCAGGTATTGAAAGGGAGTTGGGAGTACTAGTGGACAACCGCCTAGGTAACAGCGCTCAAAGCCAAGCAGCGGCTGCAAAGGCAAATAAAATATTAGCATGTATTAGGGAGGGTATAGAAGCAAGGGAAGCTAATATAATTCTGCCACTTTACAAAGCCCTAGTACGCCCTCATTTTTAATATGGAGTACAATTTTGGGCACCACCTCATAAAAAAGAAATTTTAGAGCTGGAAAACGTACAGAGAAGGGCTACAAAACTAATAAGGGGAATGGAGGGGCTAAGTTATGAAGAAAGACTAACAAAATTAAACTTATTTTCGCTAGAAAAAAGGCGTTTACGAGGGGATATGATTACCTTATATAAATACATCCATTTTCAACTGACAAGAGGACATCCTTTGAGGTTAGAGGAAAAAACATTTCACCTTAAACAAAGAAAAGGGTTCTTCACAGTTAGGGTGGTTAAACTGTGGAATTCTCTACCAAAGGAGATGGTGACAGCGAATTAGATAGACAACTTCAAAAAGGGGTTAGATATATTTTTGAATAAAGAGGGCATTCAAGGCTATCCTAGATAACTAGCAAAGGAATATTGATCCAGGGAGAAATTTGATCGCCAGTCTCTGAGGTCAGGAAGGAATTTTGCTTTTTTTCCCCCTTATGAGATAATTGGCAAAGTTTTAATGTTTTTTTTTTTTCTGTTTGCCTTCCTCTGGATCAAATAACAATTAACATTTAATAATAAATAGTCCACATTAAAAGATCAATAGAGATCTAAAAAGGTTGAACTTGATGGACTATCTCTTTATTCATCCTCCAATACTATACTATTAATAATTATTTAATCAATAATTTAATTAATAACTAATCCGCATATTGCAGATCAGAGGAGATCTTAACAGGTTGAACTTGATGGACTGAAAGTCTTTTTTCAACCTTAATTACTATGTAACTATGCGAGGCTTGCAAATATTATGCCGTCATTTTTAATGGGCAAGTAGCTAGTAAGTATATATTACACTAGCGACTTGCCTGTGAAAAAATTACGGCAATGAGATGTGTATGTTTGGAAAGTTTTTTAGTTATTTATATACGTATTTGACACTTGTAAGATTTTAGTTATGATGAAATAAGTCCTGTTGTGATATTAAACATATTTATTTGTGTAAAATATTCTTTTGGTCAACAGTAACTGTTAAAGCATTTTGTATTAAAATTTGAATGTAAGAACAGTTGAACTTTAAATTAATCAGTATTGTAAACTTGAGGTAATGTTTTTTTACATGCAAGTTCTATCTCAAGAATTGTTAACTTAAATACACATTGAATCCAGAGGAAGGCAAACAGTAAAAACCCTCCTTGAAACGTAGCCAATTGTATCAGAGATGGAAAAAATTAATTCCTTCCTGACCCCATTAACTGGCAATCAGATTACTCCCTGGATTAATGTTTAACATAAAAGACAACATTTACATTGTGACTTAAAACATAGTTGACCTCTTAACATGAACTTTGTAATATGTCTAAGTAAGGAACTTGAAAACATTTTTTTCAAACTTGTAACATTAGAAACAGTAACATAGTTAATTAACATTTTAACATAATTTGTAAAAATAATGCAAGGCAAGTGTTTTGTGAGGCTAATCATCCATAAATAGTACTTCCATTAATTATGACTGAATTGTTTATTGATTTGTATTTTTCAATGGTTGACCTTTGTTTATTGCTGTGACTTAAAACGTGGTTGAGCTCTTAACATGAACTTTGTAATATATATTTATTAATAGTCATGGCAAATGCCATAATGATGGGAAATTGTCTTCTTTGAAGTGTAAAAGGGAGACTACTTTCACTTGGTGCTAAATCTATTCTTGATATGAAAACTCTCTTTCCTTTATGGGTACCAGTTAAAATTTCAGCATCTATGAAATGGTCCTTTAATTGTTGAACAATTAATCTTGTCCCATTGCATAGGCCTTTTTTTGGGTTCATATTTCGCAGTAACATGACAATTGCACCTTTCTTTAGCTGCAAAATATGTGGTGGCATTCCAAAAGGAGTTAGTGAGTTTATGAATTCAGTGGAAAAGTTTGCCTGACTTTCATTGTCATCAGCAAGTACAGAATCAGCACTGTGATAATTTATTTGTGGTGCATTATTTTTTTTTAAGATTTCATTATTCATTATTGAGGATTAATGCATCCTTATTTTTAAACGGTAGTATGACTTAATTGGCAATCTCTGAATATTCCTGGTTATTTATGCTACCTTCAAATATAGCCAATATAATATCTTGGTGACAAATCATATGAGGTGGGATCTGCACAGTGCCGTCAGGTAAATTTGGTATTTTTTCTCTTCTGCCTTCTCCAATTTTAATAAGCCAATCATTGAAATCAGTTTGGCCTTCTGATCTCATGTTTTGTTGAAGATGGGTAAAATGTTTCCATAGTGTGCTTGACTTTATACAGGTTTCGATAATGTCAGTTCGATTTCCATGTACAGGTAATGTTTGTCTAAAATCGGCACCTAACAACATTACCTTTCCACCAAATGGAAAAGTATTATCCATGACTTCACGAAGCAAATGGTCAATACATTGGAGGGCGTAGAATGACATCATTGTGGCCTCATCTATTATAATGAATTTACTTTTTTTAATTTTTTTTGCTTGTAATGATGTCATGCGAATATCTGACACAGGTTTCTAAAATAGGCACTATGTACAGTTCTTCCACCTTCTAACAAAAGTGCAGCAATTCCAGTAGTGGCAAACTGCAGTGCTATTTGACCTTGTGCACGTACAGAACTCATTAATAAATTATGTAGATGAGTTTTTCCTGATCTGCCAGGTCCATCAAGATAGAAATAACGCTCTGTGACCATGTCATCATCTATTGCATTTTTAATGACATTAAATGCTTGCAATTGTAACGTATTTAAAGTTGCAAGTCTTTCTTCTGTTCTTTGTACTTGTAGTTGAATGTCATAGTCTTCAAAGTTTATGTCATCTATAAGACCTGGATCAGGCAAATTAATACTTGCACAACTTAATCCATGAGTTAAAAATACTTCTTGGATTTCCATAAACCCTTTTAAGTGTGCAATAGGTTCATTGTGTCGTTGCATAAAGTCTTCAGCCATATTACTTTTAATGCATTTGGAGCGTTTGAGAAGATACAACTAAATGCAAATTGTTCTCTCATCTGCTGTGGCATTTGACATAGTGCTGCTTCTTCTAAACATCTTTCCCATTCTGTATCATCAGCTAGTAATTTTCTATGTCTTGCAGCTAAATGGAAGGATTCATATACTATGTCATTAACAGTTCTTAAGTGTTCAAAACTTTGTGCTCCAGGAACATTTAAAAGTAATATTCGTAAGCAAAAACGTTCAAGATCTCTTGGACTGACTGTGTAAATTCTTGGGATTATTTTATTTCCTCTGCTTTTTCTAGGTCTCCATAATCCATTCACAAAAACATAATTATATGGAATTTCAATATATAAGAATTGTGTTGCTTGTGAATCTGTGGAATTTAATTCAAACCATGCAGTTAGTGTAGTGTGATGATGTTCACTTTGGGCCAATGCATTACTTTCATTTCCAGCATGGAAATACACTAAATGTCTTTGTGGCAAATGAACTGCTAATCTATATACTGCATGTGATCTATCATGCATTTCAAATTTTAAAAGGTGCCACATAGCTTCTGGTGCACTTACATAGCGAGCATCTACATGACATGCAAGTTCATCATGTACTAACTCAGTGCTTTTAGGGTTGTATGCACTTTCGACGACTACAGTAGCTGCACCATAGCATTTGTAAATATATTTGTACACATATTTAATGGATTTGATGGAAGTGCAGGCTTCTACATTAATGTGTGCGTTATACTTCATCAGTAAATGTGGATTGTAGGGTACTACATATCTATTGTAAAATTTTTATAAGCTTTAGTGTAGGGTTATTGGCCATAATGTTATCTAGCTCTATAAAAACACTGGGTAAGCATTTTTTATTCTCTTCAGCTGCATACGTTGGTCAACAGCTTCCATTGTATCTAGGACATATAGTTGAGCAACTTTTCTTTGCTCTCCTTCCTCTGGATGTAAATGGGAAGTACGATGGTAAATTTGGCCTTGTACTTTAAAACAGTAAGGACCATGTCCTGGTACATTAGCAGCTAATGTTGCCCCCATAGATGCAACGGATATGGCACTATTGTATGATCTTATGTTTGTCTTAAAATGTTTGTAGTTTGGAAAAGTAGGTTCAGTCATAATGTTTTGTAAATAGATTGGAAATTCTGTTCTTTCTGGAAGTTTGATCTTGCCTTTTTGACAGCAACTAATATATTGGCCATCTCTGGGTCTCTTCTGTTTAAAATGATAAGCCTCACAAAACTGACATTGAGTATTCATGTACCCACAATTATGAACCTCTACTGCTAAAGACTTGAGTAAAGGACAATTTGCAAAGCATATATCAGTTTCATTTTCAAATTCATCAGTTGAAATGTCATGCTTTTTTTTTTGGTGGCTTTTTTTGGTATATCTTTGATTTTTTTTCAGGTAAAGTGTCATCTGATGTTTGAGCAAAGGTTCTAAATGCTTTGTTTGCTTAGTAGCTTTTTTGGTGTATCTTTAATTTTTGCAGCTGATAGTCTTTTGCTTGCAATTCTTCTGCGTTCTTGGCTGGCCCATCTCTCTTGTCGTTCTCTAGTTTGGCGTCTTGTCTTTTCTTGATTGCTCTCGTTATGAGCCATGCTAACCTGTAAAAGAAAATAATGTATAATTTGTTTAGTTTGAGATGTTAAGTTTGTTTTTTACATTTTTTATTATCTACAGTTTGTTTATATGTGATTGTAGTTCATTGTACCGGTACTATCTTTGTATTGTTAAATAAGTGTTTTTTATTTTTTTGCTCTTACTTTCTGTTGTAGGTTGTAATTTTTGCCTTACATGAATAGCACACTCAAGGAAAATACACTATACCTTCTTCTACATGTAGTAGGTGTATAGTGTTAATTGACATGTATATATTTTTTGGTTTAATAATTTATTTTTTTGTTGTACTTTTGACTTACAGGCATAAAAAAAAATTAGTGTTTGTAATTTTTTCTACAGTGGATTGTCGTAATAGTATTTTGATATTTTATTTAAAGGCTTATATATTTTTTTTCTTTTGTGTGTTAGTACTATTTGTTGTAGTATTCTATTTTATGTGTGTGTTTAGGTTTTATGGTTAATATTGTACATTACGACTGGTAATTGAGAATGATAAATGTTATTTAGTGTGTGTTTTGACACTTTTGTGGACTATGCTGTTTTCTTTCTTTTTTTATTTTTGTGTAGATTGAAGTTTGGGTTTAATGTTAAACATTGTTGTCCGTAAAAGACAAATAATAGGTAAATGACAAATGTGTCAGTAATATTTTGGAAAAGCTTATAATTATTGGGTGGTGTTCTTGTTTTTTTCTGTTTACAAGGATGCAGAGCAAACATGTTTATTTAGTTTTCTGTTGTTTTACTTGTTATACTGTACCTTGTTTGAAGTGTGATTTCCAGCAAAATCTTTCTTGGTCTGCTGTTGTAAGTCTTCGTCCGATGCTCTTCACACAGTGTCTGTTGTAAAAGAAAAAGTAAAATGTTATTTGATTTGAATGTATTTGTAATGAATAGCATATGTAATTGTTTTGGTCTATTGTATATGTTATGGTGAATTTTTCTGCTATGCTGTTTTTTTTGTGCAACCTTTTAAAAATACTTTAATTGTATTTGTATATTACAGTTATCCTTTTTTATTTACTGTAATTATTAATGTTTTTACAATTTTGGATATGATCACAATGTTTTTAGCATTATCGTGTTTTGTGTCCACCACTTTTGGTATGCTTATTTAGGCTTCTTTGTAAGGCTTATAGGTTCTTAAACAGTAAAGAAGAATATTAATTTACTTTTATGTGTGTTTGTGAATTTTGGTACAATCCTGTTTTGTGTCCACCATATTTTGCATACTTTATTTGCTTAATTAGTCTTCTTTATGAGGATTAAATGTTGTTGGACAGTAAAAATTAATGTTAATTGCCTTTTCTATATCATGTTGTGCTTTTTTATTTTTATCCTGTTTAGTGTTCACCACTTTTTGGCTGCTGCATTTGGCTTGTGGGTGATGGTTGGAGGTTATTTTACAGTAAAGAGGAGGAATAGTTTTGTTTTATGTATGTTGCTAATGTTTCGGATGCTATCCTGTTTTGTGGCCACCTCTTTTTTTTTGGTTTCTGTGAAACTGTCTGTCTTCATAAATTGTATAGGTCTTTGTGAAGTTTGTTGAACTGTGTTTTGTTCTTTATTCAATTTGTATGTATTTTTTTTATTTTTATTTTACTTGAAATTTTTATATTTTCCCCTACTTTTTCTACTATACCTTGATAGAAGTGTTGTTCTTGTCCGAATGACAGAGGGTCCCCTCCTGCCAATCTTAATCCGCCAGTCTTCTTGTAGTGTCTGTTTGAAAAAGAAAGTTAAATGGTTAATTGTATATTTCTTCTTTTTGATTTAGCAAAGCATGGTCTTTTTCAGCATGTAATTTATTTTTCTATCTTACCTCTTCTTTGTTTGTGTTCTTTAAAAGTAATTCTCTTTCACAGTCCACGGTGCAAATTCTTTTTTTTTATTTTTTTTTATGATGTTTCAAAAAACATACAAAAAACAAATTAAGACTTACAAAACAAGACATACATAAACAAGAACACAAGAGCCTTAATAGGTAACTAAGGCACTAGATACATACTCAATTATTTAGATTTCAGTGTGAAAACATTACATAGCTGTTTGATATCTAAACACACAGGGCCTCATTCTATTATCGGCCGCAGCCATTGCGGGGCCGCAAGGACCGGCCGCAAGCTATTATGCTATTCTATTCCCTTACGGCCGGGGATTCCGGCAGGCTTGCGGCCGAGGCCTTGCTATCTCTTGCGGCCGCTCGCGCCGGAGGAAAGCCTTTGATCTAAAACGGCCGCAAGAGATTTGCAATTCAATTGCTCCGGGAAACCTCTCTGCAAGGCTAAAAGCGAGCCGCAGCTTACTTGCAGGAAAGAGGTCTCGCTAGCACCAATTGAGCACATAAAATAGCTCAAATAAAGCCATCCTGCACTTTGAGAAGACTATAAAGGGATTTTAGGTGTTAGAAAAAATAGCACATAATTATCCTGTACTCAAATCCGTAAAATATTTTATTTTTAATATCCGTAAAATATCCATGTAAAAAGGCCAGAGTGCTTGGAGCACCTCAGACACACCCACGCCGCAGCCGGAAAATAAACAGTTAATTTGAACTCGGGTTTGGGCAGATGTGCAAGCTTGAGAGTGGGTTCCTTTTAATCCTCATGTCCCCCAATATGATCCCTAGCATTTACAGAGCTGTACAGTGCAGGCTTGAATTTATTTTTGCGTTTTTATATTTCACAGCTTACGGCCGGTTCCAAGATATGCGGCCGGCCGTAAGATGAGATCCTTGCGGGGCCGTATAATAGAATCGCGAGTTAACTGAACCCCCGCAAGGAATCGCAGCCTTACGGCCGATTTACGGCCGATAATAGAATGAGGCCCACAGTGCATATCTATAAAAGAAAAAAATAGAAAAGAACAATGTTGCTCATAAGGAAACATCCTAACCACCGGATAAAAAACTTAGAGACATTATATATACTCCATATAGTCGTCCCATTTCGACCAACTAAAATGACGGGCATAGCCCACCGAAAAAGTGTCATAACGATTATTCATTAATTCTCTATTTATATGAACAAGATTACGTAGTTCGTGAATTGTAGGAATCGTGGGTTACTTCCAATATTTTACTAAAAGATATTTGGCCACCAAAAGAATGTGGCATATCAAGTATCTATCAATAGGAGGTAATTTCTCTATATTCATGTGCAGAATTGCTACTTGGGGAGACAGGAAAATTTGTTTATCAAGCAATTTGGATATTAGTTGGGAAATATCTAGCCACCACTTCTGTAATTTAATACAATTCCACCAGATATGATAGTCAGTGCCTCTTGAGCCACATAGTTTCCAGCAGCGATCTGTTACATCTGGCTTGATTTTCCCCATTTTAACTGGTGTTAGATGCCATCTGTGGATAATTTTAAAATACAGCTCTGTATATGATGCGTTAACAGCGGATTTTTTCGTGATTTTAAGGATATCCCTCCAACTTGTGACTTCCAGACTGATCCCTAGATCCATTTTCCAACCTTTAACCCCAAGCTTTTAGTAAAGGGAGTGAGGTCATCTATAATACTACCACATTTTGATATGATATGTGACATTTTTCCCTTTAAAATGAGTTCTTCTAATTTTGTCGGGGTATTCACCCCAGATAATGTATACCCACTTGCCAACAGGTTTTGCTTGAGACTGACATAATTTAACCAATTTAGATTTTTAACTCCGGATTTAGCTGTAATGCATGTAAGTAAGGAAATTACCATTGTTATATAGATAAGAAATATTTCTAAGGCCCTGATCAAGTAACAGCTTTATTATGGGACATTGTACCTTAGGTTTTAAGATTTCTAAGGGAGCCGCAATTGAAGGTATATTTAGTATTTGCATCTTTTGTCTAAATTTATACCAACGTTTTACAATAGCATGAAGATTTTTAGGGAGGTTGCTAAACATAGTTTTGGTATATGCAGGGAGCCAGAGCAATAGTTGAATAGGGAGATCCTCCATCAATGCTTCTTCCAAGATTAACCATCTAGGCTTATCATTGGTGATATTCCAACAAATGAATTGAGCCAAGATTATCTTATGGTGAATGTCTTTTAGACATGGTGCATTTAGACCCCCTTTAATAAATTTTTTATATGTTACACTTTTCCGGATCCTCGTTTTTTTTTGATAAATATAAAAAAAATTCTAATTGGTCCTGAATACACTTCAAATAGCTGTTAGCTAAAATATCAGGTATGGATCGCATATAATATGTAATTTTGGGAAGAATATTCATGTTAATTGAGGCTATTCTAGCAGACCACGAAAGACTATAGTGGCTCCAAACCGTTAGTGTGGGTCTAATTCGCTCCATCGCCTCATTAATATTGTCTTTAAGAATTTTATCCACTCGGAGAGAAAATCTTATACCTAAATGAACTGAATATTTGGAGTCCCAATTAAAACAAAAGACTTCCCTTAATTTATTTTTAATTTCGGTTGTTATTCCTTTTGTTAATGTGTCTGATTTTGAGTGGTTTATTTTAAAATAAGATAACCTGCCAAACTCCTCGACTATTTCTTGGAGTTTATAGCAGGCGTATAACGGATTTGTTACGGTTATTATGATATCATCTGCGTAGGCCATATATTTAAACTCTTCTTTACCTATACAAATTCCTTTAATATCCTTACACTGTCGTAAGTATATTGCCAGTGGTTCCATAAATAGTATACATAGGAGCGGGGATAGAGGACATCCCTGATGGGTACCATTCCCGATGCTAAATTGTTTTGATTCAAATTCCGGATTGACAACTCGTGAAAAGGAGTTTCTATAGAGGGCTTTAACAGACGTAGAAGCGAATTCCCCCAGACCACATCTCAGCAATACGCACTGTAAGAATTCCCAGTTAACTCTATCAAAGGCTTTTTCAGCATCTAGTGATAGAAACATTACTGATATGTCTTTATCTCTAATGTAGGATATTAAGTTCAAAAGTCTTCTTGAGTTATCTGATGTCTGACGTCCAGGGATGAACCCGGATTGATCTGGGTGGATCAGGTTAACCATAATGTTTTTAGTCTATTTGCTAGGATTTTAGAATACAGTTTCACATCTATGTTTATTAAAGATATTGGTCTGTAACTACTGCATTCTTCAGGATTCTTCCCTTCCTTCAGGATATTTATTATTTTAGTCTCAGTAATTTCTAGCGGGATATGCCCTGATTGTTTAATTTCATTAAATAAGCTATGCAGGACCGTTTTAAGTTCTGACTGAAAAATCTTGTAGAACAGATGGTCAAAACCATGTGGACCAGGGGCTTTATTTGTTTTACCAGAATTTATTACTTTAATAATTTCCTCGTCCGAAATTTCCCTGTTTAGATCTATCGATTCTTGGTCAGAAATCCTAGGGAATTTGATCTTGTCTAGGAAGATATTGATATCTATCTTGTCTGGTTTTACAAAATTGACGTCCTTATCTAAGTTATATAATTTCTCGTAAAACTCCCGAAAGAGCTCACTGATTTTGTCAGGTTTCATATGAACGTTTTTCTTATCATCTAATAAGTTTGTGATCCTGTTATTATTACGTTGTTTCTTTAGCCTATTTGCGAGAATTTTGCCAGTTTTATTACCATATAAAAATTTCGATTGTTGTACTCTCCAAAGAAGGTTATCTGCCTGAGTTTGTAGAATGTGGTTTATTTGGTTGTTTACAGCTATTATTTCATGACCTAAAACTGTATTTGGGCTCTTTTTATTGAGCTGGTGTAATTTCTCTAGTTCAATATATAACGTTTTTAGGGGTTTTCCCCTTTGCTTATTTGCGTTTGCCATCCGAGAAATTAGGATACCCCTGATATAGGCTTTATGGGAACACCATAGTGTCTTACTGGATGTCACGGAGTCTTTGTTTGTTTCAAAACATTCTAAGGTATCCTTTTTCACTGCATTAAGATTATCTGTATTTTTAAATAATAATGGATTAATTTTCCATCTTTTTGTTACTTTTACAGCCAGGGAGACCTCTAGGTTAATACTGTTCATGCTATGGTCTGACCAAGGTGTTAAAATAATATCTGACTTCTCTATCATTTTTAGGGTATATACATCAGAGAATATATAATCTATACGTGACAAGGATTTTTTATTGATTCGAGAAAAATGTGTAGTCTTTAAAATTAGGGTGTAAAACACGCCAAATGTCGTATAGTTCAAAATTATTTATAATGTTAGAGAAGTCTAGGGCAGTTTTTATTTCTGTGGCTTCCGATTTTATCTTGTGGCCTCTCTGTTTGTCCATCTTTGAATCCCTAATCATGTTAAAGTCTCCACATAAAATAAGATTCCCTCTCTTCAGTTTATATAGATCTTTCAGGAACGTCTTTAAATACCTAATCTGTTTTTTGTTTGGCAAATATACATTAGCAACAGTTAGTAAAGAATTGTTCACTTACCCCGACCAAATTATGAATCTCCCTAGAGGATCTATTTTTGAGAATAATTCCGAGACTAATTCCACGGTGCAAATTCTTGAGTGACGCTGTTGATGCAGAGTCTGTTTAAATAGTGAAAGTTAGTGTCATATTATTTTTTGCTGTGAGTTGCAGTAAATTAATGTCATTTAAATATACTTGTTTAATTAGTTTTGGTTAACATTAGTTTGTTGTAGGGCCTATACACATAAATGTGCGTGTCACATGTCACTATACATGAATCACATTTTCATAGTTAAAGTTGTTGTTTTTTTTTTTTTTTTTTTTTCCTGTCTTGGTAATAAAATGGAATATATTATAGCTTACCTCTCAGTTGTAATTTGCACAGGGTAAAGTAGGAAATTAGGAAATAATTCTCTTCTCAAGTAACAGCAGCAGTTAACTATCCAGACACTCCGTTCATCACCTGAGTAGAAATGTAGAATTTTCTGGAAAGTAGGTAGTATTTATAAACTTTGAGGTGCCTCAGACCGTTAGAACGCAATACGCATGCGCTATTTGCGTTCCAGCTTACAATTTGCGTTCCATCCCCCATTTTATGGTTAGTAGTTTTAAAAATGGTGGTTAATATCAGTGTGGTACGTGCCGCATAGTATGTGTTACGTACCTCGTAAAGTTGACTGTAGCGTTGTTTCAGTTTTGCGAGTCACTGTAGTATTGTTGCGTCTGTAGCCTCGTTTTTGTTTTGTTCGGCGGCCATTTTTTCTCTCGCTTAGCTGATTTTCGGCAGTTTAAAATCGTTTTTTTGGACTTAAATGGACATGTAAATTCACTTTTCGAGGTGCTGGATGCCCCCCCTTGCTGTAAGTAAGCTTTTTATGTGTTTGTTGTGTTTATTTATTGTGTTTCTGATGTTTTCATGTGCGCCGTTTTGGGGCATTTTTTGCGTGTTCGGAATGGGTTGTAGCGCGTCCCGTATTTTTTTTGCGAGGGACTCATTTGTTTTTTTTTCTAAGTCGTGCGTGTGTGTGTTAACCGCGTGTGAGGCGCCTTTGAGCCTCCACCTCCGCAAATGCGGCCCCTCGCGAGGGTCCGCATTTGCGTAGCGAACTGCGTCCCTTGATTCGCGAGGGACGCAGTTCTTGCGGGCTAGCTGCGCGAGCCCGCAAGCATTAGCAACAACTCGTATGCTCACAACTATATATGTGATTACACTTAATTTACCAGACAAATACTTACAATACATAATTTACACACTCATAGAGTAGTAATACACAGTTAGGTCACACCATCCACCCCCACCCTGTAAAAATAAAATACATAAAACATACATTTTCATATATACACATTTTTTGATGTGTGTGTGTATATATATATATATATATATATATATATATATATATATATATATGCAGTGCCTTGCAAAAGTATTTCATAACAAAGGGGGTGAATACATATGAAACATGCCAATTTTCTGTTTTCTATTTCTAAAAAATAGTTTTATGTATATATTTTTCTCATTTCACTTCACCAACTTAGACTCTTGTGTTCTGATCCATCACATAAAATTCAGATTAACAAAACATTGAACTTAAGGCTGTAATGTAACAAAATAGGTAAAAAGTCAATGGGGGTGAATACTTTTGCAAGGCACTGTGTATATATATATATATATATATATATATATATATATATATCACATATATAGTTGTGAGCAATACGAGTTGTTGCTAACGCTTGCGCGAGCTCGCTGTAACTGCGGCCCGCCATACGACTTAGGCAGTGAGCCGAAGGTGATCCCTGCACTAGTGTAGATAAGCGCTATAGGCGTTCATCCCTACGACCCGCTGAACTACACATCAACATAAATCTCAATTACACAATTCAGAATGCGAGACCAGTAGCAGTTCGAAAAAATGGCATGGAAAAATTACAGCAAAAAGGAAAGCGGGACTTAGAAAAAAACAATACGACCCACGGCACTTAGAAAAAATGATACGATTTCCAAAAAATACGAAGTTAACGGGCGAACAGCTCACATACAAAACAACAATAACACAAAGATTTTTTTTTAAATACAAAACAAAAACATCGCACAGAGCACGGGATATTGCCTTTGGCGCTGATTGCAGGCATCTTCCTGAGTGTCTTCATTCTCTTTCCATCCTCCATCAGTGGAGCGTCCTCAAGCAAATAACAACTATGACAGAACAGATGACCCTTGTAGGGACCCTGAAAGGCCACAATTGCGAGCCCTGCAATGATCGCCTATGGCGCTCATTGCAGCAAAGTCGTGCGGGCCTCGCGATGTACACCTAGGATGCTCATTGCAGCAAAGTCGTGCAGGCCTCAGGCTCATCACAAGCCCTGCTATTGGCACCTACAGCGCTCATTGCAGCAAAGCATATGAGCGCCTGTGGCACTCATCGTGAGCAAAGCAATGAGCGCCTTCGGCCTTCGGCGCTCATTGCAGCAAAGTCGTGCGGGCCTCGCCATAGGCGCTTATCGCGAGGCCCGCAATGAGCACCCTAGGCACTCGCAATACGACAACTAAATTTGTGATACGTCATTGTTTTAAAACACATGGTTGTTGTTAAGTTTCATTTATGCCTGTGTAGATATGGACTTCCATAGTCCAACATATTACATTGTTACATAATCAAACCCAGAATGAATGCATGCTCTTATCAATATGAGAACAGATACAGATAATTCTGTCTGATGTAATGACCTTTGTCTTGTCTCAGTATTAATGGGTATATTTTCAGACATCATGATATCAAAACAATCTGTTATATTCTGATAACACCTGTGTACCAAATAAATGTGATATCAGTGAAGCTAAATCATATCATATAGAAATGGTGATAATACGATTCGCTGCATGTGGTCACACCTAAGCATTCCTTGTGAGATGTCACCTCATAACTGATGGTCATGGCAAGTGATTTTGCATGACAGATACATAATGGTTAGCACTGCTTTTATATGAAGATCAAGTAAGTAAGCTGGTTTATTGTTACAGTATTTAGCACTGTACTGTACATACAGGTTTAGATAGATTTTTCTCCTCCTCGGCCTTTTTTTAGGTTATGACCACCTTTTTTTCATATTTTGGATTTTCTGAACAGACTGATTCATGAATTAATGAATCTGTGTAATGGAGCTGATGAAAAGATGATGTTAGTGCTATGCGCATTACTGGTTACTTCTGTTATATAGTGTTGAATGATGAGATATTTATTCATCTGATTATGCTTACTGTGATGCAATGACTATATGTGACTCTAGTAGATGCTATGCAGCATTATTATTATACAGTATTCATTTTAACCCTTTCGGTTTTCACCATTTTCCAAAACAGCTTCTTGTCCATTCGGTTCCATACTGTGCTCTGCGTATATAATAAACAATGATATTGTTATACCGTTATCAATGTTTCCGTATGTTTCTAATGGTTATGATTTGGAACATCAACATACATAACAATTAAGAATAATATATTTCTTGATTGATCATCTTCCTGTGTCCCATCCCTTCATGCATTTGATGACTGTAATCATAGGTTTGCATGTCACTAAACTTATGTTGATTTTTAATTCATGTTGCTATGGCCAAATTTTTATCTTTCTATTTTAAATCTGATGTTAATATCATAATTTTTTTACATCAATTCACATACATGCACGCAAAACCAGAATTCTGCATGAAGTGTGACATCATGATAAAATATGTATCCTTTTCTTTCCAAAAATGTTTTATGTGAACATCACAGCCCATTACAGTGACACAAGCGTGGTTTACAAGTGATTGCGTGTATTAATATTTCCAAAGTGTTATTTTCACTAATTCCTAACAACATCTTTAGTGATTTTTGGGAGTTAATAATTTTATAAATATACAGTTTTCCACTGAAGGGTTTTTAACCAAATGACATGTATTAGTAAAAATGAATTATTACTATAGTACTAGATGTAATTTCACATCTGTATTATTAGTATACATCTTGCTACATGCACAATAGCAATGGCATGGGACTTCCCGTTGATGAAGGTAAATAGTGATATACCTATGATATTCACCTACCCCATTTAGCCACCATCAGTGTCACCCACTCCTCTATTTAAGGCCTCAGGCTGCCCATGATGACATATCACACATCCCAGTGTATGACCCAAGGTTTTTACACAAATGACATACTTTCCCATGGATACGACATAGATGATCACTGTCAGTACTGTGCTGTAATGAGGATCAACACTATTGCTGAGTATTGTGTGGGGTGTGTCTACCCTTTTAATAGTCAGTGCTTTAGATCAACTGTTATGGTCCATGTGTGTTTAATTGATATGTTAACCTGGACACTGTAATATGTGGAGGTGTAATACTGTCAATAGTTGGTGTTCCAATATATATATTATTATGCATATTAATAAATATATGCATTGGTGGCTAGTGACTTTCCAAGTTGGTGGGGCAGCAGAGCAAGACCTGGTTCCTCCCCTTTCACAGCCTCCACCCATTTGTATGGACTCCTCAACCCATTTGTATGGACTCCACTCACATTGACCTTTATATGACCCACCCAATTACCTTATACTGGCTCCATCTATTAAAATAGACTCCACCCACCCCCAATTGATACATTCAAGATTCTTAGGACTCTGACGAACACTTATTGTGTTGTGTTGAAACAGAAGAGAGAAATGACACTCACCAACAGTTGGTTCTCCTTCTCAGGATCTCTTAAAGTGTAGTCGTTGAACAACCAGTCCAAAAATATCCTGTAGCCGCAGAGTGCTTGTATCTGGGTGTGATCTAACACGAGCAAACAAATCAGAGTGTGCAAGGCATCATCCCTTTCACCACCACTGTCCCCTTTATTACCTAGATAGGTACATAATATCTGTCATTATACCAGTCTGGTCTATATAGGGACCCACGATACCTAAAAAACCTTAAAATACCATGCATGTCTATATAGGCCCAAACCATACCTAAAAACCCAAATTATACCATGCAAGTCTATATAGGCCCAAACTATACCTAAGAACCCACATTATACCATGCATGTCACTAGAGGCCAAGACCATGCCATGGGGGTATATATATATATAGTTACATAGTTACATAACAATTGAGGTTAAAAAAATACTTTTAGCCCATCAAATTCCACCTTTTAAGATCTTCACTGGTCTGCAATATGCGGATTAGTTGTTAATTGATCCAGAGGAAGGCAAACAAGAAAACCCCAGTAAAATGTAGCCAATTGTCTCAAAAGGGAGAAAAAAAATTCCTTCCTGACCCCAGATACTGTCGATCAGATTCCTTTCTGGATCAATACTCCCTCTCTAAATTAACCAGGATAACCCTGAATGCCCTTTTTAATTAAAATATATCCAATCTCCTTTTTAAAGTTATCTATCGAATCCGCTGTCACAACCTCCCTTGGTAGAGAATTCCACAGATTAACCACCCTTACTGTGAAGAACCATTTTCTTTCTTTAAGGTGTAATCTTTTTAGTTCTAACCTCAAAGGATGTCTTCTTGTCAGTTGAAAAACCTCTTGGCACAAAAGCTCAATTGACAAATCTTTATACTGACCCTGGATGTATTTATATAGGGTAATTATACCCCCTCTTAGACTCCTTTTTTTCTAGAGAAAATAAGTTTAAGTCGGTTAATCTTTCAAAATAACTTAGCCCCTCTATTCCCCTTATTAGTTTTGTAGCCTTTCTCTGTACTTTTTCCAGTTCTAAAATGTCCTTTTTATGAATTGGTGCCCAAAACTGTACTCCATATTCCAATTGAGGACGTACTAGGGATTTCTATAGTGGTAGAATTATATCTGCCTCCCTTGCTTCTATACTCTTCTTACTACATGCTAATATTTTATTTGCCTTTGCATCTGCCGCTTGGCATTGAGCACTGTTGAGCAACGGCGGTCTTGGTACATACTGGTACTAATGACAAAAATGGAGTGTCCTAAAGAATGATTTTAGAGAACTAGGTAATAAGCTGAAGGCAAGGACCTCCAAGGTAGTATTTTCTGAGATACTACCACTGCCACGTGCTAGCCCAGGGAGGCAGAAGGAGCTTAGTGAGGTTAATGCGTGGCTAAAGATGTGGTGCACTAAAGAGGGGTTTGGGTTTTTAGAGCACAGGGCTGACTTCTCACTTCGGTATAATCTCTACAGTAGGGATGGATTGCACCTTAATGATGAGGGAGCTTTTGTACTAGGGGATATGATGGTAGAAAGGCTGGAGGAGTTTTTAAACTAGTAGGTGGGGGGGAGGGACTAGATATAAGTAATGGGGTAGAAAGTCTAGAGGATATAAGGGATGAATTAACATCTCATAGGGGAGGAGGGGGGGAGGTAGTATAGTCAATAGGGAGGTAGTACTAAGTAATTCAAGTACACTGGCAGGCACTTCAGAACTACAGACTCATAACATAAGGTGTATGCTTGCTAATGCCAGAAGCTTGCCAGGAACAATGGGAGAGTTAGAATTATTAGCAATTAGTGAAAAATGGGATTTAATAGGCATTACTGAAAAGTGGTGGGATGAATCTCATGACTGGACTGTTAATCTGGATGGTTATAACCTATTTAGGAAAGATAGAGGCAATGGTAAACGAGGAGGAGGGATTTGTCTGTATGTTAAGCCTGAATTTAAGCCTATAGTCAGAGATATTTATGGTGGACCTAGTGATAAAGCTGAATGTTTGTGGGTAGAGTTAAATAGCGGAGCAGCAAATTCCAAAAGAATATTAGTAGGAGTATGCTATAAACCCCCAAATATAGCTGAAAGTGAGGAAATACAATTATTGTTACAGATTGAAAATGCAGCTAAGCATGGTCAAGTTCTATTAATGGGAAATTTTTATTACCCTGAAATAAACTGGATAAATGAGACCAGCAGTTCATCTAAGGGGAGCAGGTTCTTGAGTACACTCAGGGATAATTATCTGGCCCAGGTTGTACAAGAGCCTACTAGAAATGAAGCTATCTTAGATTTACTCATCACAAATAATATTGATATAGTATCAAATGTTGGAATAGGGAAACCTTTGGGAAACAGTGATCACAACACAGTCTCGTTTGAGATTGAATAAAAACAAAACTAAATTTTAAGGGGCCAACGAAAACTCTTAATTTTAAAAGGGCAGATTTTAACGGTCTAAGGGCAGCAATACAAAGTATAGACTGGGACAGATAACTGGCAGGTAAAAATACTGAACATAAATGGACAACATTTAAATCCTTACTAAATATACATACACATCGGCATATACCGTGTGGGAATAAAAGTAAAAGGAGTAAATCCCATCCAATGTGGCTTAACAATGATTTAAGGATAAAGATACGGAGTAAAAAACAGGCATTTAAATTATACAAACAAGAGGGGACAGAGACTGCTTTACTGGAATACAAGGAAATCAACAAGGCTTGAAAAAGCACTATTAGACTGGCTAAAATAGAAAATGAAAAATGAATTGCAAAATAGAGTAAGACTAACCCTAAAATATTTTTTAAGTATATTAATGGGAAGAAGGCGAGGAAGAAAGCTATAGGAACATTACAATGTGACCCAGGTTGTGGGATAATTAGTGACCAAGAAAAGGCAGATGAGCTAAATAGGTTATTTTCTTCGGTATACACAAGGGAGGTACCAGTGGTTGGGACACAGCAACATAATGGGGCTACACTACCTTTGCCAAATAATTAATTAACACAGGAAGTAATCCAAAAGAGGTTGGAAAAAATAAATGTTAATAAAGCCCCTGGAATCCTGATGAAATACATCCAAGGGTACTAAGATAACTGGGTTCTGTAATAGCCAAACCATTATATTTAATTTTTCAAGATTCACTCAACACAGGGTCTCTACCAGATGACTGGAGAAAAGCTGATGTGATACCTATATTTAAAAAGGGAGCAAGAGCAAATCCGGGGAATTTGACCAGTGAGCCTCACTTCTGTAGTGGGGAAGCTTTTAGAAGGGTTAATAAGGGATAATATACAAGAATAAGTCTATTTGAACAGGATTATAAGTAGGAGTCAACATGGATTTATGAGGGATAGGTCATGTCAAACAAATCTACTTAGTTTCTATGATGAGGTTAGTAGGAACCTGGATCAAGGCAACTCAGTGGATGTAGTCTTTTGGGATTTTGCAAAGGCTTTTGATACAGTGCCACATGGGAGACTATTGTGCAAACTAAGAGATACAGGAGTTGCAGTAAATATCTGCTCATGAATTGAGAGCTGGCTAAAAGACAGGAAGTAATGGGTTGTTGTAAATGGAACATACTCCGATTGGACTAATGTGGTAAGTGGGGTTCCTCAGGGTTCAGTATTAGGTCCTCTCCTTTTTATCATATTTATTAATGACTTAGAGGTAGGATTAGAGTGTTGTGTCTCCATTTTCACTGATGACACAAAGTTGTGCACGGTAATTAAATCAGAAAATGATGTGCTTTCCCTCCAAGGGGATTTACATAAAATTGAGGAATGGGCATCTAAATGGCAGATGAGATTTAATATGAATAAATGTAAAGTTATGCATTTTGGAAGGAAAAATAGCCATGCAATTTATAAGCTAAATGGAGCAAATCTAGGTGTATCAGATATTGAAAGGGATTTGGGAGTGCTTGTGGACAACCACCTAGGTAACAGTGCTCAAAGCCAAGCAGCAGCTGCAAAGGCAAATAAAATATTAGCATGTATTAAGGGTATAGAAGCCAGGGAAGCAAATATAATTCTGCCACTATACAAATCTCTAGTACGCCCTCATTTGAAATATGGAGTACAATTTTGGTCACCACCTTATAAAAAGGAAATTTTCGAGCTGGAAAAGGTACAGAGGAGGGCAACAAAAACTAATTAGGGGAATGGAGGGGATAAGTTATGAAGAAAGACTAACCAAATTAAACTTATTTACTCTAGAAAAAGGCGTCTAAGAGGTGATATGATTACCTTATATAAATACATCCAGGGTCAGTATAAAGATTTGTCAAGAGGGCTTTTTGTGCCAAGAGGTTTTCAACTGACAAGAGGACATCCCTTGAGTTTGATAATAAAATATTCCACCTTAAAGAAAGAAAAGGGTTCTTCACAGTAAGGGTGGTTAATCTGTGTAATTCTCTACCAAGGGAGGTGGTGACAGCGTATTCGAAAGATAACTTTTAAAAGGGATTGGATATATTCTTAAATACAAAGGGCATTCAGGGTTATCCTGGATAATTAGAGAGGTTGTATTGATCCAGGGAGGAGTCCGATTGCCAGTATTTCTCTGTTTGCCTTCCTCTGGAACAATTAACAATAAATCCCCATATTGCAGAACAGAGAAGATCTAAAAAGGTTGAACTTGATGGACTTATGTAACTTATTTTCTTGGTCACTATTTATCAGTTGGTCTGTTTCACATTGTAATGTTTCTATAGTTTACAATGGAGAGTAAGATTAATTACATTTTTTTTCAAAATATATTAATGGGAAGAAGGCTAGGGAGTAATTAACTTTTCATTTTCTATTTTAGCCAATTAAATTGCTCTTTTGCATGCCTTGTTATATTCTTTGTACCCATGTAATGCTGCCTCTGTTCCCTCTTTCTTGTAAAATTGAAATGCCTGCTTTTTACTTCATATCTTTACCTTTAAATCATTTTTACTCCTTTTACTTTTTTCCATTTGGTATATGGTGATAAGTATGTCTATTTAGTAAGGATTTGAATGTTGTCCATTTCTATTCAGTATTTTTATTATTATTATCTTTTATTTGTAGCGCGCCAACATATTCCGTAGCACTGTACAGGGGTTAAGAAAAAGGAAATATACAATATTATACAAATATTAACAACTGTTTTGATCTTCGAGTCTTGTAAAAGTGCTTTTTCAAAAAGCACCCTACTAGAATGGAAACTCTCTACTTACAATCTACAACCTGACAGTTCTTTGTCCAAGTCTATACATTGTACTGCTGCCCATAGACCAACATTTTAAATTTTACATTTGCCCTTTTAAAAATTAAGATTTTTTTTGTTGGCCCCTACTAACTTTTATCTTTTTGAGCTCTATCTTAAATTAGATCGGATTGTGATTATTATTCCCCAGCAGTTTCCCTATTTCAAGATTTAATATTATATCAATGTTATTCGTGATGACTAAATCAAAGATAGCCTCATTTCTAGTAGGATCATATATAACTTGGGAAAGATAATGATCTGTGAGTGTATTATTATTATTACTATTATTACCCTTTATTTTAACTCAAGAACCTGCTCCCCTTAGCTGAACTGCTGGTCTCTTTCATCTTGTTTATTTTAGGGTAGTCAAAATCTCCCAATATTAGAACTTAATTATGATTAGCTGCATTTCCAATCTGCAGCAATAATTACAATTCAAAAAATTCAATTATATTAGTCGGTTTATAGCATATTTCTATCAATACTTTTTACGATTTGTTCCTCCACTACCCACAAGGATTAAACATGATCTCTAGTTCCACCATAAACTCCTCTGAATATAGGCTTTAAACCAGGCTTAACATCAAAATCTTTCCTCCTCTGCTTTCATTGCACCAATTTTTCTTTAATAAGTTATAACTTATAAACTTTACAAATTTACAGTCCAGTCCAAATTAAGAGCCCAATCATGTTTCTCATTTAGTGCTAATCATTCTAGCATGTCCGTTTTCCCTGGCAAGCTTCTTGCATTAGCAAGCATACACATCAGGTTGCTGTGACCTCTGTAGCTCTGAAATACTTGCCACTGTATTTGAGTTACTTAGCAAGGATTCCCCTTTGACTATATTAACTCTATTGAGTTCTCATCCCTCATGAGTAAAACATTAATGCATTACGCTCTCTACATTTTTTACACCATTACTTATATCTAGTCCCTAACTCCCAACTACTAGTTTAAAAACTCCTCCAGCCTTTCTTACCATCCTCTCCCCTAGCACACAAGCTCCCTCTGCTATGAAGGTTCTACCCAAGTGAAAAGTCAGCCTAGTCCTCTAAAAACCTTTCTTAGTGTTCCACTTTTTTGTTATGTCCTCCAGCGATGCCCTGGTCCTCTATCTTCAGCCCTGGATAAGCAGGCTATGTTGATTGTAGAATCATGTCCTTGACAAGCCATGAATTTTGACTGGTTAAAAACTGAATCCTGGAAATGTTGAGCAGAGTGACATCAAACACTCAATTCTAATTATCTGAAATATGTTTGTAAATATGTATTTTAGCCAATCAGAAGCTCCAAATACTCTATTTAAGGAGGATCATTGTTTTGGGGCTTCAATCAAAATAGAAGAGGAGATGAATCTATGAGCAACATGGATAGCCTGCTTATCTAGGGCAGAAGATTGTGGACCAGGGCATCATTGATCATCACTGGAGGGCGTCACCGGGTATAATAATTATAAGTATAATTTTTAACGCCCTCTGATGATACTTCTCGTAGGTTAGAATTACGTTTGTGAGGTGATAGCTCGGTACCTCACTCTGATCTTTTCATATAGGAGCCATGAAATGGAGTCATACATAGTTATATTTATAACTGCTATTTTTTGTTGTTGTTGTTTGTTTCGTGCAGTGGTTTATTTTTGTGGATTACACAATTTAATTAAACCAGATTTTCTTTTTAATTTCAGAATTTCCCATGGAACTGTGAGGACACTGATGCCATTCTAAAGCAAGAAAGTACCTAAATATGAGAGAGCATTGGATATTTTATAAAAAAAAACAACATAGAGCAATGCAGCATTAACGCATCGTATTCATGTGTTCCTTTCTAAAGGATTTTATTTTTTTCACTAAGCATTTTTTTTAAATTTGTTTTCTTAAGATTGGATTATGTTTAAATATTCTTGAATGTGTTAGAAAAAATACATTTGCTCTAGTGTAGTTTTAGTGTTCTATAGGCATATATCATTGTTTCATATGTAAGTTGTTGCTGTGAGTAAGTCATTTTGAGAATAAATGTTTCTGTTTTCAGTTTTTTGTGTTTATGTTTTACAATAAAGAATCACTTTTTCTATATGGTCTTTTAAATCAGTAAATTTGATAATAGTCAAAAGGTTTTTGGAATACTTTGCTTGTGTTCAAGTGTATTTCTTCAAAATACTGTATTTGAAGTTTATGATTATAGTAGTTTAGGTATTAATGGACAACTGTAATACAATATTAAACATATGTTATTTCAAAGAAATACACTTGATAGTGGACAAACAGATTTTGAAAGTAAAAATAAACACGGCCTTTAGTTTATGACCCTTTAGAGACTTTGAACTCATAGGATGCTTGTGGTAGCTAAAACTACCGGCCCTTGCAGCAAAGAATAATTAAAAAGTTGTTTGTTAATTACTTTTATTTGTTTTTTTGCTTTCTAAAAAACATTATGCCATTTATCAAGTTTAGCTTTTCAAAAGATCATATAGAAATGGGAAGAAAATAATTATTAAAAAGAAGTCTTGATCTGTTTTCAGTGCACAGATTATATAGGTATTCATGAACCACTTGTTTTGTAAGAATCACAGTATGTTAATTTTACTGAATATAAATAGGATTAAGCATAGCAAATGTAAAGAAATTGAAAGCAAACCTGATTGATGGGCTGCACATTATAAACAATGTAATTGTAACAGGGTGTTAGGTCAAACAACTTGTGAGTCCTAGTGTAAGGAATGCAGCCATCAAGATCATCAAAAGGAAATATTTGCAAAAAGCAACAGTTAACATATATTGGTAATTAGTGAAATACACACAATATTTTACCTATTTTTAGTCTTCTTATTGTAATTTATACAATAAAAGTCAGAAGATTATTATTAATAGAACTATTTTCTTTTCTTCTATCTTTCTGTCTTTTTTTCTTTGATTTATTATGTGTAATATTATTTAATTTGTAAAACCATATTTTTCATGTAAAATTACCTTATATAAAGATTGAGCTTGTTTTGTCCAATTTTCTGTAATTTTCCTGCCCCCAATATACTGCCACTAGTGGCAAATGCTAAGGCCACCTTGGATTAATCATTACGTAATCTGCAAATAGGACCCTATTTTGTTATGGCTCTGTGCAATATGCTGATGGAGTCATATTGAGCGGAGGATTACGGCTTCTGATTTTTCACTAAAACTATTTTTTTTAATACATTGTACTGTATTGCATTGGAAATGTAAAGTGTACTTTTAATCTGTCCACATACATTTTGTACCATTTTTCAATAATAATACTTCTGTATTGTTTTTGATTGTTTTTGTTGGATGACTGGTATTTGTATTACTTATTGCTGCTGGCTCATGTAAGCATTTTATTTTGTGCATTTCTTTAACTCAATCAGACTCCATTACCCTTTTTTACAAGCTATTTGCAGGATTTACATTTTATACAAATGTGGAACTTTATCCTATGTGCAGATATCTGATGGTGGGCTTGATATAAACAATGTTTCATATATTAAGGTATTTCAGTGCAGTGTTTTTTTTTCTCTTTCTTATATTATTTAATACTTAAATCTAAACTGTGATTATTTCCCTTTTAGTTTTGGTCCTCACTTAATGCATCACTTACAGGTGCTGTCATAGGAGGTTCCCATTCTTTTCATATAACTATTTCTCCTCTGATTGTGGAGCAGATCCACTCATAGACACATTCTCTTGTGCATACTGTAAACAGAAACCTCTTGTGTTTTGTAGTTCACTAGGACTTTTATACTGACTACCCCTTTAAATATCCCTATGTAACGGGTTGTGTGGATTTCTTTCAGTCAGGTGATGGATTCAACCCTTGACCGCATTGTAAGCATTTTATATTGTGACGATTTTTACCAGGACTACAGTGTATTTGTAATTTTAAATCAGCCTAATATCTAATATATTAATATATATAATATTGAATGACTGTGATTAAAACTCTGGGGGAGATTTGCTAACATGCTGGAACATGTGAGACACAGCAATCCTGTATTGCAGCCAATCACTTAATTTACTGAGCACGGTTTCCTAGTAACTAATTTGCCTTGTTAGTCATCACAACTGGGCATAATATGTGAGAGTTAAGTATGTGTTATATGGAAAACATTTAAATCTAAAAGTAATGGCCTCTGCTGTACCCCTCGCCACCTCAGAGGTGGGGAGGGGTATAGCAGTGGCAATGCATGATATAAACTGTGTTTTTTAAATGATATTTTCTAGCTAAAGACTTGGGCCCTGTTAAATACTGTCCTATTCTAACCGTATTTCCTGATCACCAGTTAACATACATCTGACTGCTTAAATAAACTCCAAAACAGTATAAACTTCTAAATGAAATATTTATTATCACACGATTACAAAGTGAGAGAAGCGTCTTGAGTTACAAGGATTTAACTAATGTCTAAGTGTATGAATGCCAAGGTGTAGTGTATCCTAGCTTGCCTATTTCTCTTGCCACTAATAATTCTGCCCAGGTCAGTAAATGTTGCCCAATTATACCCATCCTAACCACACCTTGTAGATTGTCCCAGCCAATCAGATTGTAACATTTTGTAGGATCATTGTTTGCCACTTGGGTATTTTCCAACTCAGATGGGCTGTAGATGTCAGTACATCTCCAAGAGTAGAATCTTTGACCTCATGGCAAACGTTGGCCAAATGTTAATTCCAGCCTTGATTCAACACCTGATTGATGAGGTGCATTTACTGACAAAACCAGCAGGGTGCTTTGCGTGAACAGAGGTTCTCATTCTTTGATCTACATTGTTTTTGTCAGATGCTATCATATCCAACAGCCTTTGGCTGAAACTGATTATGTAAATGTACTTCCTTTGGATAGAGAATGAAACCAAGTCTTATTATTTCAGAACTAACACTTGTAACAGGCCTCTATTCAATTGAGAAATTGTAAGTTACTGGAGCCCGTATTGTAGACTGTAAACTAATTTGCTATTCAATTGGCATCTTTTATCGAGCCGCAGACGATCTACGGGTTACAGGCTGAAACTCCCTGTGGTTTTCAACATCATAACTCACAGCCCATCTAAGCCTTTGATCTTTCAAGCCCGCAATAGTTACAATCGCTAACATCGCAAATCGCTGTTCAATTGCTACAATTCCTCAAACCCGCAAATGTTTTCACCACTGTAAATGGCAACCTTAGAAGAAAATCCTACGAGTACCAGATAGGACTCGCAAGGGGATTCGTAGCACCAGTTCGTAGCACTGTAAATGCAATAAAAAAATCAATACTGCACTTTAAAAGATGGGGAAAGCGATGAAAGACATTAGAATAAATTGCTCAACACTCTCAAGCTCGCAAATCTGCAATACATTTTTTTTTTATGTTATGCCGAATTGCGAGTCTGATCACATACAGTCAGGTCCATAAATATTGGGACATCAACATAATTCTAATCTTTTTGGCTCTATACACCACCACAATGGATTTAAAATGAAACGAACAAGATGTGCTTTAACTGCTGACTTTCAGCTTTAATTTAAAAGTATTTACATCCAAATCAGGTGAACGGTGTAGGAATTACAACAGTTTGTATATGTGCCTCCCACTTTTTAAGGGACCAAAAGTAATGGGACAGATTAACAGTCATAAAACAAACTTTCACTTTTTAATACTTGGTTGCAAATCCTTTGCGGTCAATTACAGCCTGAAGTCTGGAACGCATAGACATCACCAGACGCTGGGTTTCATCCCTGGTGATGCTCTGCCAGACCTCTATTGCAAATGTCTTCAGTTCCTGCTTGTTCTTGGGGCATTTTCCCTTCAGTTTTGTCTTCAGCAAATTAAATGCATGCTCAATCGGATTCAGATCAGGTGATTGACTTGGCCATTGCATAACATTCCACTTCTTTCCCTTAAAAAACTCTTTGGTTGCTTTTGTAGTAAGCTTCGGGTCATTATCCATCTTCACTGTGAAGCGCCGTCCAATGAGTTCTGAAGCATTTGGCTGAATATGAGCAGATAATATTGCCTGAAACACTTCAGAATTCATCCTGCTGCTTTTGTCAGCAGTCACATCATCAATAAATACAAGAGAACCAGTTCCATTGGCAGCCATACATGCCCACGCCATGACACTACCACCACCATGCTTCACTGAGGTGGTATGCTTTGGATCATGAGCAGTTCCTTTCCCGTCTCCATACTCTTCTCTTCCCATCATTCTGGTACGAGTTGATCTTAGTCTCATCTGTCCATAGGATGTTGTTCCAGAACTGTGAAGGCTTTTTTAGGTGTTGTTTGGAAAACTCTAATCTGGCCTTCCTGTTTTTGAGGCTCACCAATGGTTTACATCTTGTGGTGAACCCTCTATATTTACTCTTCTCTTGATTGTTGACTTTGACACACATACACCTACCTCCTGGAGAGTGTTCTTGATCTGGCCAACTGTTGTGAAGGGTGTTTTCTTCACCAGGGAAATAATTCTTCGGTCATCCACCACAGTTGTTTTCCGTGGTCTTCCGGGTCTTTTGGTGTTGCTGAGCTCACCGGTCCGTTCTTTCTTTTTAAGGATGTTCCAAACAGTTGATTTGGCCACACCTAATGTTTTTGCTATCTCTCTGATGGGTTTGATTTGTTTTTTCAGCCTAATGATGGCTTGCTTCACTGATAGTGACAGCTCTTTGGATCTCATATTGAGAGTTAACAGCAACAAATGCAAATAGCACACTTGAAATGAACACTGGAGCTTGTATCTGCTCTTTGTAAATGGATAATGAGGGAATAACACACACCTGGCCATGGAACAGCTGAGCAGCCAATTGTCCCATTACTTTTGGTCCCTTAAAAAGTGGGAGGCACATATACAAACTGTTGTAATTCCTACACCGTTCACCTGATTTGGATGTAAATACCCTCAAATTAAAGCTGAAAGTCTGCAGTTAAAGCACATCTTGTTAGTTTCATTTCAAATCCATTGTGGTGGTGTATAGAGCCAAAAAGTTTAGAATTGTGTCGATGTCTCAATATTTATGGACCTGACTGTATGGGATCTCTAAACGCTAATTGATTGACGTGTAACCTCCATGTTTTACTGACGTAATGATGACGATCTTATATACTATTGTCTGTTTCTAAATTGGTGGTTATGGCCTTCCTTAATTGACCATGATCACCATCTGAATTGCTACTTTTGATTGCATGGTTTACACTATTGGCCCGTATATTGCGGCCTGTAATCTGCGGGCTTACAATTTAATAGGGACCTTGATCTGCTATTAGTAATATTAATTAATGGTGTATATATATAATCACATAAGATAGTTGTCAAACGTCATGCTTACGACAAAATCGCAGTTTGACAACTACGAGTGATCGCTGCGCTGCACGGCATCAGCTATGCATGCGGATTGTGCGGGGGCGCGCGCACAAGCAATCAATCGCACACGCACCACCAGATGGCATGCACGAACGGCTTGTTGTGCACGGCCACCGGATGGGCGAGCATGCGCACAAGCTGCCGCCCGTGCACCCACACGGGAGGGAGAGAAGGTAGTTAGAGACACAGAGGAGGGGGGTGAGACACACGGAGAGGAGGGGGGTGAGACACACGGAGAGGAGGGGGGTGAGACACACAGAGGAGGAGGGGGTGAGAGACACGCAGGGGAGTGAGAGGAGGCGGAAGAGACACGGGAGCGAGAGGAGGGTGGAGACACACAGAGGAGGGGGAGAGACACGGGAGGGAGAGGAGGGGGAGATACACAGGGGAGGGAGAGGAGGGGAGAGACACAGGGGAGGGAGAGGAGGGGAGAGACACAGGGGAGGGAGAGGAGGGGAGAGACACAGGGCAGGAAGAGGAGGGGGGAGACACAGGGGAGAAGAGAGGGGGGAGAGACGGGAGTGGGAGGAGGGGGGAGAGAAATGGGAAGGAGAAGAGGTGAGAGACACACAGAGAAGGGAGAAGAGGGGTGAGAGACACTGGAGGGGAGGGAGAGGAGAGGGGGAGACACAGGAGAGTGAGATGAGGGGGAAGAGACACAGGGGAGTGAGATGAGGGGGAAAGAGACACAGGGGAGTGAGAGGAGGAGGGAGACACAGGGGAGTGAGAGGAGGGGGGATGTGACAAAGGGAAGTGAGAGGAGGGGGGAAGATAGACATAGAGGAGTGGGGAGACACACAGGGGAGGAGGGGGAGAGACACAGATGAGGGTGGAAGAGACACAGAAGAGTGAGAGGAGGGGGAAGACACACAGAGAAGAGAGAGGAGGGGGAGACACAGAGGAGGGAGAGACCCAGAGGAGGGGGTAGAGACACAGGGGAGAGAGAGGATGGGGAAATAGACACAGGGGAGGGGGGAGACACAGGGGAGTAAGAGGAGGGGGGAGACACAGAGGAGTGAGAGGAGGGGAGAAGAGACACAAGGGAGGGAGAGGTGGGGGGAAGGGCCAGAGAAGGGGGGAGAGACACAGAGGAGGTGGAGACACACAGGGGAAGAGAGGGAGACACACAGGCCAGGAAGTGGGAGAGACACAGAGGAGGGGGGAAGAGACACAAGGGAATGAGAAGAGACACACCAGGGAGTGAAAGGAGAGGGGAGTCACATAGAGGAGGGAGAGTAGGGGGAGGCACACAGGGGAGGGAGAGACACAGGGGAAGGAGGGGGCAGAGACACAGGGGAGGGAGAGGAGGGGGACAGACACAGGGGAAGGAGGGTGGAGAGACACAGAGGAGGGGGAGACACAGGGTAGGGAGATGAGGGGGGAGATACCGGGGAGGGAGAGGAGGGGGAGAGACACAGGGGAGGGAGAGGAGTTTGGAAACACAGGGAAGGGAGATGAGGGGGAAGAGACACAGGGGAGGGAGAGGAGGAGGGAGAGAGAAACAGGGGAGGTGGAGAAACACAGGGGAGGAGGGGGTGACACACAGAAGAGGGGGGGAAAGGGGAGTGAGAGGAGGGGGAAAGAGACACGGGGAGGGAGAGGAGGGGGGAAGAGACAGAGCGAAGGAACATAGACACAGAAAAGGGGGAGACACACAGGGGAGGAGTGGGGAGACACACAGGGGAGGAGGAGGAGATTCATAGAGGGGAGACACACGGAGGAGAGAGAGGAGGGGGGAGACACAGGGGAGGGAAAGAGACCCAGGCGAGGTAGAGGAAGGGGGAGAGACCCAGGGGAGGGAGGGGAGGGGGAAGAGACACATTGGAGGGAGAGGAGGGGGAAAGGGCCAGAAGGGGGGGAAAGACATACAGAGGAGGGGAAAGGGGAGAGATACTAAGGAGGAGGGGGCAGACACACAAGTGAGTAGGGGGAAGAGACACGGGGGAGGGAGAGGAGGGGGAAGAAACACATGGGAGGGAGAGGAGGGGAGAGACCCAGGGGAGGGAGAGGAAGGGGGGAGAGACACAGGGGAAGGAAGGAAGAGGAGGGGGGAGGGGCCAGAGAAGGGGGGAGACACAGAGGAGGAGGAGACACACAGGAGGAGAGAGACACTGGTGAGGAGGGGGAGACACACAGGGGAGGAGGTGGGAGAGACACAGATGAGAAGGGAAGAGACACAAGGGAGTGAGAAGAGACACACAGGGGAGTGAAAGGAGGGAGAGACAAACAGAGGAGGGAGAGGAGGGGAAGAGACACAGGGGAAGGAGAGGAGGAGGACAGACACAGGGGAAGGAGGGGGAGAGACACAGAGGAGGGAGAGGAGGGGGAGACACAGGGGAGGGAAACGAGGGGGAGACACAGGGGAGAGAGAGGAGGCGGAAAGACACAGGGGAGGGAGAGGAGAGGGGAGACACAGGGGAGGGAGAGGAGGGGGGAGACACAGGGAAGTTAGAGGAGGGGAAAAAGACACAGGGGAGAGAGAGGAGAGTGGAAAGACAGGGGAGGGAGAGGAGGGGGGAAGAGACACAGGGTAGGGAGAGGAGGGTAAAGGGCCAGAGAGGGGGGGAGAGAGACACAGGGGAGGGGGAGACCAACAGGGGAGGAGGGGGGTGACTCACAGAGGAGGGGAGAAGAGACACAGGGGAGTGAGAGGAGGGGGAAAGAGACACGGGGAGGAAGAGGAGGGGGGGAAGAGACAGAGGGAACATAGACACAGAGGAGGGGGAGACACACAGGGGAGGAGGGGAGAGACACAGAGGAGAGATAGGAGGGGGGGACACCGGGGAGGGAGAGAAAGGTGGGAGAGACCAGGGGAGGGAAGGGAGAGGAGTGGTGAAGAGACACAGGGGATGGAGAGGAGGGGGAAATCGCCAGAGGGGGAGAGATACTGGGGAGGAGGGGGGAAGAGACACACGGGAGGGAGAGGAGGGAAGAAACACAGGAGGGAGGGGGGAAGAGACACAGGGGAGGGAAAGGGGGGAAGACACACATGGGAGAAGAAACACAGGGGAGGGAGATGGGGGAAGAAACACAGGGGAGGGAGAGGGGGGAAAGAGACACAGGGGAGGGAGAGGGGGGTAAGAAACAGGGGATGGAGAGAGGGGGGAAGAAACACAGGGGAGGGAGAGGGGGAAGAGACACAGGAGGGAAGAGACACGGGAGAAGGGGGAAAAGACACATGGGAGCGAGAGGGGTAGAGACACAGGGGAGGGAGAGGGGCAGAAAAAAAGACACAGGGGAGGGTGGTAAGACACAGGGAGGAAGTAGAGAGGGGAGAGGCTCTCAATGAGTGCCAAACCAGTCCAATGTGGAATCTCACATGATACAATCAAAGTTATCTAAATATAAGGATTTCTATTATGTGTATGTTCCCATATTACATATCTGCTAATGTTGGTATTGTATTATGTATTATTATTATTATCTTTATTTTTATCGCGCCAACATATTCCGTAGCGCTGTACAAGCATGTGACATTTTTTGTACCAAAATAGAAATAACCAGTAGTGAAAGTCTGATGCCCTGATCTATCTATCTATCTAGATACATAGGCCCTCATTCAATTATCGGCTGTAAAACGGCCGCAAAGCTGCGATTCCTTGCGGCCGTCTTACGGCCCCGTGTAGAGCTACTTTTACCTTGCAATTCAATTATACGGCGCTGCAAGGATATCCCCTTCCGGCCGGCCGCATATCATGCAAACGGCCGGAAGCTTTTCCCAGCGCCCGTAAATCTTGTTTTCCGGCCGCAAAGTCCTAAAACTGAAAATGCAAATATAAAATCGAGAATGCACTGTAAAGCTCCGTAAATGCTAGGCATCATAATGGGGGACACGAAGATTAATAGCAACACCCTCTCAAGCTTGCACATCAGCCCAAATCAGATATATTATTTACGGATTACTTTACGTCCCGTAGTTCCGCGGGCTGGTCCTTGTTCAAACCCGTACGGGTTCAGACATGAAGGACCGCAAACCCAGCATTGTAATAGCCAATATTTATTCAATCCAGCACTGCAAAGCACTGTAAATGATGGGAACATAATGGGGGGGCATGAGGATTACTAGCCAAACATTCTCAAGCTTGCACATCGCCAAATTGTATTTTAATTTTAAAATCCGTACAAGCCCCACGGACTTCACTGACCAAGCCCGTAGCTCCGTATTCAAGCCTGTGCGGGCTGTCCTCCAAGCCCGCAGCTCGTTTTTAAAGGCCGTACGTGCTTGGAGGTTAAAGGTATCCATTTTGTTACTGTTTTTGCAGTCTGCATGGTTTAAGCCTGTAACCCTAAAATGGAGGCCCAAGCATTACAGCCTCCAAATTAACAAGACTTCAAATTAGTTTAATATTCCTCATATGTTTGATTGGTCAGCACACATACAGGTTCCATTGTAGCCTCTAAAACAGCCCCATAATAGAATATGTCACCCCAACATTGGCGCGCACAGCAAATGTGTTTTGACAACATGTAGCTGACATGAGCGGTCCCACATCATTGCGCAGTTCTAATATTTTTGACTAGTGCGCGTCGATGAAAGGGCGCAAGTGATATGACCTAATGCCATAAATCCTTCTAACCCTTGTAGCAGCAGCCTAATCCTAACCCTTACACCCCACCGCCTAATCCTAATCATGAGATCCGCTAGCCTCCTGTCGGGCCTGCTGTTGTTGATGCACGCATGTGTCGGTGCGCAGATGACAGCGCACATTCGATGCACGCTATATGGTTGATCGATAGAATGCACATCTCGCTCATCACATCTACATTAGAGAATACAAATAGTGGCCAAATCAGACCGCCACTTGGCATATATCAAGTACCAGGGGAATATTTCATTATATGTGGTTAAGTTCTTCAGTTGTGTCCGACTCTCCGTGACCCTATGGACTGCAGCACATTCAGCTAGGTCTCTGCCTGTGCTGTTCTCCAAAGTTTGAAGGCCAAAGAGATTGGAGTGGGTTGTCAGTTCCTCCTCTAGTGGATTGGGATTTGTCTGATCTCTCTGCTATGACCTGCCCACCTACAGTAGCTCACAGCTTCATTCAGGTACACAAGCTGCTTTACCACCACCACCACTTAGCAAGTCTCACCCATGTAAATTGATAAATAGCAGAACAGTTTGGAAGTTCACCAAATGTGAATAACTAGACACCTGGCACATGGCTCCCACCAGGATGGGCGTAGCAGAGATTATGCCTGATGGCGGTGAGTTTGCTGTCGATCCCAGAGCTTGCGGCCCTTCCTGATGGGTCAGAGTAGATATGTGTGGTGCATGTTCCCCTGGTCCCCTTCAGCATTGCTAAGTGGTGTGAAGGGGCTTGTGTACCTGAATGAAGCTGGGAGCTATAACATGTAGGGCCACTGTAGGTGGGCAGGTCATAGCAGAGAGATCAGACAAGGTCCAATCCACTTGAGAAGGAACTGACAAACCACTCCAATCTCTTTGGCCTTCAAACTTTGGAGAACAGCACAGGCAGAGACCTAGCTGAATGTGCTGCAGTCCATAGGGTCATGGAGAATCGGACACAACTGAAGAACTTAACCACATATAATGAAATATTCCCCTGGTACTTGATATATGCCAAGTGGCGGTCTGATTTGGCCACTATTTGTATTCTCTAATGTAGAAGTGATGAGCTAGATGTATATGCAATTAGATAGAGATTTAAGGGATCCCAATAGAGCTCATGTGCGTGGCAAAGGGTTCATATGACCTGACTCATGTTTTACTCTTGCTATTGAATTGGGTAGTGTGGCTTTAATCATATTATGCATGTTGCAGCATGGTTTGTCAGATTGGCATGTGCATGACCATTACAACATATGATAACCAAAGGATATTTAGCCAATGCATGTTCATTATTGGGCAACTAACTGTATTCACACATATGCTAACTGATGTGGGTGAAGGAGTTTGTGTACTTCAATGAAGCTGTGAGCTAGCCTACATCGGGCCAGTGTAGGGGGGTATGTCTTTTTTTTTTTTTTTTTTATTATTTATTTTTATCTTTTTTATAAACATATTTATAATTACACCATACAAGAGAGAATAATAGGCAATACACGAATATACACATATCCTCTTAATGTCTCTGGTATCTCTCAAGTTTAAAATTTTACAATCAACAGAAAACAAAGGGGGGGAGAAAGGGAGGAAAGAAAAAAAAAAAAAGAAAAAGAAAGAAGAGAGAAAAAAAAAAAAAAGAGAAAGAAATTTCACTCTCTCTATCCTTACCTCTCCCTTGGTGTTCGTCGCGGGAACATTGTCAATAGATATCTCATCGCCCCCATTTATCTAGCTTGATGTTAAATATTGGTCCCAGAGCTGCCATTTTATTATACGAGTGGCCTTAGGGATATTATCTCGGGAGTTAACCAGCGGTTCTAGTTTCATCATTTCTCTATTTTTTGAGATAGTGTTCTCTAATTCTTTCCAGGAGGGTACTTGTGGTTGTTTCCAATATTTCAATAATAACCATTTAGCAACTAGACAAATGTGTGATATTAATAATCTTTCCCCTAATGGGAAGATTTCCATTTGCGAATGTAAAATAAGTATTAGCGGATTACAAGGAATTTGTTTACCAATGAGAGCCGAAAGTTCTTTACTTACTTTCGTCCAGAATATTTTAATTTTTTTGCAATCCCACCACATATGAATAGTTGTGCCTGATAGACCGCATTGTTTCCAACATAGGCCATCTAGGTTGTTATATATTGTTTTTAGTCTATAAGGGACGTAGTACCATCTATGGATTAACTTGACCATCATTTCATTGTATGAAGAATTAATTGATGATTTCTTAACAATACTAAAAAATTTTGTCCAATCTTCCGCCAATGTTATGATTTTCAAGTCATCTTCCCAGGCTAATATACCCACACTCTTTTCAAAGGGAGTGTTTTCATCAATTATATTACTAAATTTGGAAATAATGTGTGACGATTCATCTTTGATTAAATACTCTTCCATTTTCCAGATTTTATTCATATTAATATTTTTGTATCCTAGGGAAGTAAGGTGTCTTTGTAGACCTTCATAGTCTAACCAAGTAATTTTATCTATATTAAATTTCTCTTTGAGTCTTTTCAATTCCATTAAGTTTCCTTTTTCAAATAGATCTCCTACTTTTCTAATATTATATAGTTTTAGTAAGGATAGAAATAATCCATTCAAATTATTTTTAAGGAAATCTATTGGTGCTGCCAAAGAAGGGGACTGCACTATTGGTAGTTTTGTTTTATTTTTATGCCATATGTTGATAATATATTTAATATTAGGAGGCAATTCTAAATTCCCTTTCTGTTTGTACTCGGAAGTCCATAATATATTATCTATTGGGATTCTACCGATAGGGAATCCTCTAATATTAACCATCTAGGACTATTTTGTTTATAATTATATCCGGCTGCTTGTGTTAATATAATTTTTTTATTTAACTCTTTAATAGAGGGAGCATTTAGACCCCCTTTCTCCAATTTCTTGCATATTGTAGATTTTTTAATTCTTGGTTTTTTCCCCAGATAAATATAGTCATCTAGTATGTCTTGAATGTTCTTTATGCAATAAACCGGTATTTTACCTGGGAGACATCTCATTATATATGTAATTTTAGGAATTAAACTCATGTTAACTGCGTTTATTCTAGATAACCATGGTAGCTGTATAAATCTCCAATCATTCACCTGTCTTCTTATTTGTTTCGATATATCATTATAATTATCTTTAAAGATATTTTTTATATAGTCTGGGAATTTTACCCCCAGGTGTATTATATGGGAGGACTTCCAGCAGTAGGAATATGCATTCATTAACCTATTTTTTCTTCTAATGGTATGTTATGGGTCAAGACTTCGGTTTTCTGTTGGTTAATTTTAAAATAGGAAAATTTACCAAATTCCTCCAGGCTGGTCTGTAGTGCTCTACAGGAGTGTTCAGGGTTTGTTATTGTTATAATAATATCATCCGCATATTCCATTATTTTATATTCTTCTTGTCCTATTTCGATCCCTCTGATTTCTGCCGAGTCTCTAATTTTAATCAGTAAAGGTTCGAGGAATAAGACAAAGAGCAATGGTGACAGTGGACAACCCTGACGAGTACCGTTTGATATTAAAAATTTACCCGAGCTAAATTGTGAAGATGAAATATGTGCTATAGTATTTAAATAAAACCCCTTTATTTAAAACCCCTTTATTTAAATACTATAGGGGGGTATGTCTTATCAGAGACGTCAGACTAATCCCAATCAACTAGAGAAGGAACTGGAAAACCACTCCAGTGTCACCTGTCCTATTCATTGTAGGCCCTCGGGGGAATGTTCCTACTCCACAGTATCGCTAATCAGACTTGTCATGGGTATTAACACTATATTAGTAGTAGATATGATATTTGGGATCAGATGATATCTCAAGCTATTCTGACTCCTCAACAGTTTTACATGTATTGATCTATTGCATGTTAACTATGGCTCATCAGTTTACATTTAGAGGAATGTGACACTAATGTAATGCATGTGGATTTCCCTGAACCAAACATATTCATAACACACGGACGCAGTCAGAAAGGTCTAACAAAGCTTTATTTTTTACACAGACCACAATCAGCAGTGGTCAAGATTGTGCATTCACATAACAGTATAACCAAGCTTTATTTGATAGACAGACCACAATCAGCAGTGGTCAAGATTGTGCATTCACATAACAGTATAACAAAGCTTTATTTGATAGACAGACCACAATCAGCAGTGGTCAAGATTGTGCATTCACATATCAGTATAACAAAGCTTTATTTGATAGACAGACCACAATCAGCAGTGGTCAAAACTGCATTAATATCATGGGTGTGGTGTGGGCGGGTCCTTGAAGAGCAAGAGGCTGGAAAAAAGGGGAAACCTACAGGGGTCAATCTAATAGTCTAGAATAAGCATGATGCATAGCACCTACCAGGGTCACATGCTGCAACCGGAACCAGATATCTCTTCATTTAACTGAAGAAACCATTTATGTGCATAGCACTTACAACTTGTAACTAGATCTGCTCAATTAAACAGATGATTCAACCTTTGGACTGTGTAATCCAATCCAGTTTCACACATACAGTGTGTTGAACAAACAAAAATCTGAAAGAAGTGTTCAAATCAAAAAATGCGGAGAAGGATCAAAAACAATTTAGAATCACGATGTATGTACAGTACAGTTCTAAATACTGTACCAATATACCAACTCACCTGATTCCCATCTGCAAGCATTACTAACCATTAGCTAGGTCTGTGGATAATCAGAAATATGGGCAAATAGCCATTATTATGGAGAGGACACAAAGGTCAGCAGCCAGATTCACTGTTTCTTACATCAGACCCAAAGATCTGTTCTCAGACTGCTATTGAGGTCAGGATCACATGCGTCACTAGTGCATATATTAATGCTGGCTGTTATTAACATGCCATTGTGAGACTTTGCAAGTCCACCACCATAGCGGTATTAGTCTACATTTAAGCTACCAACAATCATGTCGGAGATATCTGGCTATATGATAGCTGTAAAATTGCGGGAGCTACATGTTAAGGGGGCTGCCATTGAAGGCATGTCTACCTGAGAGGCACTGGGAAAACCCTCCACCTCATAATTCCTCCACAATGCTTGCAGATGTAGGAGATGCCTTCATGGACCTAAAATAAAAAAATAAAATAAAAGACAAAACCTAACAATTAAGGCCTGAAAACATCATAGGGCCTGCAGCATCTCTTCTCAACAGCACTCCTTAGTGACAATGTATTGGTCACACTACTAATTAACAGCCTCATTAAATTGCTATGTAACAAATTGAATAGGGCTCTATATAAGCACACAGCATCTTTTTGAAAGCAAGTTTTTAGTTAGGGAACTTCTATGCAAAAGCCAGGTCTTCACTAACTAAAAACTTCTGTAAAACAAATATGCTATGTGCTTATATAGAGCCCTATTTAATTGCCCAAATCACATTTTAATGAGGCCCTTTGTGTTCTGTTTAACCTGTGACCAATTGATGGTCACTGAGGAGTGCTGTTGAGAGGGCTAAAACATGTCTGCAGACCCTATGGGCGTCATTCAATTGCGATATGGCCGATTGAAAAGGGCTCTATATAAGCACAGAGCATATATTTAGTTACAGACGTTTGTAGTTAGTGAAGACCTTGCTTTTGGAGAGAAGTTCACTAACTACAAACATCTGCAGAAAATATGCTCTGTGCTCAAATTGATCCCTTAGCAATCGGCCACATTGCAATTGAATGAGGCCCTATGTCCTCCTCCGCTTGGGCCCAGGACCCACATCACCTGTGCCCATCCTCCGTCTCCCCTCTGGTGGTGATGGTGGGGGGGGGGGGGGCGGTGCCAGGCAGCGGTGGTCTGGGCAGTGGTGGACACATGGGAGGAGAGGAGGGGCCAGGCTGCTCTTGGCTGGGGGATTGGGAGATCCCCGTTGATGCTGGGCTGGGGACCATCGCCTGTCTGAGCAGCCTGACCTGAAGGTGTTCGATGGTCATGTGGTGCCTCCTCACCTCCCTGGACAGCCTGGCCAGGCTGTGGGTCATCTGTGACCTGAGGGCGGAGATGCTGGCATCCATCCGGAGCTGGTTGGCCTCGATCCTCTGGCTGCTGGCCAGCAGCTCATTCAGGACGGCCAGCGTCTCCACCTGCACAGCCTGGCTCTGCGGCGACGACACCGCTGGAGCCGGTGGGGAGAATGTGCCCGGTGGTGACCAGGCCAGCACACTTTGTGGGGAAGGAGGTGCTGTCCCTTGGGGGGATGAGGGCCCCAGAGCAAGCCTTTCGAGGATGGGCATAGGCCCAGGGCTTGTGGCAGGTGACCCCGCAAGGTCAATGACCAGCCCATCCTCTGACCCAGAGCCCTCTGATCTTCTTTCCTCCTCCCCCTGTGCTGGAGGATCCTGGTACGGGGCTGATGGCCCCGCCTCCTCTCTCTGGTCACAGGACCCAGAGCTCCTCCTGGATGCTGAGAGATAGGGAAGAAAGGTACATGTCATTAGTATGTTGATTAGCGCATTGATGTGTTCATTTCTAATTATCTGACATCTAGCCTTGAATATGGATGATTCACTGATTAGCTATCTTATACTAGCTGTTATCTATTCTTAGGTTTCTGTTCTGGATGGTTCTCGGCTCACAACTCTATCTGTATTACGGCTGCTGTCTGAAACTGCATAGGCTGAACGGGCACACCAATACATGGACTCTGTATTACAGGGGTGTCCAAACTCTTTCCTGGATTGGAAGATATCCTTTCTGTGCACTGAGTGGTGAGTCAATCAGGATGAATGAAGAAGCGATTGACTCACCTGTGCGCAGCAGGGTTATTAAATCCAGCCATGTGTGTGGCCCACCAGGACCGAGTTTCGACACACCTGCTCTATTGCTTGATTACTGTTGTGGTGACCAGGAATGACAGTGATTTGTCAGCTTCATGAATTTAAGGATGCATCCATCTATCCCTTGTTATTTCATGGAGCTGACATGTCAGTGTCATGTCCATGTGTAGTGTGTGTGATGCACATGTGGTGGCATGTTGCTGTATGTCATATTCACCTGCCATGGAGGCTGGGTCCTGTTGCTCCACCGGGCCTGATGCTCCAGCTGCGTCGGAGGGTGCAAGCATGGCCCTTGCAATACCTTCATGGGCAAGGTACTTGACCCTCCGCCCCTCGGCCTCCTGCACCATCTTCTTCCTCACCGCGGCCCTGATGCTTTATTGACCGCAGACTCTGTCCACGGCCCGACACACCGTTCACCAGATCCACCACCTGCTGCCAAGCAGTAGCACGGGGCCCAGCCTTTACTTCCCTACCCCCCGAGGTGATGACTGGGCGGGCACGGATGGCCTCCAGAAGGACCCTGTTCTCCTCCCGGCTATAATTGTGGGCCCTGGACCTGCCGCCAGCATCTTGCTCTTCAGACTGGGGATGAGGACCCTCTCCACTCTCCCTCCTCCTCCTCCTTCCTCCTCCTACTCTCCTCTCCTCCCTCCTTCCTCTCCTCTCCTCCCTCCCTCCTCCTCTCCTCTCCTCCCTCCTTCCTCTACTCTCCTCTCTTCTCCCTTCTCCTCTCCTCTACTCTCCTCCCTCCTTCCTCTACTCTCCTCCCTTCTCCCTCCTCCTCTCCTCTCCTCCCTCCTTCCTCTACTCTCCTCCCTCCTTCCTCTACTCTCCTCCCTTCTCCCTCCTCCACTTCTCTCCTCCCTCCTTCCTCTCCTCTCCTCCCTCCTTCTCCTCCTCTCCTCCCTCCTCCTCCTCCTCCTCTCCTCCCTCCTCCTCGTCTCCTCCCTCCTTCCTCCTCCTCTCCTCCCTCCTCTCCTCCCTCCTCCTCCTCCTCTCCTCCCTCCTCCTCCTCTCCTCCCTTCTCCTCCTCCTCTCCTCCCTCCTCCTCCTCTCCTCCCTCCTCCTCCTCCACTACCTCCTCCTCCACTACCTCCCCCTCCTCAACTATTACCTCCTCCTCACTCCTCCCCTCCTCTTCCCCACCTCCACGCCCCGGGACTCCCTGCCACTCCACCACCCTCTGCTCCTCTCCCTCCATCACCACCTGAAAAGAAAAGAAAGAGAAATAAAGAAATCTTTTAGTGGGTTTGCCTGCTCCACGCTCGTCCCCCATTCTGATCGCCTCTAACACTATTTCTGCTTGGATATCAATGTTGTAACTAACTGCAGTAATCAACCTTAAGTGGACAGAGCCTGTGACAGCAGTGGGAGGGGTTTACAGCACCTCTCACTCTGGACCTGAGAGGCGCTGATGAAACACGCTAGATCAATACTTTCATAAACAATGTGGACGGGTCAGTTACAGTTTGCATATATACAAGGCATGCGGCTATTTACTGTGTGCTTCTATCATGTGTGGGGAGTGGCCCATGTCTGAGGCCACTAATATCCTATCTGCATTATATTCTGCACATATTCATGGGCATGGTACCTATCCTGAAGCCATCCTCTGTACCAGAGGTAGTAGGAACTACATGGTCCTGCTGTTCTAGGCTGAAAAAAAGTTCTTGTCAAGCCCCATTAAAGAAGCAGTTTTGAACACCTATGTGTATTGCAAATATGTGTAGAAATCTCACTCAAACTCAATCTACAACTCAATCAAACTCAAAATCAAACTCAAAATCAAACTCAATCAAACTCAAACTCAAAATCAAACTCAAACAAACTCAATCAAACTCAAACTCAATCAAACTCGATCAAACTCAAACTCAATCAAACTCAATCAAACTCAATCAAACTCAAAATCAAACTCAAAATCAAACTCAATCAAACTCAAAATCAAACTCAATCAAACTCAAACTCAAACTCAAAATCAAACTCAATCAAACTCAAAATTAAACTCAATCAAACTCAAACTCAAAATAAAACTCAATCAAACTCAAACTCAATCAAACTCAATCAAACTCAAACTCAAAATCAAACTCAATCAAACTCAATCAAACTCAAAATCAAACTCAATCAAACTCAAAATCAAACTCAATCAAACTCAAAATCAAAATCAAACTCAATCAAACTCAAACTCAAAATCAAACTCAATCAAACTCAAACTCAAAATCAAACTCAATCAAACTCAAACTCAAACTCAATCAAACTCAAACTCAAACTCAATCAAACTCAATCAAACTCAATCAAACTCAAAATCAAAATCAAACTCAATCAAACTCAATCAAACTCAAACTCAATCAAACTCAGTCAAACTCAAACTCAAAATCAAATTCAATCAAACTCAATCAAACTCAAAATCAAACTCAATCAAACTCAAACTCAAAATCAAACTCAATAAAACTCAAACTCAATCAAACTCAATCAAATTAAAACTCAAAATCAAACTCAATCAAACTCAATCGAACTCAAACTCAAAATCAAACTCAATCAAACTCAAACTCAAAATCAAACTCAATCAAACTCAAAATCAAACTCAATCAAACTCAAAATTAAAATCAAACTCAATCAAACTCAATCAAACTCAAACTCAATCAAACTCAAACTCAATCAAACTCAAACTCAAAATCAAACTCAATCAAACTCAATAAAACTCAAACTCAATCAAACTCAAAATCAAACTCAATCAAACTCAATCAAACTCAAACTCAAAATCAAACTCAATCAAACTCAAGCAAACTCAATCAAACTCAAACTTAAAATCAAACTCAATCAAACTCAATCAAACTCAAAATCAAACTCAATCAAACTCAAACTCAAAATCAAACTCAATCAAACTCAATCAAACTCAAACTCAATCAAACTCAATCAAACTCAAACTCAATCAAACTCAATCAAACTCAAACTCAAACTCAATCAAACTCAATCAAACTCAAAATCAAACTCAAAATCAAACTCAATCAAACTCAAAATCAAACTCAAACTCAATCAAACTCAAAATCAAACTCAATCAAACTCAAAATCAAACTCAATCAAACTCAAACTCAAAATAAAACTCAATCAAACTCAAACTCAATCAAACTCAATCAAACTCAAACTCAAAATCAAACTCAATCAAACTCAATCAAACTCAAAATCAAACTCAATCAAACTCAAAATCAAACTCAATCAAACTCAAAATCAAAATCAAACTCAATCAAACTCAAACTCAAAATCAAACTCAATCAAACTCAAAATCAAATTCAATCAAACTCAAACTCAAACTTAATCAAACTCAAAATCAAACTCAATCAAACTCAATCAAACTCAAACTCAATCAAACTCAATCAAACTCAATCAAACTCAAACTCAAAATCAAACTCAATCAAACTCAATCAAACTCAAACTCAATCAAACTCAAACTCAATCAAACTCAGTCAAACTCAAACTCAAAATCAAACTCAATCAAACTCAATCAAACTCAAAATCAAACTCAATCAAACTCAAAATCAATATCAATCAAACTCAAAATCAAACTCAATAAAACTCAAACTCAATCAAACTCAATCAAATTAAAACTCAAAATCAAACTCAATCAAACTCAATCAAACTCAAACTCAAAATCAAACTCAATCAAACTCAAACTCAAAATCAAACTCAATATCAAACTCAAACTCAAAATCAAAATCAAACTCAATCAAACTCAATCAAACTCAAACTCAATCAAACTCAAACTCAATCAAACTCAAACTCAAAATCAAACTCAATCAAACTCAAAATTAAACTCAATCAAACTCAAACTCAAAATAAAACTCAATCAAACTCAAACTCAATCAAACTCAATCAAACTCAAACTCAAAATCAAACTCAATCAAACTCAATCAAACTCAAAATCAAACTCAATCAAACTCAAAATCAAACTCAATCAAACTCAAACTCAAAATCAAACTCAATCAAACTCAAACTCAAAATCAAACTCAATCAAACTCAAACTCAAAATCAAACTCAATCAAACTCAAACTCAAAATCAAACTCAATCAAACTCAAACTCAAACTCAATGAAACTCAATCAAACTCAATCAAACTCAAAATCAAAATCAAACTCAATAAAACTCAATCAAACTCAAACTCAATCAAACTCAATCAAACTCAAACTCAATCAAACTCAGTCAAACTCAAACTCAAAATCAAATTCAATCAAACTCAATCAAACTCAAAATCAAACTCAATCAAACTCAAACTCAAACTCAAACTCAATAAAACTCAAACTCAATCAAACTCAATCAAATTAAAACTCAAAATCAAACTCAATCAAACTCAATCGAACTCAAACTCAAAATCAAACTCAATCAAACTCAAACTCAAAATCAAACTCAATCAAACTCAAAATCAAACTCAATCAAACTCAAAATCAAAATCAAACTCAATCAAACTCAATCAAACTCAAACTCAATCAAACTCAAACTCAATCAAACTCAAAATCAAACTCAATCAAACTCAATAAAACTCAAACTCAATCAAACTCAAAATCAAACTCAATCAAACTCAATCAAACTCAAACTCAAAATCAAACTCAATCAAACTCAAACTCAAGCAAACTCAATCAAACTCAAACTTAAAATCAAACTCAATCAAACTCAATCAAACTCAAAATCAAACTCAATCAAACTCAAACTCAAAATCAAACTCAATCAAACTCAATCAAACTCAAACTCAATCAAACTCAATCAAACTCAAACTCAATCAAACTCAATCAAACTCAAACTCAAACTCAATCAAACTCAATCAAACTCAAAATCAAACTCAAAATCAAACTCAATCAAACTCAAAATCAAACTCAAACTCAATCAAACTCAAAATCAAACTCAATCAAACTCAAAATCAAACTCAATCAAACTCAAACTCAAAATCAAACTCAATCAAACTCAATCAAACTCAAAATCAAACTCAATCAAACTCAAAATCAAACTCAATCAAACTCAAAATCAAAATCAAACTCAATCAAACTCAAACTCAAAATCAAACTCAATCAAACTCAATATCAAATTCAATCAAACTCAAACTCAAACTTAATCAAACTCAAAATCAAACTCAATCAAACTCAATCAAACTCAAACTCAATCAAACTCAATCAAACTCAATCAAACTCAAACTCAAAATCAAACTCAATCAAACTCAATCAAACTCAAACTCAATCAAACTCAATCAAACCCAAACTCAATCAAACTCAGTCAAACTCAAACTCAAAATCAAACTCAATCAAACTCAATCAAACTCAAAATCAAACTCAATCAAACTCAAACTCAAAATCAATCTCAATCAAACTCAAACTCAAAATCAAACTCAATAAAACTCAAACTCAATCAAACTCAATCAAATTAAAACTCAAAATCAAACTCAATCAAACTCAATCAAACTCAAACTCAAAATCAAACTCAATCAAACTCAAACTCAAAATCAAACTCAATATCAAACTCAAACTCAAAATCAAAATCAAACTCAATCAAACTCAATCAAACTCAAACTCAATCAAACTCAAACTCAATCAAACTCAAAATCAAAATCAAACTCAATCAAACTCAAAATTAAACTCAATCAAACTCAAACTCAAAATAAAACTCAATCAAACTCAAACTCAATCAAACTCAATCAAACTCAAACTCAAAATCAAACTCAATCAAACTCAATCAAACTCAAAATCAAACTCAATCAAACTCAAAATCAAACTCAATCAAACTCAAACTCAAAATCAAACTCAATCAAACTCAAACTCAAAATCAAACTCAATCAAACTCAAACTCAAAATCAAACTCAATCAAACTCAAACTCAAAATCAAACTCAATCAAACTCAAACTCAAACTCAATCAAACTCAATCAAACTCAATCAAACTCAAACTCAATCAAACTCAATCAAACTCAAACTCAATCAAACTCAGTCAAACTCAAACTCAAAATCAAATTCAATCAAACTCAATCAAACTCAAAATCAAACTCAATCAAACTCAAACTCAAAATCAAACTCAATAAAACTCAAACTCAATCAAACTCAATCAAATTAAAACTCAAAATCAAACTCAATCAAACTCAATCGAACTCACACTCAAAATCAAACTCAATCAAACTCAAACTCAAAATCAAACTCAATCAAACTCAAAATCAAACTCAATCAAACTCAAAATCAAAATCAAACTCAATCAAACTTAATCAAACTCAAACTCAATAAAACTCAAACTCAATCAAACTCAAAATCAAACTCAATCAAACTCAATAAAACTCAAACTCAATCAAACTCAAAATCAAACTCAATCAAACTCAATCAAACTCAAACTCAAAATCAAACTCAATCAAACTCAAACTCAAGCAAACTCAATCAAACTCAAACTCAATCAAACTCAATAAAAATCAAACTCAATCAAACTCAATCAAACTTAAACTCAATCAAACTCAATCAAACTCAATCAAACTCAAAATCAAACTCAAAATCAAACTCAATCAAACTCAAAATCAAACTCAAACTCAATCAAACTGAAAATCAAACTCAATCAAACTCAAAATCAAACTCAATCAAACTCAAACTCAAAATCAAACTCAATAAAACTCAAACTCAATCAAATTAAAACTCAAAATCAAACTCAATCAAACTCAATCGAACTCAAACTCAAAATCAAACTCAATCAAACTCAAACTCAAAATCAAACTCAATCAAACTCAAAATCAAACTCAATCAAACTCAAAATCAAAATCAAACTCAATCAAACTCAATCAAACTCAATCAAACTCAAACTCAATCAAACTCAAAATCAAACTCAATAAAACTCAATAAAACTCAAACTCAATCAAACTCAAAATCAAACTCAATCAAACTCAATCAAACTCAAACTCAAAATCAAACTCAATCAAACTCAAACTCAAGCAAACTCAATCAAACTCAAACTTAAAATCAAACTCAATCAAACTCAATCAAACTCAAAATCAAACTCAATCAAACTCAAACTCAAAATCAAACTCAATCAAACTCAATCAAACTCAAACTCAATAAAACTCAATCAAACTTAAACTCAATCAAACTCAATCAAACTCAAACTTAAACTCAATCAAACTCAATCAAACTCAATCAAAATCAAAATCAAACTCAAAATCAAACTCAATCAAACTCAAAATCAAACTCAAACTCAATCAAACTCAAAATCAAACTCAATCAAACTCAAACTCAAACTCAATCAAACTCAATCAAACTCAATCAAACTCAAAATCAAAATCAAACTCAATCAAACTCAATCAAACTCAAACTCAATCAAACTCAATCAAACTCAAACTCAATCAAACTCAGTCAAACTCAAACTCAAAATCAAATTCAATCAAACTCAATCAAACTCAAAATCAAACTCAATCAAATTTAAACTCAAAATCAAACTCAATAAAACTCAAACTCAATCAAACTCAATCAAATTAAAACTCAAAATCAAACTCAATCAAACTCAATCGAACTCAAACTCAAAATCAAACTCAATCAAACTCAAAATCAAACTCAATCAAACTCAAAATCAAACTCAATCAAACTCAAAATCAAAATCAAACTCAATCAAACTCAATCAAACTCAAACTCAATCAAACTCAAACTCAATCAAACTCAAAATCAAACTCAATCAAACTCAATAAAACTCAAACTCAATCAAACTCAAAATCAAACTCAATCAAACTCAATCAAACTCAAAATCAAAATCAAACTCAATCAAACTCAAACTCAAGCAAACTCAATCAAACTCAAACTTAAAATCAAACTCAATCAAACTCAATCAAACTCAAAATCAAACTCAATCAAACTCAAACTCAAAATCAAACTCAATCAAACTCAATCAAACTCAAACTCAATCAAACTCAATCAAACTCAAACTCAATCAAACTCAATCAAACTCAAACTCAAACTCAATCAAACTCAATCAAACTCAATCAAACTCAAAATCAAACTCAAAATCAAACTCAATCAAACTTAAAATCAAACTCAAACTCAATCAAACTCAAAATCAAACTCAATTAAACTCAAAATCAAACTCAATCAAACTCAAACTCAAAATAAAACTCAATCAAACTCAAACTCAATCAAACTCAATCAAACTCAAACTCAAAATCAAACTCAATCAAACTCAATCAAACTCAAAATCAAACTCAATCAAACTCAAAATCAAACTCAATCAAACTCAAAATCAAAATCAAACTCAATCAAACTCAAACTCAAAATCAAACTCAATCAAACTCAAAATCAAATTCAATCAAACTCAAACTCAAACTTAATCAAACTCAAAATCAAACTCAATCAAACTCAATCAAACTCAAACTCAATCAAACTCAATCAAATTCAATCAAACTCAAACTCAAAATCAAACTCAATCAAACTCAATCAAACTCAAACTCAATTAAACTCAATCAAACTCAAACTCAATCAAACTCAGTCAAACTCAAACTCTAAATCAAACTCAATCAAACTCAATCAAACTCAAAATCAAACTCAATCAAACTCAAACTCAAAATCAAACTCAATCAAACTCAAACTCAAAATCAAACTCAATAAAACTCAAACTCAATCAAACTCAATCAAATTAAAACTCAAAATCAAACTCAATCAAACTCAATCAAACTCAAACTCAAAATCAAACTCAATCAAACTCAAACTCAAAATCAAACTCAATATCAAACTCAATCAAACTCAAAATCAAACTCAATCAAACTCAATCAAACTCAAACTCAATCAAACTCAAACTCAATCAAACTCAAACTCAAAATCAAACTCAATCAAACTCAATAAAACTCAAACTCAATCAAACTCAATCAAACTCAAAATCAAACTCAATCAAACTCAATCAAACTCAAAATCAAAATCAAACTCAATCAGACTCAAACTCAAGCAAACTCAATCAAACTCAAACTTAAAATCAAACTCAATCAAACTCAAACAAACTCAAAATCAATCTCTCTCTCTCTATATATATATATATAGAGAGAGAGATAGAGAGAGATTTTGAGAGAGAGAGATCCAGATCTAATATTAAACAGAAAAATATAAATAACTTACCTCCCTCCACCGCAAAACTCCTCTCCCCACAAAAACAAACTCGCCAAACCTATAGGCCAACAGCAAAAAAAACACAATTGTACTTCTCGCCAGTGTATTCAGTAAATATAGAAATTGCCAAAACATACAAATAAAAGACAGCTTGATAGGATGAAAAGCATGTACAATGCAACTTACCTCCCTCCAAACCCCTAAGGGCCGGATATAATCAACCAAAAGCCTCCAAACACCTATAAACAAGCAAAAAAATCAATTTTACTTCTCGCCAGTGTATTCAGTAAATATAGAAATTGGCAAAACATACAAATAAAAGACAGCTTGATAGGATAAAAAGCATGTACAATGCAACTTACCTCCCTCCAAACCCCTAAGGGCCGGATATAATCAACCAAAAGCCTCCAAACACCTATAAACAAGCAAAGAAATCAATTTTACTTCTCGCCAGTGTATTCAGTAAATATAGAAATTGCCAAAACATACAAATAAAAGACAGCTTGATAGGATGAAAAGCATGTACAATGCAACTTACCTCCCTCCAAACTCCTACGTGCCGGATATAATCAACCAAAATAACCCAAAGCCTCCAAACACCTATAAACAAGCAAAAAACACAATTGTACTTCTTTACATCGGCATCCGTAAATGTAGTAACGGATTCCCGTAAAAAGAACTTAAACCGCGAATTTAGAATAAAGCAACTTACCAACTCTCAAACAACCAGCTCCTGGAACCGCGTGCTACCTCGTCAGAAATCGCAACACAGTCGAGGCGTGGGCGCATGTCATTCCTATTTATTCACTCCCACTGTCAATGAAATGGTCTATCCCGTAGGTGATTGGCTGTGCGACCTGTGGCGCGATGCGTGATTCCGCTATTGGATGGTTCGTGCCGGGCGCGGCTAGTCCGTCCCCCTTCCAGCTTGCGTGCGCGCCTAAACGTCACGGCCTTCCTACATTCTGAAGGCCGCGATTCGCGCCTGGCTAGATTTAATTTACGGCCGCATCCGTTGAAGTCCACACGATGCACTTACGGCATTGTAATGAAATAGTGAAAAAGTGTAAAGGAAGCAATAAAAGGCATTCGAATTACTGTAAAAACAATCCACAATGATCAAATATGTTAATAAAAGAGATTTTTTGTGTGTCATGTACATCCTCAAAATGGCGGCCAAATTAACCCTTTAGCCTCAGAAAGGCTAGAATGTGTCCCCTAAACATATCAACATTATCTGATTTACATCTCTTTTATCACATCTAGATTTTTGAACACAAATATTGTATATATTTCCACGCCACATTACATAGATCATGGAGCATGTGCCCAAATTCAAATGTGGGCCAGAATATTAGGGGTTACTAATTAAAATGGCTCAACAAATCCATAATCAGGGAACTTCATAACATGATGAAGCTTAGATACACCAGTGAGCTTTTCCATTTGTGAAATCCACCCGGATAATCACATCTGGGGTAATTAGCAAGCTATATAACCACACCATCATCCATGAATTAGCAAGTCTGAACCATCATGGATAGCAGCAACCTGAGTGCGGCGTATAGGTATGTGAGGAGAGCGCAGTGTCATAGGAATGGATATTTGTTTCGAATGTTGCAGAGTGGAAACCGGGCTGTCAGGCGGGCGACTGTGGAGTGGCTGAGGCGTGACAGAGAGGGGCGGCTGGGAGTGAATGTGGGTGAGCGTGCTGATGCAATCCATGGTGGTCCGGAACCAAGCCAGGTAAGTGGCTCATCACAGGATATGCCTAGGGTCATGGTGGGGGGTCAGTTAGGGGAGAGAGCTCCAGTGGCACAGGGACAGGGGGATATGAGGGCACCTGCAGACAGGGAGGAGGACCTTGATGTGGGTGATCAGCTGATGGGGGGGCCAGATGAGAGACCCCTAGAGGGTGTGGCACATGAAGTAGGGGCTCCTGCACAGCCAGACCCACAGGGGGGTGAGCAGGCCCAGGAGCCTGCCAGGAGGATTCGTGCACCCAGGGTGTACAGGGAGAGAGTCACATTAGAGGGGTTAACTGATGTGGAAGTGTATGAGCGTTTTAGGCTAACCCATGCCAGCCTGGAGGAGCTCTATGCGGTCCTGAGGGAGGAAATGGAGCCTTCCTCACGGACCAATAGAGCCATCCCAGGCATGACACGGATGTTAGCCGCCATACACATCCTATTATCTGGTAGTTTTCAGAACACTGCTAGCATAGTAGGAGGAATGTCTCAAGCAAGCCTTTCAAGGTGCCTGAGCACATTCCTCCATGCTATCGTTCCGAAAACTGCCAGATACATCAGTTTTCCCCACACTGGGGAAGAGATCTTGAAGGTGAAAGCAGATTTCTTTCGAATGGGAGGTATCCCCAATGTGCTTGTTGCTTTAGATTGTACACATGTAGCATTGATACCTCCTAGAGAGCAAGAAGCCATGTCCGAAATCGCAAACACTATCATTCCATCAATGTACAGGCTGTTTGGGATGCAGACATGCGCATACAAAATGTGGTTGCCGGCTTCCCGGGAAGTACTCATGATGCCCATATCCTGCGTCAGTCATCCACCCATCTTTATTTTGAGTCTGGAGAAGCTCCACCTGGGTGGCTACTGGGTGAGTACTAATAAAGGATCCCCTAAAATATACATAATGTTCCACTGTAATGCTATTCCATTGTTGCGTGAAAAATGCGCAACGACGCATGCCACAACAGACAAAATAGAGTCCCTCAATAGCGCGCACAACATCTGCGCGCAGGAGTTGAGATAAGGATTTAAGGGTGGACTTAGGGGTTTTAGGCTTAGGGGTCTTTGGGCTAAGGCTTTGGATTATGAGTGTTAGTGTTAGGCATGGGGTCTCATTGGTTTGGGTTAGAGGGTTTTGGCCCATTAGTCAATAGATTCTACAACTTGCGCTCTTTGCTGAACGCACATTTTGTCACACAATTTCCAACAGTGCGCTACTGTCGCCGGCTTCTGGCAGCTCCGTATTGTCCGCGCTCATTTGCCGTGCGCCATAAAGAAGGTGTGCCGACTGAGCCATTGCATCGTAGCTTGTTGCTGTGCCTAACCCGATGTGACGTGGTCATAGGAGTATGAAGTTCCAAGCCAGAGATCCCTAAACTAACGTCACATTAATCATTGCGTATATTTACAGATGCTTTAACGAGCAGCACAAACTCCCATTCATATCTACATCTCCCATTTTTGTTGCCTTCAGGTGATGCAGGATATAGGTGTTTGCCGTGGTTGTTGACCCCTGTGAACAATCCACGCACAGAGGGGAAGGAGAGGTACAATGCGGCCCATGCCAGAACCTGGAATGTAATAGAGCGCACCTTTGGACTCCTGAAGATGCGCTTCAGATGTTTACATTCCACTGGCGGGGCACTACAGTATACACCAGGGAAGGTTTGTCACATCATCATGGCCTGCTGTATTCTGCACAATATAGCAGTACAGGCAAACTGTCTGGGGAACATTGATGATGCTCCGCTTGAACTGGCGGAGCGTCCAGTACCTCCCGATGGTGGGGATAACGTTCAGGGGTCACAACTACGTGCCCACGTCATTCGTGAGTACTTCCCATGTAAGTCTGAAACTAATTACAACCAACTCAAATGTACATGGTTTATGGTTACTAATACATCTCTTTTCTCCTTCCCCATTGTCTTCCAGAATATCCAACAGTCCACAGTAGAGGATAGCTTTGTGATGTAACATATGTCTCGTGACGCATTCTTCATACTGGATCAAATCAGCCTGCTCTGATATCCGTTAATGGTAAGTATGTGCACATTCCCATACACATCATATATATTGATATCTGCCAACCTCAAGAAGCTAAGCTAAATGGATGGTCTGATGTATTCCACAATGTCAATGGATATAGGCCTCACAATCGTATTTGAAAACATCTGCCCAGAACAGTATTGTTCACATTGTCTGATCCATTCCACATCCCATGGAGGTCAATGCAATTCCTAGCAATCTGGATATATGAACATACCAGCATACTGTAAACCATAATAAATGTACCTCATGTGATGCAAAGAGGGGATGTCCCCTGTTCTTTGTCAGCGGTAAAAGCATTCTCAGTCAGATAACATGAATAGTCTCAAGGATGTGTTAACTAGGAATCATTGTGCAATATATCATATGAATTGTGTGACTCATCTCATCATATTGCCATTACAGAACTGTTGCCGTGTGTCAACACATTGTTTACCCACACAGACATGGGAAACGACCTTGCCAGCAACAGAACATCAGCTACATCAATGGCGTCTACATTGTAAGTGAGTATTTGCGGGAAACATGTGCATGTATGCATGAGAGGAAATGACTAATAACTCCATTAATGTAGGCCTAACTTTCTTTTTCCCCAAGACATCCCCTATGTATTGCTGAAGCGGTCTGAAATGTTTATCGGACCATGCAGACGTGTCCTGGGGGAACAGATCTCTTTGTTGAATACTCCACTTGATCTATCCAAGGTAGAGAACCACATGTGGATGTCCGAACATGTATCAATGTGTGATAGTTGTGATCTTCCCTTTCTATTACAGGATGCACTGGTTTCTCTCTCTCTCTCTCTCTCTCTCTCTCTCTCTCTCTCTCTCTCTCTCTTCATCCCACCCACTCCTGTTTACCCTTAATTTATTGAGTCACACAAGTCTTCTGCTAACTATCCCAATTAACCCTTTCCACTATGTTTTCTCTTTTTCTCTTGTCTTCTTCCTCACATCCCCTGCCTTTTCCTCAGACTATTCTTTACTTCTCCCCTTTTTGTCTGCATCATTTTCATTTCAACTCTCATGCCCACCTCTCTCCTTTTATTCGCCCATCACCTAATCCTACTCAAGCTGTGGTTAAACTATGTGTCTCCTGACTGTCCCATCTGCAGATTACATTATCTGTCCACATGGGGCAGATACCTTATTACATAATAGTGCATCACACTTTACATCTGATCCCTTTCCTCTCCGACTAATGCATATCTTTCTACTTGACACAACCTCCTTCCTATGTATCTCTGACTTACTTCTTAACCTTGCTATTCCTTATCTACTCTTCCCCATGTCTATTACCTTTAACTTGGAAGTGGTGATTTTCGAATCTTGTGTGGGCCTTTGTGAACAAATCATTTATCAACAGACTTTACGCTCCAAACAGGGACCTCCATTTTCTTGCGTTGTCAATATTACATACTGTATATGTCCGGGTTCTTCTCCCCTGTACAGCGTTACGGAATATGTTTGCACAATACAAATAAATGAGAATTCGACTAATCCTAATATTCCCACATCAGGACAAATTAGTCTGGGCCATCATTATCATCGGACAGATAGTTAGCTTGTACGAGATCCCAATGCCTAACATGTGTGCCGACATACCTACATCTGTTGGTGGCTGCTCATATGGCATATGTAAGGTTTCCACTAATATATTATTTGTGTGTTTGTATTCCAGATCCCGGTCAGAACAAGGCATGACGATAAACATCCTGACATTCCGTGGCCATGTCAATGTCCTCATGTATGTGCATGTGTCCGTTTCATTGCTTTGTTGGATCCAGTTTGATATCTGATGACCTTTACTGAATAGCCGATATGTGTCACGAGACAATTTCAATATACAATGCAGATGTGATGTGACATCTGTCAGCTGATGTTCCTGGTATATCCACAGCATGTGTATGCTCATATAGTCTATCTCGATTCATAGGTACCTATTGGTTTAGACATTCTATCCTCTCCTCTACTTGGACTGTTGTGAAGCCTGCAGCACCAACCCTTCAAGATCTTTTCTTCAGTGCTGATGTGACCCTCCCTGTGCATATGAGGAAGAGTAAATCCAGGCTTGGGACGTAACAGTTAAGGAGGTTACGTTAATCTTCAGTTATGCATATTCAACAACAGTGAGTATAGATGCTCAATCAGAGAACAAACTATCACTGATATTGCCTGTTTTGTTGTGAGTTCTCTGCAATAAGTAACATCTGACTGATATGGTCCTGGTCAGGTCACCATCTTTTTGACCAAGGTTATCTATGTTCTGCTTATTGTTGCATGAGAACTGACGTTATGGGCTCATAGCATTCACTGATTGAGCACTTATACTTCTGATGTGGCATCAGAGTGTCCGTTTAACACACAAGCATACATTTTGCTCTCCCCATATGTATATCACCTTATTCTGGATTATTATGGTGTTTCCTTATTGACTGTTATATATATGTCGGAACAATAATGAGATCTATTATACTGCCTAATGTTGGTTGATACACTGTACATCCACTGATCATCCATATCAATGTAATTTTCCCTGCCTGCATTCTGCTCTCATATGCCTATTTCCCTGTGTTACTTGGATTTTGTATCCTACCCCCCTCCACCATGATCCTTTGCATACCTGTGTTGATTAGTCAACCTGTGGCTTTGTGGCAAGCTTGCCTTGTTAATTTCTGTAAATATTAAATATGATTTATCCGCGATGTTGTTTGTGTCTGCCTCGTCAATGTTGATACCATAGCATTTCCGGAACATCAATAAAAGGACCTTCAGACTCCACATCTGTGCTCTGCACCATCAGTTAGGGGTGTCAATAGAATTCTCACAGTGTGTTTGCATTACTGATTTCAACCATGAGGGAAGGTTGGTATTAACAATCTATATGACGCAGAAACAGACAAATGAGACAGGTTTCCGTAAGTGGCTCACATCCTAATAGTGAACATACAGGGCCTCATTCAATTGCGATTTTGCCAATTGAATGGGGCTCAAAATAAGCACAGAACATATATTGTGTCAAACAGATTTTAGTTAGTGAAAACCTTGATTTTGGAGAGATGTTTACTAACTAAAACATTTTTCATTGAATATATGTTATGTGCTTATTTCAAGCCCTATTCAATTGGCCAAATTGCAATTAAATGAGGGCCACAGTATCTAACATAAGTGAGTACACCCGTCACATTGTTGTTAACATTTTAGTATATCTTTTCATGTGACAACACTGAAGAAATGACACTCTGCTACAATGTAAAGTAATTTTTCTGACCCATCAATAACTCAATACACAGCCATTAATGTCTAAACCATTGGCAACAAAAGTGAATACACCCCTAATTTGAAATGTCCAAATTGACACGAAATGTCAATTATGTGTGGCCACCATTATTTGCCAGAACTGCATTAACCCTCATGGCCAGGGAGTTCACCCGAGCTTCCCAGGTTGCCACTGGAGTCCTCTTCCACTCAGAGCTGGTTGCTCAGATACATCAGAGCTGGTTGATGCTAGAGACCTTGCACTCCCCCACTGTCAGTTTGAGGATGCCCCACAGATACTCAATATGGTTTTGGTCTGTCAACAAGCTTGGCCAGTCCATCACCTTTACCTTCTTTAGCAAGACAGTGTCGTCTTGGCGGTGTGTTTAGGGTCGTTATGTTATGTTGCCCTGCGGCCCAGTCTTCCAAGGGAGGGGATCATGTTCTGATTCAGTATGTCACAGTACATGTTTTCATTCATGGTTCCCTCAATGAACTGTAGCTCCCCAGTGCCAGAGATAAATGGATAAGTCACAACGAACACAAAAACATTGATATGAGATGAACCCATCATTTTGAACCAAAACAATGATGCAGAGAGAGGGGAGGCAGCATCTGACATCATTAGGTAAATGTAGATAGGGGGAATCCACACAACATATTAGCGAAAACATATATACACATGCATATATGTTTGGTCTGGGCCTGCATGCATGCTGCCAGCACTGAGGAGCTACAGTTCTTTGAGGGAACCCATGAATGCCAACATGTACTGTGACAAACTGAGAAAGAGCATGATCCCTCCCATAGGAGAACGGGCCGCAGGGCAGTATTCCAACATGATAACGACCACAAACACACCTCCAAGCCGACCACTGCCTGGTTAAAGAAGCTGAAGGTCAAAAGTTGATGAACTGGCCAAGTAGGTCACCAGACCTAAACCTTTTGAGCATCTGTGGGGTACTCCTCAAATGGAAGGTGTGGAGTGTAACGGAACCCATCACTGTTTTACCCTGTTTTATGGTTATGGTTAAAATATGATCATACTGTTATACTGTATGTATGTTGGTTTCTGCTCTGCAAAATCTTAGCCCAGACTATTGCAGACCTTGGCATAATAGATAATCCTAGTACAGAGACTCATCATAGGATAAGGAAGTCTATTGTATAAAGTGTTTTCATTATCAGACATAACAAAGAAGGATGATCTAAGCAATGTCTGATTGTATCAAAGTAGCCAGGTAGTCTCCGGGAGGTGTGACCCACCTGTTGTCCCTCAATGTGTATTGTGTGGCCAACTATGGGGGATGTGTGTATTGCCTGTGGGAAGAGATGTGTATATATATATTTCTGCCTAACAAAATAAAGTCAGTATTCATTTGACTCCCAATTGAGTGTGGGCAAATATTGGAGGTTGGGAATGGTGAGACTGTAGTGCTTCTTGGATATTGTACCGTATACCAGCGGAGATATTGGACTGCGTGTTCCAACTCCGTTACAGGGAGTGCAAGGTCTCTAACGTCCACCAGCTCCATGATATCATCATGAAGGAGTGGAAGAGGACTCCAGTGGCAACCTGTGAAACTCTGGGGAACTCCATCCCCATGAGGGTTAAGTCAGTGCAGGAAAATAATGGTGGCCACACAAAATAATCGCCAATTTCACTTAGAGGTGGACTCACTTTTGATATTTCCCCTGAATTAATCTATCCATGTGTCATGAACACGAATATCATGCATCACCGTTACTGTAATCAAACTCATGAATATTACCTCCACCCTCAGCTGCACTAGTGGCTGTTACCCCAACCCTACATTAACACAGGGCTGGTATATTGAAGGAAGATGTATGTACTAATCCAATAACGTTGGTCTGTAGCATTCATGTGGTGTTTACCAATCATGTTACAGTACAAACGAAAACAAACAATGATAATGTGAGCATAATGTTTAATCTTATGCTTCGAAGATTTAAATAAAAAAAAACAAAAAGAACGGGAGGCAGAAAATCCAGAACATCAAGAAATTGGAACCTAAAGAGATAAGAACAAGAAATCAATTAGAACAATATACGCATTGACTGCAACACCTCAACGTCAATAGATCTTGGACATCAATTGCTTCTATATGCAACATGAACATGTTCTCACCTATTTCCGCTTCCGCTTGTGTGTTTCCTGGCTCTCCTGGCCTTTTGAAGATGTTCCCCTAGGCCGGCCCCGACCTCTTCGAATGTTTTGAGGCTCTTCCGGCCTGGATGCTGGGGACAGGGTCTGGGATGTTGTAGGTGGTGAGTTGGAAGGGGTAGCCCGGTCTTGGTGCTGGCCTTCTCGGGCCATTTCAGGCCTTCGGGCGTACTCCTCCATTAGAAGATTATGACGCCTCACCTCCTGGAACATACGTTCATTTTGACGTGTCATTTCAGCAAACACACGGTCATTCTGGCGTCTCCTCTCCTCAAAGTTCCGGTCATTCTGTCGTCTCCGTTCCTCCAGCTTCCTGGCATCGTGGCGTCTCATCTCCAGCATGAACTGTTGATTTTGCTCACGCTCATGCTGGAGATGAGCCAGGAAATTCTGGCACTGGGCCTCTGACAGCGCAGGACTAACTGGCAGCGACCCAGACCACTGTGTCCTCTGGGTGGAGGCACTGCTAACTGGTGTGTCCTGCCTCAACCGAGTCGCCTGCTGGTCCTGCGGGGCCTGTGGGGCCGGAGTGGCTTGCTGGGCCTGCTGGTCCTGCTGGTCCCGCGGGGCCTGTGGGGCCAGAGTGGCTGGCTGGGCTGGCTGGGCCTGCTGGTCCTGCGGAGGCAGGGGACGCCTGGATGGTACTGAAATGAGACAAGATTTTGATTTGAGTATTGTTGTTTCCATATCTCTGAGATCAGAGTGACTTGTAATTGGCTGTGAATGTTTGACGCTAATCAAAATTGATCTGCATCATTAGTATTGTGGATCCTGGCTGGGATCTTTCCTGTTATGTGACAGCGACTGCTGGCAGCAGCAGTTGGACCAACGGGCTGATAGATGGCGCTGCCGCTGTTATATACATCATTTTCAACTTACACAGAAGCCCAAAAGCACTAGCCCTCACACTTATCCGAACCCCTTACCTTAACAACACCATAACCCACTAAATATGCATGATTATATAATCTCCAGGAAAATGCTGTGACATGTAGAGGCTGCTCACTGCTGATACCAGCAGTCACGGTCAGATAACAGGAAAGGGCCCATGGCTCATATGACTATATGTAATACTGGTGCGGTGTGCCAACTGCAGTTAATTAGGACACGTGCTCATCTGAATCTGTTGGCCAGTGTGTGAGACAGACCAATCTGTGACCAATCCTCAGCAATGTGAGTTAACATGTTAATGTAACATGGTCCAGATTATGCTGTTACACGACACAAACTTGCAGTCCACCAGAGTCTGTATCCGCATATGCTGCAGTGTGCACATCCATACATGTACTCTCATGGGGATGTACCAGCTAGACCTGACCTATCCTGTTGTATGTGCGTATCTCTGGAAGTGCCCCGCCAACGACTCTAGCTACGCCAGCCCAACAGGCCAGGTAAGTGGTTATGGGTTTCAGGTTCTGGCTACAGTTAGGGGCTATGGGTTAGAGTTAGAAAGTGGGGTTTAGGGGGTTAGGGTTAGAGGGTTAGGGGCTTTGGGTGTACCAACAATTTTTGACGGCTACATGGGGACGCAAGCGCAGCCGCATCCCTAGAGTCGGCGGCGGCACTCTTCCAGCACATACTGAAATGCCCACATAAAACAGGATACATCCGCTATACCTATAATCAAAATGTACATGAATTCTAAGCAGTAGGAGGGTTAAGCCAAACAGCTAGGGATGGGCCAGTTTAACATGGAGTAGAGTGTGACAGGGGAACTCATGACAATAAAAAAACAATTGCAATAGAGTTGTCATGTATGCTTTATATGCACTGGGAACCAACAGCAAACATAACAGTAACATCAAGCCCGTAGCTCGTTATTCAAACCCGTGCTTAATTGGTGCTAGCGGGACCTGTTTGCTGCAAGTAAGCTGCGGCTTGCTTTTAGCCTTGCAGAGAGGTTTCCCGTAGCAATTGAATAGCAACCGGGGCTTTCTTGCGGCCGAAACTCTTGCGGCCGTTTTAGATCAAAGGCTTTCCTCCGGCGCGAGCGGCCGCAAGGGATAACAAGGCGCCGGCCGCAAGCCTGCCGGAGCCCCCGGCCGGAAGGGAATAGAATAGCCGAATAGCTTGCGGCCTGTCCTTGCGGCCCCGCAACGGCTGCGGCCGCTAATAGAATGAGGCCCATAGTAATGAAGGTTCAAAAAAGACTTTCAGTCCATCAAGTTCAACCTTTTAAGATCTCCTCTGATCTGCAAAATGCGGATTAGTTATTAATTAATTAGTTGTTAATTAATTGTTAATTAATTATTCATCAGCTATTTATTTTAATTATTAATTAATCCAGAGGTAAGCAAACAGAAAAGAACCCAAGTGAAACTAAGCCAATCGTCTCAAAGGGGGGAAAAATGAATTATTTCCTGAACCCAGATACTGGTGATCAGATTTCTCCCTGGATAAATACACTCTCTCTGATTATCCAGAATAACCCTGAATTCCCTTTTTAATTAGAAATATATCGAACTTATCTATCGAATACGCTGCCACCACCTCCTCTGGAAGAGAATTCCATAGATTAACCACCCTTACTGTGAAGAACCCTTTTCTTTCTTTAAGGTGGAATCTTTTTACTTCTAACCTCAAGGGATGTCATCTTGTCAGTTGAAAACCTCTTGGCACAAAAAGCTCCCCCAACAAATCTTTATACTGACCCTGGATGTATTTATATAAGGTAATCATATCTCCTCTTAGATGCCTTTTTTCTAGAGAAAATAAGCTAAATTTGGTTAGTCTATCTTCATATCTTCATGCCCCTCAATTCCCCTTATTAGTTTTGTTGCCCTCCTCTCTAAAATGTCCTTTTTACGAAGTGGTGTCCAAAATTGTACTCCATATTCCAAATGTGGATGTACTAGAGATTTGTATAGTGGCAGAATTATATTTGCTCTCCTTGCTTCTATACCCTATATCACATAAAATAGTTGTTGTTATTGCGAGTTTGTCTGTCATGCCATGTTAAAAGTTAGGGCTTGCGCATTCGCAATGAACGCTCATCGCGAGGCCCGCACAACTTTGCTGCAATGAGCTTCAAAGGCGCTCATTATAGGCCTTGCGATGAGCGCCGCAGATGCTCATCGCAAAGCCTACACAACTTTGCTGCAATGAGCGACAAAGCTGCTCTGTGCAGCACTCACGACCGGCACGACTTTGCTGCAATGTACGCCGATGGAGAGGGAAACAGATTGAAGGCGCTCATGGGGTTGCGGCGATCAGCGCCGAAGGTCGTAGGACTTTGCAGCTGATCGCGAGGCAAGCACTACTTTAACGACTGATATTTTTTTCAATCTCGTAACTCAGAAGCCGTCTTAACTTACAACCTCACACACAGCACAGGGGGAGAGTTAGGGGTCCTGTGAGTGATGCTGCAAGCTAATTTGAGGCTTAAGTGGCCTTTTTCGGAGATTCAAAATTGGCTAAGCGAGGAAAAAAATGGCAGTCGTAAAGACGTAAATGTTTTCAAAAAGGCACAAAACGAGGTGGAAGCCTGAAAAACTTAGCCCATCAACGCGAGCCCTCCAAGACTTTGAAAATACAAGCAAAACCTGGGGAGGGAGAGAGGGGGAAACAGATACATGGAAGGGAGATGGGGAAACAGACACGGGTCAGAGAATGGGGAGAGGTTCGCAATGAGCATCGAAGGCGTTCATTGCGGACCTCGCGATGAATGACAAAGGCAGTTATTGCTGGGCTTGCAATGAGCGCCGAAGGCACTCAACACTAGGCACAAAAGTGGCAGACTGTACAACGTCCGCAATGAGTGCTCATATATCAAAATCCTTTGCAAAATATAAAAATGACTACATCTACTGAGTTGCCTTGATCCAAGTTCCTACTAACCTCCTCATAGAAACTAATTAGATTTATTTGACATGACCTATCCCTCATTAATCCATGCTGGCTCCTACTTATAATCCTGTTTAAATAGACATATTCTTGTATATTATCCATTATTAACCCTTCTAAATTTTTCCCACTACAGAATTCAAGCTTACAGGTCTACAATTCCCCAGATTTGCTCTTGCTCCCTTCTTAAATATAGGTATCACGTCTGCTTTTCTCCAGTCATCTGGTAGAGACCCTGTGTTGAGTGAATCTTCAAAAATTAGATATAATGGTTTGGCTATTACAGAACCCACTTCCCTCAGTACCCATGGATGTATTCCATCAGGACCTGGAGCTTTATTAATATTTATTTTTTCCAACCTCTTTTGGATATCTTCCTGCATTAACCAATTATTTAGTGATGGTAGTGTAGCCCCATTATGTTACAGTGTCCTAACCACTGGTACCTCACTTGTGTATACCAAAGAAAATAACCTATTTAGTTATCTGCCTTTTCCTGGTCACTAATTGTCAGATGACCCATTTCACATTGTAATGTTCCTATAGCTTCCTTCCTGACCTTCTTTCCATTTATTTATTTAAAAAAATATTTTAGGGTTAGTCTTACTCTCCTTTGCAACACATTTTTCATTTTCTATTTTGTTTTGTTTTTTTTTACTTTATTTTTTCTCGTTTTTCTTTAACAAACATCAAAAACATAACAAAACAAAACAATCATACATTCCAGAGGTATCAGTAATTCAACAGTTTAGCAATTGCATATGTATAAATACACTGTTAAAATCTCCTCCCTCCCATCTCTTCGAATACCAATTTTTATGTAATATATTGTACTCCTGATGGAAAGGCAGTTCCCTAATAGCAAGTTCACTTATCTTGATACCTCCACCAAGCATACAAAGGAACCGGCACTACTCTCAATATAGTTAATATAATTAATAGTTTAGCACAGAAATCATGTGCTTCTGGGGAGACTCGGGTGAAGAAGGAAAATAGAAAACAGTAAAACAAAATCTCTTTCCTCCTCCCTTCCCCTCCCCCTCCCTCCCCCCACTCCAATAGGAGCAGAGAAGAGAAAAGAAAAGGAAGGGAGAAAGAGAGACGGAGAAAAGCAAAGGGAAAGAGAAAATCTGATTTAACAGCAAAAGCACATAACACCAATGGTAACCAATTATCAAACATAATTTCTCATATATTAACCTTTCTATTACAATAACTATCCCAAACAGACCATCTGTCTAGTCCTTTTCTTCCAGTTCGCTTGACTAAGCTCTCTCCTTGGACTTCAAACTTTCTATTTCTTATAACACAATTTATAATTTCTTGAAGAGATGGGGAGGACTCTGATTTCCAATATTTCACAATATACATTTTAATAACCAAAAGAATATGAGAGACCAGGAGGTAGACTTTTGGAAAAGTCTCCCTTATGTTTATATGTAATAGGAGCAGCTCTGGAACAAAAGGAACCTCTACCTCACATATATCCTCAATCAGATATGTACAAGCTCTCCAAAAAGGCTTTATTTTTGTACAGTTCCACCAAGCATGGAGTGAATCACTGTTTATACCACAGCCCTTCCAGCATGTATTCCCTTTGTTCTGTGCAAATTTATTAATCGCATCTGGTGTCCAATACCATCTATTGATCAACTTGAAATATAATTCAATATAGTTACTAGAGCAGGAAGAGATTTTTAGAGCCTCCTCCCATTTATCTCCATCCATTAATATATGTAGATCTTTCTGCCACTCTAACATACCTTTCGTTGGATTTACTTTATCCTGTGGCGTTAGAATCTTATGACATCTTGAGATTCTATGCGGTAACAACCTTCTGATATAGCATACTTTCAAAGTCAGTAATCGAATAGCTAATCTTTTTACCATATCCCTTTGCTTTTACCAAGGATTGTAAGGATCTAAATACCAACCATTGGTTGTTCTTAAGTTTATATTTTTGTTTCAAGTTAGACCAGGATAGTTGGACACCAGATGCGTAGAGATCATCTATAAGGGATATTCCCTGCAATTTCCATCCACCTATTAAGTCAACATTAAACGGTGATAAGAGACACTCTATAGGGGCACCTAACGAAGGATATCTCGAAAGGTTCAATTTATCTCTATTTGTCACCCAGAATTTTAACAATGTTCTTACTCCTCTGGGTAGCCGTTCACTCTTGACATCATTTAACCCATCAATCCACAGCAATGTATTAGGAGTGTCTATTTTTAATATATCGTATTCTAAGGACTTCCAACCTGGATTAATGGCAGGAGTACTCCATATCATAATTTGAGAGAGGGCAATAGCATTATATAGATCTCTTATAGAGGGTGATGCCAATCCACCCTTAAGCATGGGTCTTTTGGTAATTGAAAGAGGGATTCTAGTTCTTTTACCACCCAAAATAAATGCATCTATACCTCTTTGCAGTTTAACAATCCAATATTTTGGCAGAACTTCCGGAATTGTTCTAAGGATATAAGTGATTTTAGGGATCAATATCATCTTACTAATTGCGATTCTAGCTGACCATGAAAATTTTACATCTTTCCACTCTAAGAGGATTTTCTGAATCTGTTTCCATATCTTTTCTAGATTAGATTTCAAAATCTTATTAATCTTGAATGATAGGTCTATACCCAGATGACTTATTTTATTAGAGTTCCATTTAAAATTAAATGAGCTTTTTAAACTTGTAATTTCTTCAAAGGAGAGATCCCTCCATATAATATCTGATTTCTCATGGTTGACCTTATAATAAGAGAGTCTTCCAAATTCTTTGAAGATGATATCAAGAGCTCCCAAAGATTGGATAGGGTTCTTCAAAATAACTATCAGATCATCTGCATATATAGCAATTTTATACTCTTTAAGACCGACTTTTACTCCCTCAATATCCTTTCCTTCCCTTATTTGCAATAGAAGAGGCTCCACATAAAGATTAAATAATATGGGAGACAAGGGACAGCCCTGCCTAGTTCCATTTTTTATGGGAAAAAAAGATGTTTCATAATTAGGCCCACTAATCTTAGCTGTAGGGTTAATATAAAGAGCCATAATTGCTTTAGAAGCAAATTCCTCTAGTCCATAACATTCCAAGGCAATCTTAAGGAAGTCCCAGCTGACTCTGTCAAAGGCTTTCTCTGCATCTATCGACAGAGCCAAACTGGGGCCCCCATCACTCCTCCCTATAGAGAGAATATCTATCAATGTTCTTATATTATCCCCTCCTTGTCGGGACTTAACAAATCCTGTCTGCTCTGGATTAATCAACTGCGGAATTAAAGGGATCAAACGATTAGTTAACACCTTAGAATATATTTTTAAATCATAATTAATAAGAGAGATAGGTCTATAGCTCTTCCTATCTTCAGGGTCTTTTCCTTCTTTTAGAATATTTATAATTTTTGCTTCAGTTAACTCCTCTCTAATAATGCCGCTGTTCTTAATCTCATTAAACATACTGGCCAATAGAGGGGCCAGCTGGTCTTTAAACGTTGTATAGAATAGTTTATCTAGGTCATCAATACCAGGGGCCTTATTGTTTTTTGTTTCAATAATAACCTTTATTATCTCTTTCTCCATTATTGGTTCATTTAGATATAATAATTCTTCCTCTGATATCTTAGGGAATTTAATATCCTTCAAAAAGTTTTTTATCTCACTCAAACTAGGTTTCTGAAAATCTTTCTGCTTCTCAATATTATATAATTCTGAGTAGTATTGGAAAAATATGTTGCCAATTTTTTCTGGATGGTTATATAGCTGATTATCTTCTCCCCTGAGTCCCTGGATATGGTTTTGAATTTTTTGATTCTTAACTTTATTGGCCAAATATTTCCCCATTTTTCCTCCCATGAGGTAATTGTTTTGTTGTGCTTTCCAAACCATTCTATCTTGAATTAACTGAAAGATCTTTTTAATTTGTAAATTGATATCTTTTATTTTTTCCATCTTTTGCATAGATGGAAGATTTTTATTGCTATTCTGTAATATATCTAACTGAATATAAAGATTTCTTAGGGTTGTTCCCCTAGCTCTCTTCATTTGCGCTTCTTTTTCTATTAGAATGCCTCTAACAAATGCTTTTAATGTACACCATATGAGTGAAGGAGATGATACTGAATCTATATTTAAGCACATAAATTCTCTAATAGCTGTTCCTATTTCTTCTATATATATCTTATCTTTTAAAATCAGAGGTTCTATTCTCCACTTTCTTATTTTACCATAGGTTTCAACCCCTTTTAGTTCCAACATCAGTGGAAAGTGATCTGATAGTGCAGTAGATAAGATAGTTATTTTTTTTGTATCGTATACCACTGAAGGGTCCCCCAAGAAATAATCTATTCTAGAGTATACATTATATTTCTTTGAGTGATATGTAAACGCTATCTTTTCTGGATTAAATGTTCTCCAAATATCAAAGAGGTCAAGCTCTATCATTAGTTTTTTAATTCTTAATCTTAAATAACTCATAAGTATTATTATTTTTCTTATATTTAGATTTTGATCTATCCTGAACTGGATCCATAGCTAAATTTAAGTCTCCACATATAATAACTTTTCCTTTTTTATATTTATGAACTAACTTCAATATTTTTTTAAGAAATCTCTCTTGATTCTTATTTGGGGCATATATATTTACAATTGTGTAGATGCTTTTATTTATTTCTCCTACCCACAATATATATCTTCCCTCTATATCAATCTTTTTAAACTCTTCCTCCACAACTAAGTTAGCTTTAAATAATATCGAGACTCCCCTCGTTTTACTAGTATAATTAGCATCTACTCTCTTCAAAAAAGCTTTATTATTTAATAGATGGTTATGCTTCATTTTCAGATGTGTTTCTTGTAGGCAGATTATTTCTGCACCTAATTTATTATATTCTGAAAATGCAATTTTTCTTTTAATGGGCATATTCAATCCATTGGTGTTATGTGATATTATCCTTAATGACATAGTTTCTTTATTGACTTAATTCCTCTTAACCTGTTTCCCCTTCCTATCCTCACTATTTAAATTTGTGCTTCTCTGTTCCTTTAAACATATATACTGACTACAAACATACCGAATATGACCCATCCTATCTCCCAGTCTCTCAAAAACCTATAAGCATCTATCTATGCAGGATTATTAAAGCATTTCTGACAAAATCTTTACCTCAGAATTTGAGGGAACAAACATAAAAAAAAAAAAAAAAAAAAAAAAAAAAAAAAAATGAAACACAAATCCAAAAACGGAAAAGTGAAATGTATTAACAAGCCCTTCACATCCTATACACATACATACCTATATATATACATACATATATATACACATATATATATATATACATATATATACATATACATATATAAACGGCCTCTATTGCCCAATTCCAACTCTGTGTAAATTTCTTATAGTCAGGTGTCAACGCTTCATTTGTTGAGATTTCTTAAGTCATCCTTATAACTACATTATTATCATTAAATATGACAGTGCCAAATCCTATCTATAAACATATCTGTGAAACTTTTAACCTCTTAATTAAAGTGACCGGTGCTAACATTGTATCTAAGACCTTATATTATCCTCTATGTATATTTCCCTTCTTTAATAGAAGGCTATTTCTCTACCACCAATAAGGAGAAGAAAGAAAGAAAAAAAAAAGAAAAAAAAGGACAAATCCAATATATGCACATTTCCATCCCCTCTTTCACCCCTTCCTCAGTCTTCTCCCCCCCAACCAACCCATCCCCTATCCGCCCTCCATATGTCACTACTTAATGTCCTATGGATTCTAACCCCCTTCCTTTAAGGCTATATGTGAAATTTTATGACCCCTACCTATTGTAAAGGCAGGAGATTTATTAAGACCTTTAGAGGTTAAATAATCTAAAAGTGCAAAAGTGTTACCATTATTATAAATTTACCTAAGCTCTCATCCAAGAGATCTACTTCTCTTCCCTCCTTACATTTTATAACACATAGGAGGGACGGAGAGGACGGATGTAGGGGGAGAGAACACCATATAGAGGAAAGATGAAAAGGAGTGATCTAAATAAAAAAAAGTATAAAAAATAAATAAAATAAAAACATTTTAAAATCCAATTATCAGAAGCTGCAATTATCCTCTGTCGTGAGGATCTGATGTCACTCTTCTAGATAGATCTTTAAATTCCTCAGGCAATCTATTCCCTCTTTGACTGAGTGAATTCAATACCATCTGGCGTCTTTAGTTATTGCAAGACCCTGTGGAAATATCCATTTATAGCGTATATTTTCTTTTCTCAGCGCCAGAGTTATTCTAGAGTATTCTTTACGTTTATTTAGCGTGTATGCTGATATATCCCTAAATATTTGGATATTCTGGTATGGTGGTTTCAAGATCTTCTCTCTATAGTTTGCACGCATAATGTCTTCTTTGTAATTTAACAAATGCACTTTGACCATGACATCTCTAGGTCTTCCATTCTCTTTATTTCCTGATGTCTGAATTCTATGCAATAGATCAAATTTGTTTGGTACTGTCTCAAAATCTGGAACTAGCGAAGAGAGGAGCTTTATTATATATTTTGTCAAATCTGTGTCTTTAAGATCTTCTGAGATTCCTTTTATTCGTAAATTATTCCTTTTAGATCTATCTTCCAGGCTGGAAATCTTATTTGTTAAATCTTGTATTTTTTCTTCTAGTTTTTTATTCTGTGTCTGAAGCGTGTTATTTTCCATTATTTGTTTATCCATTACTATTTCTATGGCCGTGACTTTAGTGACGCAGTCCTTAATGGCCTTAGTATTAGAAATTATTTGTTTTTTAATTTCTGCCAGAAAATTAAGCTGGAACTCCTCTAATAAGATTTTTATTCTAGTCACCGTTAGTAGCTCTTCCACCTCTGGTGATATTTCTCTTATCTCAGTATTATCTTCTATACTGCCCAGACTTTGGTTCGGGGTCAAATCTGGAATTTGATCTATCTCAGATAACTCCATTCCCCCTTTTCCTTTTTCATTTAATTCTAGTTTCGGCGAAAACATATTGTCAATTTTTTGAAGTTTCTTCTCTTTCTTATCTTTATTTTTAGAGTTCCTCATCCTGAGTTGTAGATGCAATGTATATTTATTCCAGCACTTTGACACATATACCCTTGTATAAGCTTGCTTTTCCTCTCTTTTCTTTCCCTCTTCCGTTTTGTTTCCAGATAAGGCCAATAGCCGTGCTCAGTTACTATACTAACAGTAAAGAGAGATATACCAATATGCAAATGTCTCTAATAACATTGATTCTGATTCTTCATGTTACCGTCAGTAACTATACAAGACATATAGCATTGCTTTTTTTTTCTTTTTTTTATCTGGCTCTGTTCCTTTAAAAAAGCTGTTACCATATCATTCAGCATTTCAGTCCACCATGTGCAGTATCCCAAAAAATAAAAATCCATCCACTCACCATTATAGTCCTTTCCTTTTACAGTTTCTTGCTTATGTCTGGATATGTTTTTAAGATACAGGAGTTCATATACAGGAGTTCATATATATCATATACAGCATATTTTGTTATAATGGGAGTGCCCCAGGGACTAATATCAATCCCATTACTCACCCCCCGCTGCCTTCCTCAGCCTGTCAGCCACCTGATGTCTCACAGTGTGAGTCCTGAGTCACTAGAGTTTGTTGCTCCACTTGATAGTGCTATTAGATGTTGCACACTGGAGATCCCAGCTCCTCTTTCTCCAGGACCTGCAGATTCACTGAGATGGTATTCTGGGCTATGTTAGCCCCCTTCGTTTGGTACTCCTGCTCCTGGGTGGTGAGTGGGGGCTATACAATTTCGCCTGAGGCTGAAAGTCCTCTCAAGTAACGTTGCTTTTTTATCTGGCTCTGTTTCTTTAAGAAAGCTGTTACCAAATCAGTCAGCATTTCAATCAGCCAAGTGAAGTATCCCAAAAAATGAGAAGCCACTCTCACCATTATAGTCCTTTCCTTCTACAGTTTCTTGCTTTTGTCTGAATATATGTTTAAGATACAGGAGTTTCCTTTATAATATGTGTTCAGGCATAAAATAAATACAGCGTATTTTGTTATAATGGGAGTGCCCCAGGGACTGATATCAATCCCATCACTCACCCCCGCTGCTTTCCTCAGCCTGTCAGCCATCTGATGTCTCACAGTGTGAGTTCTGAGTCTCCAGAGTTTGTTTTCTCCCAGTCCTGCAGATTCACTTTGATGGTATTCTGGGCTATATTAGCCCCCTTCATTTGGTGCTCCTGCTCCTGAGTGGTGAGTGGGGACTATGCAATTTCACCTGAGGCTGAAAGGGCTAAGGGGATTTTATAATTCCTCTCTCTCAGGTGCCTGTTACCTCAGGCAGGAGAGTAGCTGCCTCCATTCACCTCCAGCTGCTATTCGCAGCAAACTACATCACTTCCGGTCTCCGCCCCTCTCTCATTTTCTATTTTAGCCAGTCTAATAACCCTTTTGCAAGCCTTATTGATTTCCTTGTACTCACGTAAAGCAGTCTCTGCCCCCCCCCTTGTTTGTATAATTTAACTGCCTGTTTTTACTCTGTATCTTGATCTTTAAATTATTGTTAAGCCATATTGAATTTAATTTACTCCTTTTACTTTTATTCCCACATGGTATATGCTGATGTGTATGTATATTTAGTACGGATTTAAATGTTGTCCATTTATATTCAGTATTTTTACACATCACCCTCTGTCCCAGTCTAATCTTTGTATTGCTGCCCTTAGACCGTTCAAATCTGCCCTTTTAAAATGAAGAGTTTTTTTTGGCCCCTTACAGTTTTGTTTTTTAATTCAATCTCAAATGAGACTGTGTTGTGATCACTGTTTCCCAAAGGTTTCAGTAATGCACATTAAATCCCATTTCTCATTTATTGCTAATAATTCTAACTTTCCCATTTTTCCTTGCTTTAGCAAGCATACACCTTGTTTTGTTATATGTTATGAGTCTGTACTTCTGGAGTGCCTGCCACTATAGTTGAGTTACTTAGCAGTACCTCCCTATGGACTATAGGACCCACATGACTAGTTAATTCATTCCTTACTCCCTTTAAACTTACTTACATTACATCTATCTAGTTCCCCTCCCCACCTATTAGTTTAAAAACTCCCCCAGCCTTTCTACCATTCTTTCCCTTAGCACAGCAGCTCCCTCGTCATTAAGGTGCAATCCATTCCTGCTATAGAGATTGTACCCAAGTGAGAAGTAAGCCCAGTGCTCTAAAAACCCAAACCCCTCCTGTAGGGGAAAGTAAAGTCAGATTCTGCAAATAATAATTCAGCATAGGAACCTGGAATTTTAGAACTATGAACCAAGGTAAACTGGACATGGTCAAACATGAGATGACAAGGCTAAACATCGATATACTGGGAATTGGTGAACTTAAATGGACTGGAATGGAACATCAGACAACCATAAGTATTTGCACCAACCATAGAGGCTGAAGTTGTCCAGTTCTATGAAAATCTTCAAAACGTCATAGATATAACACCAAGAAAAGATGTTCCTGTTAATGTTACTTCTTAGGAGACTGGAATGCCGAAGTAAGGAACCAAAAGATACCTGGAATAACTGGCAAGTTTGGCCTTGGCGTACAGAATGAGGCAGGTCAGAGATTAGTAGAAGTCTGACAAGATAATTCTCTGGTAATAGCAAGCACCCTCTGCCCAAAAGCCTCCGAGACAACTCTTTACATGGACATCACCAGATGGACAATATAGAAATCAGATTGACTATATACTTTGTAGCCAAAGATGGAGGAGCTCTATACAGACAGCAAAAACAAGACCTGGAGCTGACTGCAGCTCAGACCATGAGCTTCTTAGTTCAGAATTAAACTGAAGAAAAGAGGGAAGATCATCTAACCAAGCAGATACAGAATATATAATATCTATTGTGAATATGCAGTGGAAGTAGAGAATAGATTTAGGGACTAGAAATAGAAGATAGAATGCCTGAATTACTCTGGGCCAAAGTTTGCAACATTATCCAGGAAACAGCAACAAAGAATATCCCTAAAATAAAGAAAACTAAGAAGGCAAACTGGCTATCTGATGAGGCTTTGGAAGTAGCCCAGGAAAGAATGAAAGTGAAAGGTGGTGGTGATAGGAAAAGATTTGTCCAATTGAATACAGAATTCCAGAGGATAGCAAGAAGAGACAAGGAGACTTTCTACAATGAGCAATGTAAAGAGATAGAAGAAGGTAACAGAATAGAAAAGTTGAGAGATCTCTTCAAGAAAATAAGGGATCTCAAAGGAACTTTTCATGCCAAAGTAGGCATGATAAAATATTGTGTTGAGTGAACCTTGAAAAATTAAATATAATGGTTTGGCTATTACAGAACCCAGTTCCCTTAGTACCCTTGGATGTATTCCATCAGGACCTGGGGCTTTATTAACATTTATTTTTTCCAACCTCTTTTGGATTACTTCCTTTGTTAACCAACTATTTGGCGAAGGTAGTGTAGCCCCATTATGTTGCCGTGTCCCAACCAATGGTACCTCCCTTATGTATACCGAAGAAAAGAACCTATTTAGCTTATCTGCCTTTTCCTGGTCACTAATTATCAGACGGCCTGTGTCACATTATATGCAGAGTACATCATGCGTAAAGCTGGGCTGAATGAGTCCAAAGCCGGAATCAGTTTTGCTGAAAGAAACATCAACAATCTCAGATACGCTGATGATACTACTCTGATGACTGAAAGTGAGGTGGAACTAAAGGACCTATTAATGTAGGGAAAAGAAGAACGTGCAAAAGCTGGCCTAGTGCTCAATGTTAAAAAGACAAAGATCATGGCAAACGGCAATATCAGTTCCTGGAAAATAGATGGGAAAGAAGTGGGTTCAGTAATAGATTTTATTTTCCTGGGATCCAAGATCTCTTCAGGTTGTGATTGTAGCCATGAAATTAAAAGATGTTTGCTTCTGGGGAGGAAAGCCATGGCAAGTCTGGACATGCTAGTAAAAAGTAAAGACATTACACTATCAACTAAGGTCTGCATAGTTAGAACTATGGTATTCCCAGTAGTAGCATACAGATGTGAGAGCTGGACCATAAAGAAGGCTGAGCGCCATTTGGTGTATTTTTTTAAAGAATATTGTACAGGATTCATGTTACCGGAACTGGTTATAAAAATATAATCCTTTTCTCCTTTTTTTCTTTTGTATTATTGAAGGGGATTTATACATAATTAAAAAACTTGATTTTGGAATGACAGAGTCCCTTTAAGTCTTATATATTGTTAAATTTCTAAACCAAATAGTGCACCATTAGATTGTCTTACTTCTTTTGTCTGGAAACATCAAAAATGATGTTCACTATTGCAACTGTTCATTTGGGCTCCCAGAGAAACAATTCAACCTCCTGTAGATAGCACAGAATGCTTTGACACGACTGCTGACAATTATGCTCCTGTCACATACCACCTATCCTTTATTGTCTGCACATCCCTAAACATTAGGCACTCAGCTTCCTGAATTAATTATTGGTACCATACGCAATTAACTGTGCAATATCTAAATAAGCTTGCTTTGTATCATCTGATACTATAGCCTTCAGCCATCCAACTCATTTTCTGTAAGTTCGAGAATCTCCGTCATTAGATATTTTCAAAATAAGCTCAAGATATAGCTATTTGTGCAAGCCTCTGCTAAACACAATATGTGAGGTAGAATACTGAAGTGCTATGAGTTAAGAGAAAAGTGCTATATACATTGTGGCTTTTTTTATTGACACAACTTACTTGTTCATGATAACTAAACAAGCTCCCAAATTAGTTTAATTAGACATGGCGGATTAAAGGAGGAGCAGACACTTAATTCACGCAAATGTTATGATCCTTAGTTTTTCAAGCAAAAAAAAATTATGATTATGATTTTTCACCAGGAACAATGAGTCTTTAAATGGGAGGTGGGTAAAATAACTATTATTGGTATTTTCATATGAGATGAACTGCCTACTCCATGGACTTACTGTAAATTGTAGTTTAATCTACTGAAATGTGCAATAAAGGTTTTCAGAAAACAAAGGAAGTGCATGTAGCAATATACATTACAATTTCATTACATTATAGCAGAAATAAACCCTTAATGTTATGTCACTTTTCAGTACATATATGTTGCTTAGATTCACTGGACACCTCAGTGGCTTCAACATGATGTCTATTTCCAATGGGAAAACTGCCACTGAAGCTCTTCATGGGTCCATCATAAATACTAGTTAGTAATTGTCCTATTGCACTGTGACTAATGTAAACCAAAGTTACACACTGGTGTTCGTGCATACCTGTGTATAATTACTTCCGTGCATTAAATTTTAATTCATGAAAAAATTAGAAACACTATAATCCAACTCAGATACTGCAGAGGCTTAGGGTGTCTACATTTAGTGTGTGATTGGCCTTTATTGAGGATGGCAGCATAGAAATCCTGCCATATTTCTATTGTGCTTTTGTAATTCTTTGAAGTGAAATCACACGGTAAGGCTTTACACATATTGGCATCATGGTGTTGATTCTGTGCAATATAATATTATAGCACACACTCACTTCATGCAGCAATACTTTAATTTGCTATATATAATACCGACTGGATTCTAAAATGCAACTCATTTGTATAGAATACATAGAATAGAGGATGAGTGAGTGTTGAAGCTTCACATAGTTTTTCTGAGATAATGGACAATATGCATAAAAAGTAGTCCTAGGTACTGACAATTTTTGCTATTGAAATAATCTGCCATATAACACAATTTGTGCTCCAAAAGTATTACAGAAACCCAAGGACTCCAAAATGGCTCCTGTTGAATACGACATGCCCTTCCCCGTACACCTAAATAACTCATAAGACTCCATATGATTAAATAAGCTTTTCAAATAAACAAATTGAATGTATGTAACAATATGTATTACAATCATAATTTCAAAATCTCCACATATAACCTTGCAACTTCTTTCCATAGCCATTTCAGCACTACCACAAAGCTGTCCACATAGTTTAATAATTTTGGTTCAGTTATCTTGTGTAACCCCTGGGTGATACAAAATTAATCCCCATAGTTCCACATTTCAGAAAAAATGCTCTAAAAATAAATATTGCTCTGAACAGGTTATATATAATTCTTCTAATAATAAAAATCAATAATGTTAAAATTAATGACTCTAGAAACCAATTTAAAGTGAACTAATAGTGTAGTTAGGAAAATCTCATTATGCTAATCTGGGTGAATTTGTGCTTACTATTTATACAGTATTTTCTTTATCTAAGCATAATTTAATATAGCTGATAAAATAAACAGAATAACCATCTCACAAATTCTTAATTAGGATCAGTTCCGTTAATTGCAGTTTGTGAACCTGACTGTTATACTCAGAATTATCTCTTAATTTAACTATTAATGATAATCTTTATTTCTCCACAATTTAATTTAAGATAATTACCATTAGATTATTTGTTTTAAACCACATGCCTGCTGTTTCTTCTGACATAAGAAGTTGTTCTGCTTTGAGAAGCACTAAATGATAACAATTAACTGCCATAATTACTATGTAAACCTTAGCTAATAGCAAAAATGAAGCTGTTGGAATTTTAATAAAATAAAGTTGTGTCTTCTAAACCAATGAGCAAATTAAAACACACATATTGTTGTTCCTGAATATTTTACAGCACATACAAGGGTGCCACATATGCAAAAACAAGGAGCAGCTACCATTGAGAAATATACTTGGGGATTCATATTCCATAAAAACAAAATTATTAATACCCAAAGACCATAACATGAATAACAAAATATGATAAAAAAGGGCTTTTAAGGGGGAAAGGAGAGATAAAAAAAACGAAAATAATTAATATTCATTCCTACCAATTCTGACTATATTCTCCCATCAGTTTACAGTGCTAGACCAAAATATCTTATCTAACAGATTCTAGTTCTCAGATCCACTAACCACTCCCATGAAATGGTGGCATATGTGTATGTTAACTACTTTAACAATTCCTTCTTATGGCATAATTCAAAAATAAAAAAAAAGACTGGACATGTTCAAAACTCATTGAGTAAGTTGTATAATAAGCCTACTCAGCCTTTCTGCCCCACATTTTCCACTGAATACACAACAGTGCACTTGCTTATACTGTATATATGCCCTCAATCCTCCAAATCCCTTGTTCCCTCTGCTAATGATCTTCTTCTTTCCTCCTCTCTTGACATCTTCTCACACTTCAGGACTTTTCTTGAGCTGCCCCTACTCCATGGAACTCTTTGCCTTGCTCCACTAGACCAGTTAAAATCTTATTTTTCCGAGGTCGGCCTGGCATTGTTCATGTAAGTTAATGTCTTTGCCATCATGTATGTTATAAGTCCTGCGTGCCTGGCTTTGCTCAGCCTCATTTTCATCCAGTTTCAGGAATTCTTTAGTTCTTTGCCATTTTTTTTCTCGCTTAGCCGATTTTCAAGTGATGAAACACATCCAATACGACTGAAAATCGCTTGCAACCTCACTCCCAGGCTTACTGTCTCTCCCCCTGTGCTGTGTGTTTTTATGTTTTTTTTAATTCCTTTTCTTGTTTTTCATGGGTTTCGGATTTCCGGGATTGGGCCGTTAAAATCGTATTTTTCCAAGGTTGCATGTGTGACAGGGCCGCTGGCTGCAATGAGCAACTTTGGCGCTTATTTCATCCTAAGTAATGCACGGCTGCTTAATTGCTCAGTTCTGCTTAATTCCCCCATGCTTCAATGCGTCAACTGCTCGCCTCGCTTTGCGAGGCTCGCAGGGTAATGAGCACCTGCAAGCTTGGAAGTCTTCAATGCCTCAAAGGCTCGCCTCGTAACGCGAGGCTCGCAAGCGTGACAACAAATCGCAGTTTGACAATTATAATATGTGATAGTTTTAAATTATAACATGTTTAGAACCTCAGCTATGTCACTTATAGTTACATAGTAATCAAGGTTGAAAAAATACTTTGTCCAAGTTCAAGTTCAATTTTTTTAGATCTCCTCTGATCTGCAATATGCAGATTAATTGATAATTGATCCAGTGGCGTACTAGGGATTCCAAGTCTGACAATCTTTACTGTGAAGGAACCTTTTCTTTCTTTAAGGTGAAATCTTTTTTCTTCTGACCTCAAGGGTTAACCGCTTGTTAGCTTGTCAGACTTCTTGGCACAAAAAGTTCCCCTGACAAAGACTTGTATTGACCCTGGATGGTAAGCGAATACCCTCTTAGACACCTTGTTTTCAAGAGAAAATATGTTCAATTTGGTTAGTCTTTCTTCATAGCTTAGTCCCTATATTCCCATTTTTTTGTGCCCATTTCTTTACTTATCCCCGGTTTACAATGTCCATATTCCAAAAGAGGGCAGAGTAGCAGAACTATGTGCTTCCTTTATTTCTATATCCCTCTTACAGCATGCTTCCCTCTCTTTCGTTGCTCATATAAAATCACTAACAAAATCTCACCTAAAATAATCTCCCAAATACTTTGCTATATTACACAAGACACAACTAAATATTCTAATACATTCTTTCATCATATCTCACCTTGATTCCCTCTTTGCTGGCCTCCCCTTTACCCATTTGTCCCCACTCCAAGCCAAAATGAAAGTCTCCACTAGACTCATCTATCATACTCAACGATCAGTGTCTGCAGCACCTCTTTGTCAGTCACTCTATTATCTTCTTGTAGCCTCCAAAATAACATTTAAAATCATGACCCTAACTTGCAAAGCCATAAATAACATCCCCTTATATCTCTGCTCTTGTCGCAATGTACTTGCCTCGCTCAACTAGACTATCGTCTTGCCTCAAAATCTTCAGAACCTCACTAAAAATGCTTTTGTTTAAAGAAGATTAACAGCTTCATCCCTATTATGAACCACATTCAAACCCTTTGGATTGTAAGTTTGCAAATTTGAATAATGCAAGGTGCTTTAGAGAAAGCACTATATATGTTAGATATAGCATATCATCTGCAATGTGTTAATATTTTTTTTGCCTGCTACTTAGCCCCTGTACAGCACTGAGGAATATGCTGGCTTGTTACAAAAAAGGATAATAATAATAAAAATGCTAATTTTTCACTTTCCATTGCAGATGCTGCTTGGCATTGAACACTGTTATGTACAGTCAGGTCCATAAATATTGGGACATCGACATAATTCTAATCTTTTTGGTTCTATACACCACCACAATGGATTTGAAATGAAACTAACAAGATGTGCTTTAACTGCAGACTTTCAACTTTAATTTGAGGGTATTCACATCCAAATCAGGTAAACGGTGTAGGAATTACAACAGTTTGTATATGTGCCTCCCACTTTTTAAGGGACCAAAAGTAATGGGACAGATTAACAGTCATAAAACAAACTTTCACTTTGCAATACTTGGTTGCAAATCCTTTGCAGTCAATTACAGCCTGAAGTCTGGAACGCATAGACATCACCAGATGCTGGGTTTCATCCCTGGTGATGCTCTGCCAGACCTCTATTGCAACTGTCTTCAGTTCCTGCTTGTTCTTGGGGCATTTTCCCTTCAGTTTTGTCTTCAGCAAGTGAAATGCATGCTCAATCGGATTCAGATCAGGTGATTGACTTGACCATTGCATAACATTCCACTTCTTTCCCTTAAAAAAACTATTTGGTTGCATTTGCAGTAAGCTTCGGGTCATTATCCATCTGCACTGTGAAGTGCCGTCCAATGAGTTCTGAAGCATTTGGCTGAATATGAGCAGATAATTTTGCCCGAAACACTTCAGAATTCATCCTGCTGCTTTTGTCAGCAGTCACATCATCAATATCCAAACTCAAAGACAGGGCCCTCCTTGTTTTACTATGTGTTCATTTGTATGTATCTTTGTCTTGAACATACATGCCCACGCCATGACACTACCACCACCATGCTTCACTGATGAGGTGGTATGCTTTGGATCATGAGCAGTTCCTTTCCGTCTCCATACTCTTCTCTTCCCATCACTCTGGTAAAAGTTGATCTTAGTCTCATCTATCCATAGGATGTTGTTTCAGAACTGTGAAGGCTTTTTTAGGTGTTGTTTGGAAAACTCTAATCTGGCCTTCCTGTTTTTGAGGCTCACCAATGGTTTACATCTTGTGGTGAACCTTCTGTATTTACTCTTCTCTTGATTGTTGACTTTGACACACATACCCCTACCTCCTGGAGAATGTTCTTGATCTGGCCAACTGTTGTGAAGGGTGTTTTCTTCACCAGGGAAATAAGTATTCGGTCATCCACCACAGTTGTTTTCCGTGGTCTTCCGGGTCTTTTGGTGTTGCTGAGCTCAGGGGTGCGATCTTTCTTTTTAAGGATGTTCCAAACAGTTGATTTGGCCACACCTAATGTTTTTGCTATCTCTCTGATGGGTTTGTTTTGTTTTTTCAGCCTAATGATGGCTTGCTTCACTGATAGTGACAGCTCTTTGGATCTCATATTGAGAGTTAACAGCAACAAATGCAAATAGCACACTTGAAATGAACAATGGAGCTTGTATCTGCTCTTTGTAAATGGGATGAGGGAATAACACACACCTGGCCATGGAACAGCTGAGCAGCCAATTGTCCCATTACTTTTGGTCCCTTAAAAAGTGGGAGGCACATATACAAACTGTTGTAATTCCTACACCGCTCACCTGATTTGGATGTAAATACCCTCAAATTAAAGCTGAAAGTCTGCAGTTAAAGCACATTTTGTTAGTTTCATTTCAAATCCATTGTGGTGGTGTATAGAGCCAAAAAGTTTAGAATTGTGTCGATGTCCCAATATTTATGGACCTGACTGTAGGTGGTTGTCCATAAGCACTCCTAAAATCCTTTCTATTGCTTCCTAGATTTGTTCCATTTACATTATAAATTGCATGCTTATTGTTGCTTCCCAAATGCATAACTTTTAATTTAATTGTGTTAAATCGCATCTGCCAATTAGCTTCCCAAATAAACTAAGTTATGTAAGTCCCTTTGCAATGAAAGCACATATTTTCGGTTTTAATTATGCTGCACAACTTTTGCTTTTATCACCAAAGATGGAGACATTACCTTCCAGTTCTACTTCTAAATCATTAATAACTATGTTAAAAATGAGTGGACCTAATACTAAACCCAGAAGAACCCCACTTACTACATTAGTCTGATCTTTGCTCATTTTACAACAGCCCTTTGTTTCTTGATTTTTTTGCTAGTTTAAGAGTCATATGCATACACTTACTGCACTCCCTGTATCCCTTAGTTTGCATAATAACCTCCCATGTGGCACTGTATCTAAATCCTTCACAATATTTAAAAAAAAGTTCCTACTAACCTCCTCAAATAAACTAACTAGAATTATCTGACATGACCTATCCCTCATAAATCCGATTTGCTTCATACTTATTATCTTGTTCAAATTGACATATTATTGTATTTATCCTTTTTTATTTTTTTTACGTCATTCCGGACTCTTTGTTACCTTATGGACCATAACACACCAGGCACATCTTTATGTCCATGGTCATGCTGATCCACTTGGTTTTCATGGCAGAGATACTGGAGTGTGTTGCCAGTTCCTTCTCCATTGGGCCACAGCATACAGGTATTCCTTGGTGGTCTTCCATCCAAGTACTGACCAGACCCAACCCTGCATGGTTTCAGGGTGGTTGGACCTCTTGGTTCCCTGACTGGAATCAAACCCAGGTCACAGTGGTGAAAACATCACATCCTAACCACTGAACCACAAGTGAATCCCTTTTCTTGTATACCATACCTTATTAACCCAACTTTTTAGGGTTATTCTTACTCTCCTTTGAAAATACATTTCATGTTCTATTTTAGTCAATCTAGTAGCTTTTTTTAAAAGTCATGTTATATTCCTTGAACACACATAAAGCTGTCTCTGTTCCCTCTTTCTTGTATAATTTAAATGCCTTCTTTGTATTCCCTACCATGATAGTTAAATTATTGTAAAGCAAAATGCATGGTGATTTACTTGTTTTTATTTCCACAAGTACAGTGGGGGAGGGGGAAGGGAGTATTTGATCCTCCTGATTTTGAACATTTGTCCACTGACAAAAAAATGATCAGTCTAAAATTTTAAGGGTATTTGCATTTTAACAGTAAGAGACAGAATAACAAAAAAAAAAAAGAACAAGAAAAACGCATGTTAGAAAAGTTATAAGTTGATTTGCATGTCAGTGAGGGAAATAAGTATTTGATCCCCTATCAATCAGCAAGATTTCTGGCTCCCATGTGTCTTTTACACAGGTAATGAGCTGAGATTAGGAGCACTCTCTTAAAGGGAGTGCTCCTAATATCAGATTGTTACCTGTATAAAAGACACCTGTCCAAAAAAGCAATCAATCTATCAGATTCCAAACTCTCCACCATGGCCAAGACCAAAGAACTGTCCAAGGATGTCGGGGACAAGATTGCAGACCTACACAAGGCTGGAATGGGCTACAAGAACATCGCCATGTCGCTTGGTGACAAGTTGACAACAGTTGGTGCGATTATTCGCAAATGGAAGAAACCCCAAATAACTGCCAGTTTCCCACGGTCTGATGCTCCATGCCAAGTCTCACCTTGTGGAGTTTCAATGATCATGAGAATGGTGAGGAATCAGCCCAGAGCTATACTGGAGGATCTTGTTAATGATCTCAAGGCAGCTGGGGCCATAGTCACCAAGAAAACAATTGGTAACACACTATGCCGTGAAGGACTGAAATTCTGCAGCTCCCACAAGATCCCCCTGCTCAAGAAAGTACATGTACAGGCCCATCTGAAGCTTGCCAATGAACATCTGAATGATTCAGAGGAGAACTGGTTGAAAGTGTAGTGGTCAGATGAGACCAAAATCGAGCTCTTTGACATCAACTCAACTCGCAGTGCTTGGAGGAATACTGTCTAACCCCAAGAACACCATCCCCAACGTCAAACATGGAGGTGGAAACATTATGCTTTGGGGGTGTTTTTCTGCCAAGGGGACAAGACAACTGCACCGCATCAAAGGGACATTGAACAGGGCCATGTACCGTCAAATCTTGGGTGGGAACCTCCTTCCCTCAGACAGGGCATTGAAAATGGGTTGTGGATGGGTATTCCAGCATGACAGTGACCCAAAATACACAGCCAAGGCAACAAAGGAGTGGCTCAAGAAGAAGCACATTAAGGTCATGGAGTGGCCTAGCTTCGAAACCTTAATAACTTGGTGAGGATTTACAAAGAGGAGTGGGACAAAATCTCTCCTGAGATGTGTGCAAACCTGGTGGCCAACTACAAGAAACGTCTGACCTCTGTGATTGCCAAAAAGGGTTTTGCAACCAAGTATTAAGTCAAAGGGTCAAATACTTATTTCCCTCATTGACTTGCAAATCAATTTATAACTTTTTTGACATGCATTTTTCTTGTTTTTTTTCTTTTTTTCTTTGTCTCTCACTGTTAAAATACACCTACCATTAAAATTATAGACTGATAATTTCTTTGTCAGTAGGCAAACGTTAAAAATCAGCAGGGGATCAAATACTTTTTTTCCCCCACTGTACATGCTAATATGTATGTATATTTGGTAAAGCTTTAAATGTTGTCCATTTATTTTTTATATTTTTACCTGCACATTCTTTATCCTATTCTATACACTGTATTGCCATTTAAATTTGCCCTTTTAAATTAATAGTTTTTGTTGACCCCTATAGCTTTGATTTTGAAATTCAACATCAATTGAGACTTTGTTACGATGACTGTTCCCCAGGGGAATATATGATATTATATCAATGTTATTTGTGATGTCTAGGTACTAATAATCGTATCTTTCCCATTTACCTGGCATTTTTTGTTCATTAGCAAGCATACACTTTATGTTTCTATGCCTTAACTATGTTTCTATTTGAGTTATTTACAATGACATCTATATTGACTATACTAAATATAACCCCTTTTCCATCCCTAGTAGTTAATTCATCGCTTAACCTCTTTACACATTCTACTCTGTTTCAACAAACTATTTGGTGACCAGACTCTATGACAAATCACCTTGTCTATCTTCCTAAAAATACATTACCCTACCAACAAAACCTCCCTGTTTTAACCTGTTAAATCTCTATTTTTAATGCAACCTCCCTCTCCTCCAATAGCATTGTTGTGCAGGCTGTTAGAGAGAACAGCTCTAAAACCTCTCTGTTTTAACCTGTTAACCCTCTATTTTTAATGTGCCTTCTCCCCCCCCCCAATAGAGCTGTTGTGCAGACTGTTAGAGAGAACAGCTCTAAATGACATTGCTGTTGCTGAACAGATATCCTCAAAAGTTTCACTCACTCTGGCAAATTATTTGGTGTGTGCCAACTCAGGCCTCGATTACATGGCACTACATGGTACATGGATAATATATAGCTATGGGAGCTCTTATGAGAGAATTTATGTAGCTATTACATGGCTCTCACAGGCTATTTAATTTAACACTTTATTGATACATAGCCATTGGGTTTTCAATTTAGCAAAATCACTTGAGAGTAGAGATGTCGCGGACAGTTCACCCGTTGACTATTCGCATCGATTTTGGCTCTTTCGCGCTCGCATCAGACGGCGGACACATGCGATTTTCGGTCCGCCCTCTATTCTTTATCATTGAGGAAACTTTGACCCTGCACCTCACAGTCAGCAGACACATTCTAGCCAATCAGCAGCATACACTCCCTTCCAGAGCCTTCCATCTGAAGGACAGCATACATTTTAGAATCATTCTGAAGCTGCATTTGTTGTGAGAGGACAGATAGTGTAGCTGCTGGAGATTTAATAGGGACATGGATAGCCAGGCTGTGTATTTAGCTTCCACTACAGACCTGAAGGACTCATCTGATATCTGCTGCAAGGACAGCAACCCAAAAAGCCCTTTTTAGGGCTAGAACATCATTTATTTTATGTTATAATTTTTTTCTGTGTAATCTAATTGCATATGCCTACCTGCCAGCGTGTGTGTGTGACAGGCTAACACCTAACAGCTTATATTGTGCTTATTTTCACTACTCATACCTGGTGGTGTACCATACATTGAACCATTTTTTTCCTGTAATCTAATTTCAGTTGCTTGCCTCTGTCAGGCTCACGGCTTATATTGTGCTCAGTGAGGAAAGTTCAGATGGGGAGACAGAGAGGAGGAGGAGACGAGTTGGAAGCAGGGGGAGGTCGTCGCAAATAGCTAGTGGCACAGTCAGACAGCGTGCCAGTCAACGCATGCTGTTGCCACCACCAGAATGCCGTCATTGCAGAGCTCAGCAGTGTGGCAATTTTTTGGTGTGTCTGCCTGTGACAACAGCGATGCCATTTGCAACCTGTGTGAAAAGAAACTAAGTTGTGGTAAGTCCAACACACACCTAGGTACAACTTCTTTGCGAAGGCACATGATGTCACATCACAAACGCCTATGGGATCAACACATGAGTACAAGCATCACACAAAGTCAAAGCCACCATCCTCCTCCTGGTCCAGCATCTTCAGCCACGTCAACCACTGCTGCCCTGCTTGCCCCCTCTCAACCATCCGCCACTCCGTGTCTCGCCCTGAGCAGTCCCTGCTCATCTGCCCACAGTCAGGTGTCTGTGACATTGGCTTCTTACGCTCAAACATGTCCTTGACAAAGTCAACCCCTTGCCCGGCAACTGACAGCTTGCTTGTCTGAACTCTTAGCCCACCAGCTTTTACCATACAAGCTGGTGGAGTTTGAGGCGTTCAAAAAAATTGTAGCTATTGGGACACCACAGTGGAAGGTACCCAGACGAAATTTCTTTGCACAAAAGGCAATCCCCAACCTGTACTCAATTGTGCAAAAGGAAGTAATGGCATCTCTGGCCCACAGTGTTGGGGCAAGGGTCCATCTGACCACTGATACCTGGTCTTAAAAGCATGGTCAGGGCAGGTATATCTCCTACACTGCGCATTGGGTAAAACGGGTGACGGCTGCCAAGCATGGAATATGTGGCTCTGCAGAGGAGTTGGTGACACCGCCACGACTTGCAGGCAGGCCTGCTGCCACCTCCTCTACTCCTCCTACTCCATCCTCTTCCATAACCTCCTTGGCTGAGTCCTCTTCTGCTGCTGCTATGTCTTGCTCTACATCAACGGCATCCCCCCCCCCCCCAGCTCCACAGGTACTATTCCACGTCCCGGATACGGCAGTGTCACGCCGTCTTGGGGTTGACTTCCCTGAAAGCAGAGAGTCACACCGGACCAGCACTCCTGTCCACCCTGAACGCACAGGTGAATCAGTGGCTGTCTCCGCACCAACTGGAGATCGGCAAAGTGGTTTGTGACAACGGAAGAAATTTGTTGGCGGCATTGAATTTGGGCAAGTTGACACATGTGACGTGCATGGCACATGTGTGTAATCTGATTGTACAATGCTTTGTGCATAAGCACCCAGGCTTACAGGACGTCCTGAAGCAGGCCAGGAAGGTGTGTGGCCATTTCAGGCGTTCCTACACGGCCATGGCGCACTTTACAGATATCCAGCGGCGAAACAACATGCCAGCGAGGCGCTTGATTTTAGACAGGCCGACACGTTGGAATTCAACACTCCTAATGTTCGACTGCCTGCTCCAACAAGAAAAGGCCCTTAACGAGTATTTGTATGACCGGGGTGCTAGGACAGCCTCTGCGGAGCTGGGGATTTTTTTGCCAAGTTACTGGATGCTCATGCGCAATGCCTGTAAGCTTATGCGTCCTTTTGAGGAGGTGACAAACCTGGTCAGTCGCACAGAGGCCACCTCAGCGACATCATACCGTTTGTTTTCTTCCTGGAGCGTGCCCTGCGAAGAGTGCTGGATCAGGCCGTAGATGAGCGTAAAGAGGAAGAGTTGTGGTCACCATCACCACCAGAAACAGCCTTATCAGCATCGCTTGCTGCACCTGTGGCAACGCTGGAAGAGGATTGTGAGGAAGAGGAGTCAGAGGAGGAATGTGGCTTTGAGGAGGAGGAGGAAGACCAACCACAACAGGCATCCCAGGGTGCTCGTTGTCACCTATCTGGTACCCTTGGTGTTGTACGTGGCTGGGGGGAAGAACATACCTTCAGTGAGATCACTGAGGACGAGGAACGGGACATGACTAGCTCGGCATCCAACCTTGTGCAAATGGGGTCTTTCATGCTGTCGTGCCTGTTGAGGGACCCTCGTAAAAAAAGGATGAAAGAGAACAACCTGTACTGGGTGTCCACACTACTAGACCCCCGGTATAAGCAGAAAGTGCCTGAAATGTTACCGAATTACCACAAGTCGGAAAGGATGCAGCACTTCCAAAATAAATTAGAAAGTATGCTTTACACAGCATTTAAGGGTGATGTCACAGCACAACGGCAATCTAACAGCGGAAGAGGTGAACAAAATCCTCCTCCTCCCACGACCACGCCGGCAAGGAGAGGACACTTTACAGAAGTGTTGTTGATGGAGGACATGCAGAGCTTTTTAAGTCCTATGCATCGCCACAGCCCTTCGGGGTCCACCCTCAGAGAACGACTCGACTGTCAGGTAACAGACTACCTGGCCTTAACTGCAGATATCTACACTACGAGGAGCGATGAACCCCTTGACTACTGGGTGTGCACGCTTGCCCTGTGGCCTGAGCTATCCCAATTTGCCATAGAACTTCTGTCCTGCCCCGCTTCAAGTGTCCTGTCAGAAAGGACCTTCAGTGCAGCAGGAGGTTTTGTCATTGAGAAGAGAAGTCACCTAGGTCAAAAAAGTCTAGATTACCTCACCTTTACTAAGATGAATGAGGGATGGATCCCGAAGGGACTGACAGTGGTCGATACATTAGATTAAAAAAGGCCTGATAGATGAGCTGCCTTGAGCTAATAATGGTCCACACGCTGCTGTATTTCATCCCTGAATGCCGGATGACTTGCATGACTTATCCGCCACCAACTAGGGTTCAAGACGCAATGTTTTAGGGCACTTTCTGCCTGGCAAACTAACATCAATTTTTCTGGTCGCTGCATGTAATAAAAAATAAAGCATTTTTGAACAGTCTTGCATAACAGTTGTGCAAAAATACATATTTACAATAAATATATTTTCTGAAAGTTAGCTGGCTAGTCCTTATTTTTACTTTTTAGGTTAATAATTTTTCTTATTTTTTACTGGGATTGCAATTTAAGAGATACCTAAAACATGGTAAAAAAGACAATAGTAAAGAGTATATCTGCAGGAAACACCAAAGTCCTATTAGCTATCATCCCTCCAGCAGTATTAGCTTATTATTTACTGGGATGATTTTGCCGCCGGATGCTTCTGAAGGGTCTCCAGGGCTCCCCCACTCCGGTCCTTTCCCCAGTGTCTCTTCAACCAGTAACAAATGTTTTATATTTGTAAAGCGACCCAATGATCCCCCTTAATAGAGGTTTATCTTTACAAATTTTGGAGAACCAATTTAAGACCGGTGTCCCCTGTTTCTGGGTCAGGGAGTGTGTGAAATGCCTCAGCCTACAGTAATTGTAATGTTCTGACAGCGGTAGCTCATGCTTGTCCCTCAGTTCCTCATAGGTGAGCATCTGGCCCTTTACTAACCAGTCTCCCAGTCTATCTAGTTTCCTTGACCTCCACCAGTGTTGTGATGTTGTTCTCATGTGTTTCGGGGCCTGAGGGTGGTCAAGAATTGGGGTAATTTGGGTGGATCCAGGGAACAAACCCGTGTGTTTCTTGGCCCATTTCCAGTATTATAGTGAGTGTCTGATTGGCGGGTTTGGCAAGTTTTTAAGGCTCTGATGCAATTCTGATAGCCAAGCCACCTTGTCCCAAGTTAAGGGCCTTAAAGTGTGGTTCTGTAAATACACCCAGGCCGGTTGATGCCCTATAGAATGTGCTATTGGGAGGAAAGATAACTGAGCTGCCTTGTGGTAATATTTTAAGTTTGGACATGATAGTCTCCCCTCTGACTTATAAAGGTACATCATTTTCTTTGTGATGCGTGAGGGAGAGTGGTTCCAGATAAACTGAAATATTTTCCTTTGAATATTTTCTAATTATTTTTATTTAATCGGGATCGGGAGTGTTCGAAATATGTAGAGCAACCTAGGAAGGACATTCATTTGTATCGTATTTATTCTCCCTAGCCATGATAACCTATACTTTGTCCATTTACTCAGGTCATTAATTATTGTTTTATAAAGTTTGGAGTGGTTGGCTTTGTACAAGTCCTCTAGCTTAGGGGTTAGTCGGATTCTCATTTAGTTTATGTGGTTCTTATCTCACTTACTATTAATCTTCTCTTGGAGACCCTGCTTCTCTACTGCTGTTAAGTCAATCGCTAGTGCTTCTGTCTTCTCTATGTTCAGTTTAAGGCCAGAAAACTGACCATACTCCTCCATAGTTCGAATCAACTCTGGGACCGATTGGGTAGGGTTTGGGAGCATACACAGCAGGTCGTTTGTAAATAGACAAGTTTTGAAATGGTGATGGCTTGTGATGTCGCAAACATCAAATTTTCGGTTCGCGAACAGCGGACCCAAACTTCCATCAAATGTTCGGGAACGGGCGAACTCGGCGAACCGCCATAGACTTCAATGGGCAGGCGAATTTCAAAACCCACAGGGACTCTTTCTGGCCACAATAGTGATGGGAAAGTTGTTTCAAGGGGACTAACACCTGGAAAGTGGCATGCCGGAGGGGGATCCATGGCAAAACCCCCATGGAAAATTACATAGTTGATGCAGAGTCTGGTTTTAAGCCATAAAGGGCATAAATCACCTAACATTCCTAAATTGTTTGGAATAACATGCTTTAAAACATCAGGTATGATGTTGTATCGATCAGGTAGTGTAAGGGTTACACCTGCTTCACAGTAACAGACCAATCTCCCCGTTTAATGCACCGCAAACAACCGCAAACAGTCCCTTTCACAACCGCAAACTCCCCATTTGCACAAGGTTGGATACCAAGCTAGCCATGTCCCGTTCCTTGCCTTCACTGATGTCATTGAAGGTCTCTTCCTCCACCCAGCCACCAAGGGTCCCCGAAAGGTGACAACAAGCCCCCTGGGACGCCTGCTGTGTTTGGTCTTCCACCTCCTCAAAGCCACAATCCTCCTCTGACTCCTCTTCTTCAAACTCCGCTCTCTGTGTTGACTCTGTCTGCATTATTATAAGGTGTGTACTGTTAAGTAGTACTATTCCTATCCGTTTAATCCCTGTTACGTCCACTATTAGGGGACGTGTATATGGCATTGATTTTTGGAACAGGAAGATGGAAAAAGATGCTTGGTCAGACCTCCTACTTCGAATTTGGGGCACTGCACGTGCAATGTAATGTGCCACCAGATAGGAGTGGTGCATTAAGTTGTACTATTTATTCCTATCAGTTTGATACCTCTTACGTCACCTATCAGGGGACGTGTATATGGCATGGATTTTTGGAAGCGGGAGATGGAAAAAGATGCTTGGTCGGTCCTCCCACTTCAAATTTGGGGCACTGCGTGTGCAATCTAAGGTGCCACCAGATAGGAGTGGTGTGTTCAGTTGTACTATTTATTCCTATCGGATTCAATAAAGCCAATAAACCTGGCCCGTTACTAGCCAGGAAACTACACAAAATAGGATATTTAGGATACTTCAAATTAAGACCTCGAAGGGAGAAAAAACAACGAACCCAAATAAGATCCAGAAGATTTTTATAAAACTTTACAATACCCTTTATACGGCAACAAAACACATAGATCTACGCAAAATGAGGGGATTTCTTAAATCCTGTGATCTCCTCTTAATAGAAGAAAATTACTTAGAGACTTTAAATGCCAAAGTGACCCTAGAGGAAGTGAGAAAAGCAGTCCAGAACCTCACACCTGGTAAGTCACCAGGCCCAGGCGAGTACACCAATTTATATTATAAAAAATTTATAGACATATAAGGCCCGCACTTGGTCACTCTAACAGAGTTCTAGAAGGCAAGCAAACACCAGCAGAGCTGAACAGGGCAGATATCGCTCTATTCCCTAAGGAGGGTCGAGATGCCCTAGAACCAAAAAACTACAGGCCAATATCATTACTAAACTGTGATACAAAGATCCTGTCAAAAATAATAGCGGATAGAATGTCATCCTTCTTGCCTAAGTTAATACATAATGACCAAGTAGGCTTTGTCCCCCACAGGCAAGCGGGAGACAATATTAGAAAAGTCATGAACCTACTGTACCACACCAAAGCCTCTAAAATTCAAGCCTGTCTTATGACCTTTGACATTGAAAAGGCGTTTGATTCCCTGGAGTGGACTTACCTATGCGCCACGCTTGAAAAGTTTGGTTTTAAAGGTCATTTCATAAATCTCATACACTCATTATACAAATCATCCAGGGCAAGGTTACAGATTCCGGGAGATGAGAGATCCTTAATTAAAATAGAAAGAGGAACAAGACAGGGGTGCCCCATTTCTCCCCTTCTATTCGCAATAGCAATAGAACCGCTGGCTCAGATAATTAGGGCAACGTTGGGATCACAGGCATAAAAATAGGCCATCACTAGAGATTTCGCGGACAGTTTGCCCGCGGACTATTCGCAGCGATTTTGGCATGTTCGCGTTCGCAGCGGACGGCGAAGACATGCGCTTTTCGGTTCGCCCCCTATACTTTATCATTGAGGAAACTTTGACCCTGCACCTCACTGTCAGCAGACACATTCCAGCCAATCAGCAGCATACACTCCCTTCCAGAGCCTTTACATTTTAGAATCATTCTGAAGCTGCATTCGTTGTGAGAGGACAGATAGTGTAGCTGCTGGAGACTTAATAGGGAAATAGATAGCCAGGCTGTGTATTTAGCTTCCATTACAGACCTGAAGGACTCATCTGATATCTGCTGCAAGGACAGCAACCCAAAAAGCCCTTTTTAGGGCTAGAACATCATTTATTTTATGTTATAATTTTTTCTGTGTAATCTAATTGCATATGCCTGCCTGCAAGCGTGTGTGTGTGACAACACCTAACAGCTTATATTGTGCTTATTTTCACTACTCATACCTGGTGGTGTACCACATATTGAAAACAACCATTTTTTCCCTGTAATCTAATTTCAGTTGTCTGCCTGTGTCAGGCTCACAGCTTATATTGTGCTCAGTGAAATAAAACAACACTTTTTTGACTGTAATAGATTGAATAGCAATTGCCTGCCTACAGGCGTGTGTGTGAAGCTTATTGCATCTACTCTGCCAACTTTTGCCAGTGCACAGTGATACGTCATATCTGGTGCAACCGTAGTGTACAGTGACATAAAACAACACTTTTTTAACTGTAATCGATTGAATATCAGTTGCCTGCCTACAGGCGTGTGTGTGAGGCCTACAGCCCCTACTCTGCCAACTTTTGCTAGTGCACAGTGACATTCATATCTGGTGCAACCTAGTGTACAGTGAAATAAAAGAACCCTTTTTTTACTGTAATCGATTGAATATCAGTTGCCTGCCTACAGGCGTGTGTGTGAGGCCTACAGTGCCTACTCTGCCAACTTTTGCCAGTGCACAGTGACACTCATATCTGGTGGCACCTTAGATTTCACGCACAGTGCCCCAAATTTGAAGTGGGAGGGCCGACCAAGCATCTTTTCCCATCTCCCACTTCCAAAAATCCATGCCATATACACGTCCCCTGATAGGTGACGTAACAGGGATTAACAGTACACACCTTATAATAAAGCAGACAGAGGCAACGCAGAGAGAGGAGTCTGAAGAAGAGGAGTCAGAGGAGGAAGGTGACTTTGAGGAGGTGGAAGACCAAACACAGCAGGCATCCCAGTGGGCTTATTGTCACCTTTCGGGGACCCTTGGTGGCTGGGTGGAGGAAGAGACCTTCAATGACATCAGTGAGGACAAGGAACGGGACATGGCTAGCTTGGTATCCTACCTTGTGCAAATGGGGATTTTGCGGTTGTGCAAAGGGACTGTTTGCGGTTGTTTGCGGTGCATTAAACGGGGAGATTGGTCTGTTACTGTGAAGCGGTGTAACCCTTACACTACCTGATCGATACAACATCATACCAGTTCCCTCTAACAGCCGGGCGAACAGCTCTACTGGAGAAGAGGGAGGGCAGAATAGGCAGAGCAACAGACATGTTTTAGTGGTAGGGGACTCTATTATTAGGAAGGTAGACAGGGTAATTTGTCACCCAGATCCCAGCAATCGAACAGTTTGCTGTCTCCCGGGTGCTCGGGTTCGGCATGTTGTGGATCGGGTGGATAAATTATTGGGAGGGGCTGGTAATGAACCGGCGGTCTTGGTACACATTGGTACCAATGACAAAGTTAGTGGAAGATGGAGCGTCCTAAAGAATGATTTTAGAGAATTAGGGAATAAGCTTAAAGCAAGGACCTCCAAGGTAGTATTTTCTGAGATACTACCAGTGCCACGTGCTAGCCCAGGGAGGAAGAAGGAGCTTAGGGAGGTTAATGCGTGGCTAAAAAAGTGGTGCAGTGCAGAGGGTTTTGGGTTTTTAGAGCACTGGGCTGACTTCTCACTTGGGTACAATCTCTATAGCAGGGATGGATTGCACCTTAATGATGAGGGCGCTTTTGTGCTAGGGAATAGGATGGTAGAACGGCTGGGGGAGTTTTTAAACTTGTAGGTGGGGGGGAGGGACTATATAGAAGTATTGGGGTAAATAGGGTAGAGAGGGAAAGGGATGAATTATTTACCCATGGGGGAGGAGAAGGGGGGAGGGTTACAATAGAAAGTAGGGAGATATTAATAGGGGCCTCAAATACAGTGGCAGGCACTTCACATCAGCAGAGCCATAGCAACATAAAGTGTATGATTGCAAACGCAAGAAGTTTGCCTGGGAAAATGGATGAGCTAGAAATATTAGCAGTACAAGAAAAATGGGGCTTAATAGGCATTACGGAAACATGGTGGGATGAATCTCATGACTGGACTGTTAATCTGGATGGTTATAACCTATTTAGGAAAGATAGGGGCAATGGTAAAAGAGGAGGAGGGATCTGTCTTTATGTTAAGCCTGAATTTAAGCCTATAGTTAGAGAAGATATTTATGCTGGCACTAACGGCATCATTGAATCCTTGTGGGTTGAGCTAAATAGTGGAGGAGCTAATTCTAAATGCATATTGGTGGGAGTATGCTATAAACCCCCAAATATAGCTGAAAGTGAGGAAATACAATTATTGTTACAGATTGGAAATGCAGCTAAGCATGGGCAAGTTCTAATAATGGGAGATTTTAATTACCCTGATATAAACTGTGTGTGAGGCCTACAGCCCCTACTCTGCCAACTTTTGCTAGTGCACAGTGACATTCATATCTGGTGCAACCTAGTGTACAGTGAAATAAAAGAACCCTTTTTTTACTGTAATCGATTGAATATCAGTTGCCTGCCTACAGGCGTGTGTGTGAGGCCTACAGTGCCTACTCTGCCAACTTTTGCCAGTGCACAGTGACACTCATATCTGGTGGCACCTTAGATTTCACGCACAGTGCCCCAAATTTGAAGTGGGAGGGCCGACCAAGCATCTTTTCCCATCTCCCACTTCCAAAAATCCATGCCATATACACGTCCCCTGATAGGTGACGTAACAGGGATTAACAGTACACACCTTATAATAAAGCAGACAGAGGCAACGCAGAGAGAGGAGTCTGAAGAAGAGGAGTCAGAGGAGGAAGGTGACTTTGAGGAGGTGGAAGACCAAACACAGCAGGCATCCCAGTGGGCTTATTGTCACCTTTCGGGGACCCTTGGTGGCTGGGTGGAGGAAGAGACCTTCAATGACATCAGTGAGGACAAGGAACGGGACATGGCTAGCTTGGTATCCTACCTTGTGCAAATGGGGATTTTGCGGTTGTGCAAAGGGACTGTTTGCGGTTGTTTGCGGTGCATTAAACGGGGAGATTGGTCTGTTACTGTGAAGCGGTGTAACCCTTACACTACCTGATCGATACAACATCATACCAGTTCCCTCTAACAGCCGGGCGAACAGCTCTACTGGAGAAGAGGGAGGGCAGAATAGGCAGAGCAACAGACATGTTTTGGTGGTAGGGGACTCTATTATTAGGAAGGTAGACAGGGTAATTTGTCACCCAGATCCCAGCAATCGAACAGTTTGCTGTCTCCCGGGTGCTCGGGTTCGGCATGTTGTGGATCGGGTGGATAAATTATTGGGAGGGGCTGGTAATGAACCGGCGGTCTTGGTACACATTGGTACCAATGACAAAGTTAGTGGAAGATGGAGCGTCCTAAAGAATGATTTTAGAGAATTAGGGAATAAGCTTAAAGCAAGGACCTCCAAGGTAGTATTTTCTGAGATACTACCAGTGCCACGTGCTAGCCCAGGGAGGAAGAAGGAGCTTAGGGAGGTTAATGCGTGGCTAAAAAAGTGGTGCAGTGCAGAGGGTTTTGGGTTTTTAGAGCACTGGGCTGACTTCTCACTTGGGTACAATCTCTATAGCAGGGATGGATTGCACCTTAATGATGAGGGCGCTTTTGTGCTAGGGAATAGGATGGTAGAACGGCTGGGGGAGTTTTTAAACTTGTAGGTGGGGGGGAGGGACTATATAGAAGTATTGGGGTAAATAGGGTAGAGAGGGAAAGGGATGAATTATTTACCCATGGGGGAGGAGAAGGGGGGAGGGTTACAATAGAAAGTAGGGAGATATTAATAGGGGCCTCAAATACAGTGGCAGGCACTTCACATCAGCAGAGCCATAGCAACATAAAGTGTATGATTGCAAACGCAAGAAGTTTGCCTGGGAAAATGGATGAGCTAGAAATATTAGCAGTACAAGAAAAATGGGGCTTAATAGGCATTACGGAAACATGGTGGGATGAATCTCATGACTGGACTGTTAATCTGGATGGTTATAACCTATTTAGGAAAGATAGGGGCAATGGTAAAAGAGGAGGAGGGATCTGTCTTTATGTTAAGCCTGAATTTAAGCCTATAGTTAGAGAAGATATTTATGCTGGCACTAACGGCATCATTGAATCCTTGTGGGTTGAGCTAAATAGTGGAGGAGCTAATTCTAAATGCATATTGGTGGGAGTATGCTATAAACCCCCAAATATAGCTGAAAGTGAGGAAATACAATTATTGTTACAGATTGGAAATGCAGCTAAGCATGGGCAAGTTCTAATAATGGGAGATTTTAATTACCCTGATATAAACTGGATAAACGAGACCAGCAGCTCAGCTAAGGGGAGCAGGTTCTTGAGTACACTCAGGGATCATTATCTAGCCCAGGTAATACAAGAACCTACTAGAAATGGGGCCATCTTGGATTTAGTCATCACAAGTAATATTGATATAATATCAAATGTAAAAATAGGGGAACCCTTGGGGAACAGTGATCACAACACAGTCTCATTTGAGATTGAATACAAAAAACAGAGTTGTAAGGGGCCAACAAAAACTCTAAATTTTAAAAGGGCTAACTTTAATGGGCTACGGGCAGCAATACAACATATAGACTGGGACAAAGAACTTACAGGGAAGAATACTGAAAATAAATGGACAACATTCAAATCCTTACTAAATAAACATACTCATCAGCATGTACCATGTGGAAATAAAATAAATAGGAGTAAATCACATCCCATGTGGCTTAACAATGACTTAAAGATCATGATGAGGAAAAAGAAGTATGCATTTAAATTATACAAGAAGGAGGGAACAGAGGCATCTTTATGTGACTATAAGGAAATCAACAAGGCTTGCAAAAGGGCTATTAGACTGGCTAAAATAGAAAATGAGAAGTCAGTTGCAATGGAAAGTAAGACTAACCCTAAAATATTTTATAAATATATTAATGGGAAGAAGGCCAGGAAGGAATCGATAGGACCATTACAATGTGACACAGGCCATCTGATAATTAGTGACCAGAAAAAGGCAGATGAGCTAAATAGGTTCTTTTCTTCGGTTTACACAAGGGAGGTACCAGTGGTTGGGACACTGCAACATAATGGGGCTACACTACCTTCACTAAATAATTGGTTAACGCAGGAAGAAATACAAAAGAGGTTGGAGAAAATAAATGTTAATAAAGCCCCAGGTCCTGATGGAATACATCCAAGGGTACTGAGGGAGCTGGGTTCTGTAATAGCCAAACCATTATATCTAATCTTTAAAGACTCGCTCACTACAGGGTCTCTACCAGATGACTGGAGAAAAGCAGAGGTGATACCTATATTTAAGAAGGGATCTAGAGCAAATCCGGGGAATTATAGACCAGTGAGCCTCACTTCTGTAGTTGGGAAGCTTTTAGAAGGGTTAATAAGGGACAGAATACAAGAATATGTCTATTTGAACAGGATCATAGGTAGCAGTCAACATGGATTTATGAAGGAAAGGTCGTGTCAGACCAATCTAATTAGTTTTTATGAGGAGGTTAGTAGGAACTTGGATCAGGGCAACTCAGTGGATGTAGTCTTTTTAGATTTTTCAAAGGCATTTGATACAGTGCCACATGGAAGACTAGTGAGCAAACTAAGGGATACAGGAATTGCAGTAAATATCTGCTCATGGATCGAGAGCTGGCTAAAAGACAGGAAGCAAAGGGTTGTTGTAAATGGAACATACTCCGATTGGTCTAATGTGATAAGTGGGGTTCCTCAGGGCTCAGTATTGGGTCCTCTCCTTTTTAACATATTTATTAATGACATTGAAGTAGGACTCGAATGTAGTGTCTCCATTTTTGCTGATGACACTAAGTTGTGCAAGGTAATAAAATCAGATAATGATGTACTTTCCCTACAAAAGGATTTGCATAAATTAGAGAAATGGGCGGCTAAATGGCAGATGAGATTTAATACAAATAAATGTAAGATTATGCATTTGGGAAGGAAAAATAGCCAAGCAATCTATAATCTTAATGGAGCAAATCTAGGGGTATCAGATATTGAAAGGGATTTGGGAGTACTAGTGGACAACCACCTAGGTAACAGCGCTCAAAGCCAAGCAGCGGCTGCAAAGGCAAATAAAATATTAGCATGTATTAGGAAGGGTATAGAAGCCAGGGAAGAAGATATAATTCTGCCACTATACAAATCTCTAGTACGCCCTCATTTGGAATATGGAGTACAATTTTGGGCACCACCTCACAAAAAAGACATCTTAGAGCTGGAAAAAGTACAGAGAAGGGCTACAAAACTAATAAGGGGAATGGAGGGGCTAAGTTATGAAGAAAGACTAGCAAAATTAAACTTATTTTCGCTAGAAAAAAGGCGTCTAAGAGGAGATATGATTACGGTTTTTAAATACATCCAGGGTCCATATAAGGCTTTGTCAAGTGAGCTATTTGTAGCAAGAGATTTTCAACTGACAAGAGGACATCCGTTGAGGTTAGAGGAAAAAAGATTTCACCTTAAACAAAGAAAAGGGTTCTTCACAGTTAGGGTGGTTAAACTGTGGAATTCTCTACCAAAGGAGGTGGTGACAGCGAATTCGATAGACAACTTCAAAAAGGGGTTAGATATATTTCTGAATAAAGAGGGCATTCAAGGCTATCCTAGAAAACTAGCGAAGGAATATTGATCCAGGGAGAAATTTGATCGCCAGTTTCTGGGGTCAGGAAGGAATTTTGCTTTTTTTCCCCCTTATGAGACAATTGGCAAAGTTTCAATGGTTTTTTTTTTATGTTTGCCTTCCTCTGGATCAATTAACAATAATTAACAATTAACAATAATAATAAATAGTCCAAATTAAAAAGATCAATAGAGATCTAAAAAGGTTGAACTTGATGGACTAACTCTTTATTCATTCTCCAATACTATACTATTAATAATTATTTAATCAATAATTTAATTAATAACTAATCCGCATATTGCAGATCAGAGGAGATCTTAACAGGTTGAACTTGATGGACTGAAAGTCTTTTTTCAACCTTAATTACTATGTAACTATGTAACTATGTAACTATACCTGATGTTTTAAAGCATGTTATTCCAAACAATTTAGGAATGTTAGGTGATTTATGCCCTTTATGGCTTAAAACCAAACTCTGCATTAACTATGTAATTTTCTGTGGGAGTTTTGCCATGGATCCCCCTCCGGCATGCCACAGTCCAGTTGTTAGTCCCCTTGAAACAACTTTCCCATCACTATTGTGGCCAGAAAGAGTCCCTGTGGGTTTTGAAATTCGCCTGCCCATTGAAGTCTATGGCGGTTCGCCCGGTTTTATGTTTGCGACATCACTACTTGAGAGTGCTTGCATTGGTCTTTATGTAGCTGCAAGTTTGAAGATGCAAGTCAGAGGTAATAAACCCATAGCAACCCCAGAAAAGTTAAAGAACACCAGTAAAGATTGCAGCATGGCTATGTGTTTCAAATTAGTTGACAACACATTTACATTTTCTATTAATACAAAGAAACATTGCAGTTTGCACACATTAATTTATATATTAATTTCATATTTATTACATGCTATTACAGTTTGAGAGGATACACATTGAATGGTAAAACATGATTATTGTTCAGGGGGATTTTAAATATATTGACTTGGACAGATGGCTAAGTATTACCCCATGGGCTTCTGTATTAATGATGTGTGATTTAGCATTATTTGGATGTCAGTGTATAATTGTGTGCGCAAGCATTTGTAATTGTTGTTTAGTATTGTACTGGGACTTGGTTAACCATTAGAAAGGCCTATTTTGTGTTTTTGGAAGTGTAGGTTTCAATCTTATTTAATCTGAGCCCTGAAAAATGCTTCTTTAACCTTCCTATCGGTAATCCCGGGTGTGACTCAGGGTGAATTTTCTGTTCCTAAATCGGTAACCCCGAGACACACTCCGGGTTACCGCAGAGAGGATGTGGAGGGGGCCCAGTGGTTTTGAGTTTGCCTGGGCCCCCACAGCACACCATTGCTCCTCCACATGTTCCTCCTGCTCCTCCACATCTTCCTCCTCCTCCCTCTTATCCTCTTCCCGCCCTCCTTTCTCCTTTCCCCCTCTCTTTTCTCTTCTTCTTCTTTGCCTCCGAACAGCGCGTAACGTCATTAGCATATGCCGGTTAAAGAGACAGGCATAAGACGTGCTGTGAGCCTCCGATCAACAGGCGGAGCTGATAGGAGGCTAAGAAGAAGAAAGAAGAGAGTGGGGAAGGAGGGAGGGAAGAGGAGGAGGATGAGGGGGAAGATGAGGATGAGCGGGGAAGAGGAGGTTGAGGGGGAAAGAGGAATGGGAAAGAGGAGGGTGAGGGGGGAAGAGGAGGTTGAGGGGGAAAGGGGGGAAGAGGAGGATGAGTGGGGAAGGGGCTGAAGAGGAGGATGAGGGTGGAAGAGGGGAATAAGAGGAGGATGAGTGGGGGAAGAGGAGGATGAGTGGGAAAGGAGGATGAGTGGGCGGGAGGAGGATGAGTGGGGGGAGAAGGATGAGTGGGGGGGAGGAGAAGGATAAGTGGGGGGAGGAGAAGGATGAGTGGGGGGGAGGATGAGTGGGGGGAGGAGGATGAGTGGGGGGGAAGGAGGATGAGTGGGGAGGGAGAAGGATGAGTGGGGGGAGGAGGAGGAGGAGTGGGGAGGAGAATGAATGGGGAGGAGGAGGAGGATAAGGGAGAAATGGAGGCTGTGCAGTTAAGGGGAAAATGGAGGAGGAGAAGGAGTAGAAGGGAAAGGGAGGAGGAGAGGGGGAAGGGGAAATGGTGTCTAAAGGCAGTATGATTATGTCAGTGTTTTAGATTGTACCGCTTTAACATTTGAAATACTGAAATAATCATACCGCCAGGAAGGTTAAGCTATTTTCTTCTTGTACTGAACACTTGTAGATCCTTAAATGTCTTCTAAGTGTTCTTGTAAGGGTTCTGTTGCAGGAGGTTGTAATTGTTTGGCTCCCTGCAAGCATTCATAGAGCCTTTCATAAACACTTAGACATAAACACATAAACAAATACTATGTAACTATGTAACTTAGGATTTTCAGTAACTCTTAAAAAAGAAAAAATCCATCCAAATGATTTACTCAGACAAGTAAAGTTTGCTTACTTTATGTGTGCAGTGATTTGGTACAGGTGAGAGGGGAGTGTTTTTACCAGGGTTAAAACTTGCATATAAGTTTGGGCCTTGTGTGTGACTGTATGCAACTGATTTACTCAGAAAAGTAACGTGTGTTTATTTTTGGTGTGCAGTAATTTGGTACAGGTGAGAGGAGAGTGTTTTTACCTTGGTTAAAACTTGCATACAAGTTTGGGCCTTGTGTGTGACTGTTTGCATCTGATTTGCTCAGACAAGTAAAGTGTGTTTATTTCCTGTGTGCAGTGATTAGGTACAGGTGAGAGGGGAGTGTTTTTGCCTGGGTTAAACTTGCATATAAGGTTGGGCCTTGTGTGGGACTGTTTGCAGGAGGGAGTTCAAAGAAAAGGGTAACATTTTTGTATTTTGTATAATTTGTAACTACGAGTAAGCCCAGTGTCATCCTCACTCAGTGTACATCCTGCCACGTGTATGAACTACTGGAACAACTGTTACAGGGTCCATTCCTCTGTAAGAGTTGTGAACATGTTGCATCTCTGGAAGCTCAAGTTGGAGAGCTGGAGAGGATAATTGTAGCACTTAGTGATATTCCACTGGAAAGGGAGCTAGTGCTCCCTGAGTTAAGTTTCACTGGGCCTAGCATGGAGGGGGGAGATGTTGCTAGTGAGGATGTCCAGGGATGTAGATGGGTTACAGTTACAAGGGCAAGCAGGGGGATCAGGAGAAAGTGGGCCAATACTGAGTTGGCAAGCACCAACAGATTTGCCAGATAGAGGGAACTTCATGGCCATTCCTGAATGGACATCCCAAACAGTTTCACTCAAAAAGCCTGGAGAACAGTTCTAATGGAGGAGTGGGAGGGCAGAGTAGGCAGAGAAACAAACAGGTTTTGGTGGTAGGGGACTCTATTATTGGGAAGGTAGGAAGTGTGATTTGTCACCCAGATCCCAGCAATCCAGCAGTTGCTGTCTCCCGGGTGCTTGGGTTCGGCATGTTGTGGATCGAGTAGATAAATTATTGGGAGGGGCTCGAAATGAAACAGCGGTTTTGGTAAATATTGGTAGCAATGCTTTAAAGATCAAGATACGGAGTAAAAAACAGGCATTTAAATTATGCAAACAAGAGGGGACAGAGACTATGTTACATAAGTACAAGGAAACTAACAAGGCTTGCAAAAGGGCTATTAGACTTGCTAAAATAGAAAATGAAAAATTAGTTGCAAAGGAGAGTAAGATTAACCCTAAACTATTTTTTTAAAGTATATTAATGGGAAGAAGGTCAGGAAGGAAGCTTTAGGAGTATTACATTATGAAACAGGAAATAGCAGATGAGCTATATAGGTTATTTTCTTCTGTATACACAAGATAGGTACCGGTGGTTTGGTCACTGTAACATAATCGGTCTACACTACCTTCACCAAACAAATGGGTAACGCAGGAAGAAATACAAAAGAGGTTGAAAAAAATAAATGTTATTAAAGCCCCAGGTCCTGATGGAATACATCCAAAGATACTGAGACAACTGGGTTCTGTAATAGCCAAACCATTATAGCTAATTTTTCAAGAGTCACTCAACACTGGGTCTCTATCAGATGACTGGCGAATAGCAGATGTGATACCTGTATTTCAGAAGGGAGCAAGTGCAGATCAGTGAAATTATAGATCAGTGAGCCTCACTTCTGTAGTGGGAAAGCTTTTAGAAGGGTTAATAAGGGATAATATACAAGAATATGTCTATTCAAACAGTATTATAAGTAGGAGCCAACATGGATTTATGAGGGATAGGTCATGTCAAAAAAATGTAATTAGTTTAGAGGAAGTTAGTAGAAACTTGGTTCAAGGCAACTCAGTGGATATAGTCTTTTTTGATTTTGCAAAGGCTTTTGATACAGTTCAACGTGGGAGACTATTGTGCAAACTAAGGTATACAGGAATTGCAGTAAATATATGCACATGTATTGAGAGCTGGCTAAAAGACAGGAAGCAAAGGTTTGTGGTAAATGGAACATACTCGGATTGGACTAATGTGGTAAATGGGGTTCCTCAGTGATCAGTATTACGTCCTCTCCTTTTTAACATATTTATTACGACTTAGAAGCAGGACTGGAAAGTATTGTCTAAATTTTTGCTGATGACACTAAGTTTTGCAAGGTAATTAAATCAGAAAATTATTTACTTTCCCTCCAAAAGGATTTGCATAAATTAGAGAAATGGGCAATGAAATGGCAGATGAGATTTAATACGAATAAATGTAAGATTATTCATCTGGGAAGGAAAACTAGCCATGCAATTTATAAACTTAGTGAATCAAATCTAGGGTGTCAGATATTGAAAGGGATTTGGGAGTGCTTGTGGACAACCACCTACGTAACAGTTCTCAATGCCAAGCAGCCTCTGCAAAGGCCAATAGAATATTAGCATGTATTAAGTAAGGTATAGAAGCCAGGGAAGCAAATATAATTTTGCCAATATTCAAAACCCTATTACGCCCTCATTTGGAATATGGAGTACAGTTTTGGGCACCACTTCATAAAATGGATTTATAGTGCCTTGCAAAAGTATTCATCCCCCTTGGCATTTTTCGTCTTTTGTTGCCTCACAACCTGGAATTATCATGGATTGTTTGAGAATTTGCATTATTTAAATGTACAGAACATGCCCACAACTTTGAAAATGTTTTTTTTTCTTTATTGTGAAGCAAACAACAAAATAGGACAAAATAACAGAAAAATTCAATGTGCATAACTATTCACTACCCTAAAGTCAATATTTTGTAGAGTCTCCTTTTGCGGCAATTACAGCTCCAAGTCACTTTGGATAAGCCTCTATGAGTTTGCCACATCTTATAACTGGAATTTTTGCATATTCTGCCTTGCAAAACTGCTCCAGCTCCTTCAAGTTGAATGGTTTGCACTTGTGAACAGCACTCTTTAAGTCTGACCACCGATTTTTTATTGGATTGAGGTCTGGGCTTTGACTAGGCCATTCCAACACATTTACATGTTTCCCCTTAAACCACTCAAGTGTTGCTTTAGCAGTGTGTTTGGGGTCATTGACCAGCTGGAAGGTGAACCTCAGTCCTAGCCTCAAATCAAGCACAGAGTAGTACAGGTTTTGCTCAATAATATTCCTGTATTTAGCACCATCCATCTTTCCCTCAACCCTGACCAGTTTCCCAGTCCCGGCTGCTGAAAAACTTCTCCACAGCATGATACTGCCATCACCATGTTTCACTGTGGGGATGGTGTTCTTTGGGTGATGTGATGTGTTGGGTGAGCGCCAGACATAGAGTTTTCTTTGATGGCTGAAAAGTTCAATTTTAGTCTCATTAGACCAGAGCACCTTCCTTCATACATTTTGGGAGTCTCCCACATGCCTTTTCTCAAACTCAAAACATGGCATTTTGTTTTTTGCTGAAAGTAATGGCTTTCTTCTGGCCACTCTGCCATAAAGCCCAACCATATGGAGTGTATGGCTTACTGTCATCCTATGTACAGATACTTTAGTCTCTGCTGTGGAACAGATACTCCAGTCTCTGCTGTGGAACAGTGCAGCTCCTCCAGGGTTACCTTAGGTCTCTGTGCTGCCTCTCTGATTATTGCCATGAGTTTTGGTGGGCCGCCGTCTCTTGGCAGGTTTGCTGTTGTGTCATGTTCTTTCTATTTGGCTATGATAGATTTGATGTTGCTCCTGGGGATTATCAAAGATTTGGATATTTGTTTATAACCTAACACTGACTTATACTTCTCAACAACATTGCCCCTTACTTGTTTGGAGAATTCCTTGGTCTTCATGGCAGCTAGTGGTGCCTCTTGCTTAGGTGTTGCAGTCCCTGGGGCCTTTCAAAAAAGGTGTGTTTAAGTAATGACAGATCATGCACACAGGTGAACATCATTTCACTAATTATGTGACTTGAAGGTGATTGGTTTCACCGGAGCTTTTTATGGGCTTCATAACAAAGGGAGTGAATACATATGCGCATGCCAATTTTCTATTTTTTATTTCTAAAAAATTATTTTATGTATTTCTTTTTCTAATTTCACTTCGCCAACTTAGACTATTGTGTTCTGATCCATCACATCAAATTCAGATTAACAAAACATTGAACTTAAGCTGTAATGTAAAAAAATCTGTAAAAACTCAAGGGGGTGAATACTTTTTGAAGGCACTGTAAGAACAGAGAAGGACAACAAAACTAATAAGGGGAATGGAGGGGCTAAGTTATGATGAAAGACTAACCAAATTAAGGTTATTTTCTCTAGAAAAAGGCGATATTATTATCTTATATAAATACATCCAGGATCAGTAAAAGGATTTGTCAAAGGAGCTGTTTGTGCCAAGAGGTTTTCAACTGACAAGAGGACATCCTTTGAGGCTAGAAGTAGAAAGATTCCACCTTAAAGAAAGAAAAGGGTTCTTTATAGTAAGAGTAGTTAATCTGTGGATGTCTCTACCAAGGGAGGCGGTGACAGCGGATTCAATAGACAACTTTAAAAAGGGATTGTATATATATATATTTTTAAAAAGGGTATTCAGGGTTATCCTGGTTAATTAGAGAGAAAGTATTGATCCAGGGAGAAATCCAATCGCCAGTATCTGGGGTCAGGAAATAATTATTTTTTTCTCTTTCCAGACAATTGGCAAGTTTCACCTGGGTTTTTTATTTTTTCATGTTTGCCTTCCTCTGGATCAATTAACAACTAATCTGCATATTGCAGATCAGAGGAGATCTTAAAAGGTTGAACTTGATGGGCTAAAAATCTTTTTTCAATCTTAATTACTATGTAACTATGTAACTATTTATTGACAGATCTTTGATGTATATGTAAATAAGTACATAAGCTAAAATAAAACAAAAAAATACAAGGGGAAGAGAGAAGGAATCAAATCTATGGCTTAACAGTAAATCTTGAAAACAGAACACTTACCATTACATCAAACATACGCTGTATAAAATGACAGTGTAAACTATCAGAGAATGTGTAACAGAAACAGACTCCAGGCACATTATATGTGCATATTCTTCAAGGGCTAAACTATATGTCAATATCTAAATCAATTCTTGATTACTTTTAAAAATGTAAATACATTTTCTAAGTGTTTTTTCACCCTCTAACTGATGATGGCGAGTAAATTTGTGGTCCTTTAACTAAATTGAACTTTAGAGAATAAAACAAATAACGCCTACTAAGTGCTCAGAGTGAACAGGCACCTCTTGACCAATTGAATGGGCTACAACAAATACATTGATGTCTATATGATTAAAACGTAACTTTTACTACTGCACGCAATAAAGGATTTGCATATAAAACAATATCACAGATGATTAAAAAAATATTATCTATAGGCATGGTCCACCCAACAGAAAAAATATGTACGCTGAATTGTAAAACTTCAATTAAAGTATTTTAACAATATGTATTTGTTACAAACAGCTTGGTTGGTCTTGTTTTACCCAGAAGGTTTCTGCCTTGGAACTTAACAGGCTTTCATTGCTTAACAATTACTTATTCAATTGCGAATGAGCACATAGCATATATTTTTTGCAGAAGTTTTTCGTTAGTGAAGATCTTGCTTTTGGATAGACGTTCACTAGCTAAAAACTTCAGTAAAAAAAATATGCTATGTGCTTATATAGAGCCATATTCAATTGGCCAAACCACAATTGAATGAGGCCCAATGTGTATAAAGTTCTATTTTTCATTCATTTAAATAATTATGTATAAAATTATTATTTATTTTACATCATTCATCATTTCATCTGCAGATCATCACATTTTTAATAACCCTGAATGCCCTTTGCATACATTATGTTTGCATTTCTATAGTAATATACTGTAATTATGCTATACACTATATCAAACCTATACATTTTAATGTTATATTATGAATACCAGTTTATATCTGTTTAGCATGATAAAATTGTTTTGTATGGCAGGAAATAAAAATCATTCAGGACTGCTAGCTTGCCTGTAGTTTGAGGGGCTTACTTTTCTATTGATTATATAGCACATGGCTGTACTAGCATTTTTTTCTATACAGTAAATCATTTCTGAAATATTTCGTATTGAAATTGGGGCTCTTGTATGCTAATGTGCAGCTCAGAGTGCACATTAGTATTAACTGCCAGATAATATTGCAGGTTCTACGGAGACAGACAGGCAGTCTGTAAGGATAATTATCACATACAAGCAGCTAACTTGCATATAAATCATATAAATGCAGCAAAAACAACATTGCACTCGCCAGTAATTGTTCTCTTTAGAAAAAAATTGTTAGCACAACTTATCAACATATAGCCAGTGACAGGATCCCTTTAATACTTACTTAACCTAAAAAATAACATAAGATCTTTACAAAATAATTATACTGCAATTCTAATGTCATAACTAAATTTAATATCTGAGTTAACATGCAATAAGGCGACCAAGATACTTGAGAGAGGCAAAACCTTGCCTATCATCAACATCTCACCTAAAGAAGAAGTTGCCATACCCTTCAGGTTTAGGCTGTAACAAATACTTTAAAGCACTATCAGTAGTTGGGACACTGCAACAAAATGGGACTACACTACCTTCAACAAATAATTGGTTAATGCAGGAAGAAATTAAAAAGAGGTTGGAAAAAATTAATGTTAATAAAGCCCCAGGTCCTGATGGAATACAGTCCCAAGGGTACTGAAGGAACTGTGTTCTGTAATAGCCAAACCAATATATCTCATTTTTCAAGATTCACTCAACACAGCGTCGCTACCAGATGACTGGTGAAAAGCAGAGGTGATACCTATATCTAAGAAGGGTGAAAGAGAAAATCCGGGGAATTATGGACCAGTGAGCCTCATTTCTGTAGTGGGAAAGCCCTTAGGAGGTTTAATAAGGGATAATATAGAAGAATATGTATATTTTAACAGGATTATAAGTAGGAGTCAGCATGGATTTATGAGGGATAGGTCATGTCAAACAAATCTAATTAGTTTCTCTAAGGAGGTTAGTAGGAACCTGGATCAAGGCAACCCAGTAGATGTAGTCTTTTTTGATTTTGCAAAGGCTTTTGATGCTGTGCCACATGAAAGACTATTGTTCAAACTAAGGGATACAGGAATTGTAGTAAATATCTGCTCATGGCTGTCACCGCCTCCCTTGGTAGAGAGTTCCACAGATTAACTACCCTTACTGTGAAGAATCTCAAAGGATGTCCTCTTGTCAGCTGAAAACCTCTTGGCACAAAAAGCTCCCTTGACAAATCTTTATACTGACCCTGGATGAATTTATATAGGGTAATCATACCCCCTCTTAGACGCCTTTTTTCTAGAGAAAATAAGTTTAATTTTGCTAGTCTTTCTTCATAATTTAGCCCCTCCATTCCCCTTATTAGTTTTGTTGTCCTTCTCTGTACCTTTTCCAGTTCTAAAATGCCCTTTTTATGAATTGGTGCCCAAAACTGTACTCCATATTCCAAATGAGGGCGTACTAGGGATTTGTATAGTGGTATAATTATATTTGCTGCTTCTATACCCTTCTTAATACATGCTAATAGTTTTTTTGCCTTTGCAGCTGCTGCTTGGCATTGAGAACTGTTACATAGGTGGTTGTCCACAAGCAATCCCAAATCCCTTTCAATATCTGATACCCCGAGATTTGTTTCGTTAAGTTTATAAATTGCATGCTCATTTTTCCTTCCCTGATGCATAACCTTACATTTATTGGTATTAAATCTCATTTGCCATTTAATTGCCCATTTCTCTAATTTATGCAAATCCCTTTGGAGGGAAAGAAGATCATTTTCTGATTTATTTACCTTGCACAACTTTGTGTCATCAGCACATCAGTACAATCTGAGTATGTTCCATTTACAACAACCCTTTGCTTCCTGTCTTTTAGCCAGCTCTCAATCCAACCATCCAAATTAACAGTCCATTCATGAGAATCACCCCACCATGTTTCAGTAATGCCTATGAAATCCCATTTCCCATTTACTGCTAATAATTATATCTCTCCCATTTTTCCTGGCAATCTTCTGGCATTAGCAAGCATACACATTATATTATGAGTCTGTACTTCTGGAGTGTCTGCCACTATACTTGAGTTACTTATCAGTACCTCCATATTGACTATACTAACCCTCCCCCATCTCCTCCAACATGACTAGTTAATTCATTCCCTAACCCCTCTACACTTAGTACCCCATTACTTCTATCTAGTCCCTCCACTCCCACCTATTAGTTTAAAATCTCCCCCAGACGTTCTATCATACTTTCCCCTAGCACAGCAGGTCCCTCGTCATTAAGGTGCAATCCATACCTGCTATAGAGATTGTACCCAAGTAAAAAGTCAGACCAGTGCTGTAAAAACCTAAACCCCTACTTAGTGCACCACTTTTTTATCCATGCATTAACCTCCCTAAACTTCATCTTTCTCCCTGGGCTAGCACATGGCACTGGTAGTATCTCAGAAAATACTACATTGGAGGTCCTTCCCTTAAGCTTGTTCCCTAATTCTCTAAAATCATTTTTTAGAACACTCCATCTTCCACTAACTTTGTCATGCAATTCTAATGTCATAACTAAATTTAATATCTGAGTTAACATGCAATAAGGCGACCAAGATGCTTGAGAGAGGCAATACCTTGCCTATCATCAACATCTCACCTAAAGAAGAAGTTGCCATACCCTTCAGGTTTAGGCTGTAACAAATACTTTAAAGCACTATCAGTAGTTGGGACACTGCAACAAAATAGGGCTACACTTCCTTCAACAAATAATTGGTTAATGCAGGAAGAAATTAAAAAGAGGTTGGAAAAAATTAATGTTAATAAAGCCCCAGGTCCTGATGGAATACAGTCCCAAGGGTACTGAGGGAACTGTGTTCTGTAATAGACAAACCAATATATCTCATTTTTCAAGATTCACTCAACACAGGGTCGCTACCAGATGACTGGTGAAAAGCAGAGGTGATACCTATATCTAAGAATAGTGCAAGAGAAAATCCGGGGAATTATGGACCAGTGAGCCTCATTTCTGTAGTGGGAAAGCCCTTAGGAGGTTTAATAAGGGATAATATAGAAGAATATGTATATTTTAACAGGATTATAAGTAGGAGTCAGCATGGATTTATGAGGGATAGGTCATGTCAAACAAATCTAATTAGTTTCTCTAAGGAGGTTAGTAGGAACCTGGATCAAGGCAACCCAGTAGATGTAGTCTTTTTTGATTTTGCAAAGGCTTTTGATGCTGTGCCACATGAAAGACTATTGTTCAAACTAAGGGATACAGGAATTGTAGTAAATATCTGCTCATGGCTGTCACCGCCTCCCTTGGTAGAGAGTTCCACAGATTAACTACCCTTACTGTGAAGAATCTCAAAGGATGTCCTCTTGTCAGCTGAAAACCTCTTGGCACAAAAAGCTCCCTTGACAAATCTTTATACTGACCCTGGATGAATTTATATAGGGTAATCATACCCCCTCTTAGACGCCTTTTTTCTAGAGAAAATAAGTTTAATTTTGCTAGTCTTTCTTCATAATTTAGCCCCTCCATTCCCCTTATTAGTTTTGTTGTCCTTCTCTGTACCTTTTCCAGTTCTAAAATGCCCTTTTTATGAATTGGTGCCCAAAACTGTACTCCATATTCCAAATGAGGGCGTACTAGGGATTTGTATAGTGGTATAATTATATTTGCTGCTTCTATACCCTTCTTAATACATGCTAATAGTTTTTTTGCCTTTGCAGCTGCTGCTTGGCATTGAGAACTGTTACGTAGGTGGTTGTCCACAAGCAATCCCAAATCCCTTTCAATATCTGATACCCCGAGATTTGTTTCATTAAGTTTATAAATTGCATGCTCATTTTTCCTTCCCAGATGCATAACCTTACATTTATTGGTATTAAATCTCATTTGCCATTTAATTGCCCATTTCTCTAATTTATGCAAATCCCTTTGGAGGGAAAGAAGATCACTTTCTGATTTATTTACCTTGCACAACTTTGTGTCATCAGCACATTAGTACAATCTGAGTATGTTCCATTTACAACAACCCTTTGCTTCCTGTCTTTTAGCCAGCTCTCAATCCATGTGCATATATTTACTGCAATTCTTGTATCCCTTAGTTTGCACAATAGTATCCCATGTGGCACCGTAGATATAATAAATAAGATATAATGGTTTGGCTATTACAGAACCCAGTTCCCTAAGTACACGCGGATGTATTCCAACAGGACCTGGAGCTTTATTAATATTTATTTTTTACAACCTTTTTTGGATAACTTCCTGCATTAACCAATTATTTAGTGATGGTAGTGTAGCCCCATTATGTTGCAGTGTCCTAACCACTGGTACCTCCCTTGTATATACCGAAAAGAAGAACCTATTTAGCTCATCTGCCTTTTCCTGGTCACTAATTGTCAGTCGGCCTGTTTCACATTGTAATGCTCCTATAGCTTCCTTCCTGGCCTTCTTCCTATTTATATACCTAAAACATATTTTAGAGTTAGTCTTACTCTTCTGTGCAACTAATTTTTCATTTTCTATTTTAGCCAGTCTAATAGCTCTTTTGCAAGCTATGTTGATTTTCTCATACTCATGTAAAGCAGTCTCTGTCCCATCTTGTTTGTATAATTGAAATGCCTGTGTTTTACTCCATATCTGGATCTTAAAATCATAATATTTTAGGGTTAGTCTTACTCTCCTTTGCAACACATTTTTAATTTTCAATTTTAGCCAGTCAAATAGCCCTTTTGCAAACCTTATTGATTTACTTACGTAAAGCAGTCTCTGTCCCCTCTTGTTTGTAGAATTTAAATGCCTGTTTTTACTCGGTATCTTGATCTTTAAATCATTGTTAATCCACAGTGGATGGGATTTACTCCTTTTACTTTTATTCCCACACAGTATATGCCGATGTGTATGTATATTTAGTAAGGATTTAAATGTTGTCCATTTATATTCAGTATTTTTAACTGTCAGTTCTCTGTTCCAGTCTATACTTTGTATTGCTGCCCTTAGATCGTTAAAATCTGCCCTTTTAAAATTAAGAGTTTTTGTTGGCCACTTACAGTTTTTTTTTTTTTTATTCAATCTCAAATGAGACTGTGTTGTGATCACTGTTTCCCAAAGGTTGCCCTTTTTCAACATTTGATACCATATCAATATTATCTGTGATGACTAAATTCAAGATAGCTCCATTTCTAGTAGGCTCTTGTATCTGGGCCAGATATTGTATCTCGGCCAGATAAAGATCCCTGAGTGTACTCAAGAACCTTCTCCCGTACTGCTGGTTTCACACATCCAGTTTATTTCAGGGTAGTTAAAATCTCCCATTATTAGAACTTGCCCTTGCTTAGCTGCATTTCCAATCTGTAACAATAATTGTATTTCCTCACTTTAAATTATATTTGGGGGTTTATAGCATACTCCTACCAATATTCTTTTAAAATGTGCTGCTACTCTATTTAACTCTATCCGCAAACATCCAATATTATTACTAGTTCCAGCATAAATATCTTCTCTGACTATAGGCTTACATTCAGGTTTAACATACAGATAAATCCCTCCTCCCCTTTTACCATTGCCCCTATATTTTCTGAATAGGTTATAACCATCCAAATTAACAGTCCAGTCATGAGAATCACCCCACCATGTTTCAGTAATGCCTATTAAATCCCATTTCCTATTTACTGCTAATAATTATATTTCTCCCATTTTTCCTGGCAATCTTCTGGCATTAGCAAGCATACACATTATATTATGAGTCTGTACTTCTGGAGTGTCTGCCACTATACTTGAGTTACTTATCAGTACCTCCACATTGACTATACTAACCCTCCCCCATCTCCTCCAACATGACTAGTTAATTCATTCACTAACCCCTCTACACTTAGTACCCCATTACTTCTATCTAGTCCCTCCACTCCCACCTATTAGTTTAAAATCTCCCCCAGACATTCTATCATACTTTCCCCTAGCACAGCAGGTCCCTCGTCATTAAGGTGCAATCCATACCTGCTATAGAGATTGTACCCAAGTAAAAAGTCAGCCCAGTGCTGTAAAAACCTAAACCCCTCCTTAGTGCACCACTTTTTTATCCATGCATTAACCTCCCTAAGCTTCATTTGTCTCCCTGGGCTAGCACGTAGCACTGGTAGTATCTCAGAAAATACTACATTGGAGGTCCTTCCCTTAAGCTTGTTCCCTAATTCTCTAAAATCATTTTTTAGAACACTCCATCTTCCACTAACTTTGTCATTGGTACCAATATGTATCCTCAATAGCCTCAGCTCCACCCTCCATGCTAGGCCCATCTAAACTGTGCTCCGTGAGCACCAACTCCCTTTCCAGTGGAGCGATATAACTAATTGCTTAAATTCTCCTCTCCATTTTTTTAATCTGAGCTTCCGGAGAGGCAACATGCTCACACCTCTCACAGAGGTATGGACCCTGGATCAGTTGTTCCAGCAGTTTATACATGTGACAGGATTTACACTGAGTGAAGTTGCCACTGAATTGACTTGATTTCAAATTACAAAAATACTACAATTTGACCCTTTTCTTTGAACTTTCTACTGCAAAAAGTCACACACAATTTCCAAACTTATATGCAAGTTGAATCCAGGCAAAAAACACTCCCCTCTCACCTGTACCAAATCACTGCACACAGGAAATAAACACACTTTACTTGTCTGAGTAAATCAGATGCAAACAGTCAGACACAAGGCCCAAACTTAAATGCAAGTTTAACCCAGGCAAAAACACTCCCCTCTCACCTGCGCACAGGAAAAACTTTACTTGTCTGAGTAAATCAGATGCCAAGTGAAAGTAAGAAAGATTATTAATTAGTGGTAGGAATCTGAGATGAGAGGCTCTAGTATGTAATATGTTGTCTGACCCCTAGTGGTAAGATTTAATAAAAAATGTTTTTAAAGTTATGCATCTGGGAATGAAAAATAGCCAGGCTATTTATAATCTGAATGGAGCAAATCTAGGGTTATCTGATATTATAAGGGATTTGGGAGTACTTGTGGACAACCACCTAGGTAATAGTGCCCAAAGTCAAGCAGCATCTGCAAAGGTAAATAAAATATTAGCATGTATTAAGAAGGGTATAGAAGCAAGGAAAGCAAATATAATGTTGACACTATACAAATGCCTAGTACGCCCTCATTTTGAATATGGATTACAATTTTGGGCACCACTTCATAAAAAGCACTTTTTTAAAGCTGGAAAAATTACAAAGAACGGCAACAAAACTAATAATGGAGGGCCTAAGTTATGAAAAAAAGACTAACCAAATTAAACGTATTTTCTCTAGACAAAAGGCGTCTAAGAGGGGATATGATTACCCTATATAAATACACCCAGGGTCAGTATAAAGATTTGTCAAGTAAGATTTTTGTGACAAAAAGTTTTCAACCTACAAGAGGCCTTTGAGGTTAAAAGTAAAAAGATTCCACCTTAAAGAAAGAAAAGGGTTCTTCACAGTAAGGGTGGTTAATCTGTGGAATTCTCTACCAAAGCAGGTGGTGACATTGGATTCTAAGATAACTTTAAAAAGGGACTGTATATATTTGTAATTAAAAAGGGCTTTCAGGGTTATCCTGGTTAATTAGAGAGAGATTATTTATCCAGGTAGGAATATTCTGGGGACAGGAAGGATTTTTTTTTTCTTTTGAAACAATTGGGTAAGTTTCACTTGTTTTTTTTTCTATTTGCCTTCCTCTGGATCAATTAACAACTAATCTGCATATTGCAGATCAGAGGAGATCTTAAAAGATTGAACTTGATAGACAAAGTATTTTTTCAACCTCAATTACTATGTAACTACTGTATGTAACTTCTAACAGTGGCATGTTTTATTCTCATTTAATCAAACCTTCTAAACTAAGTGATACGCTGACTATTCTGAATATTCTGAGCAGATTTCTTGCTTCATGGAGGAAATCCCTAAGTTGCTAATTGCTGTAAGAAAATATTTTATTCCCTAGTTAAATGGTCACATAGTAATTCAGGTTAAAATAAGTATTTTTGTCATTTGTTCTGTGATCTTCTTCTGAACAGTAAACAGTGTTTCTGTACTTGTACTTCTAAATGTTCAGATGAGAGGGGTAGTGGTTTTACCTGTGTAAAGTTAAAATCATTGTGTGGTGCAGTGATTATTGTGCAGGTAAGTTGTCAGAATCTTATATAAACAGGGGAAGGAGCAAACTTGTGAGGTTGCGAACAGTTCTAGTAAAAGTGCAGATATAGTATGGGAGTTTAAAGTAAATGAGTTAAATTGTAGTGCAGAAAAGGGAAGAAAGAAACAGAAGAAAGGGTAAAAAAAATATGTATTTTTTATTTTTTATCATTTATTTATTTGTATTTATTAAGGTATATAAAAACAAGATTATTCAAATTCCATATATTGTTTGGTTTCTCACTGTATTTTTGTAATTAGTATTCATTGGTCAATTCAGTGACAACCTGGAAATGAACCGGTGGTCTTGGTACATATTGGTACCAATGACAAAGTAAGTAATAGATGGATTGTCCTAAAGAAAAATGTTATAGAACTAAGAAATAACCTCAAGTCAAGGACATCCAAGGTAGCATTTTCTGAGATATTACCAGTGCCACGTGCTAGCCCAGGGAGACTAAAGGAGCTTAGGGAGGTTAATGCATGGCTAAAAAATTGTGTACTTTTTAAAGGTTTGGGGTTTTTAGAGCACTGGGTTGACTTCTTACAGTGCCTTGCAAAAGTATTCACCCCCCCCCTTGACTTTTTACCGATTTTGTTACATTACTGCATTACTGCAAGTTCAAAGTTTTGTTAATCTGAATTTTATGTGATGCATCAGAACACAATAGTCTAAGTTGGTGAAGTGAAATGAAAAAAATATATACATAAAACTATTTTTTAGAAATAGAAAACAGAAAAAAATGTGCGTATGTATTCACCCCCGTTTGTTATGAAGCCCATAAAAAGCTCTGGTGCAACCAATTACCTTCAGAAGTCACATAATTTGTGAAATGATGTCCACCTGTGTGCAATCTAAGTGTTACATGATCTGTCATTACATATAAACACCTTTTTTGAAAGGCCCCAGAGGCTGCAACACCTAAGCAAGAGGCATCACTAACCAAACACTGCCAGGAAGACCAAGGAACTCTCCAAACAAGTAAGGGACAATGTTGTTAATAAGTACAAGTCAGGGTTAGGTTATAAAAAAATATCCAAATCTAATGATCCCCAATAGCACCATCACATCTATCATAACTAAATGAAAAGAACATGGCACAACAGCAAACCTGCCAAGAGACAGCCGCCCACCAAATCTCATGGACTGGGCAAGGAGGGCATTAATCAGAGAGGCAGCACAGACACTTAAGGTAACCCTGGAGGAGCTGCAGCGTTCCACAGCAGAGACTGGAGTATCTGTACATAGGATGACAATAATCCATACACTCCATAGAGTTGGGCTTTATGGCAGAGTGGCCAGAAGAAAGGCATTACTTTCAGCAAAAAACAAAATGGCACATTTTGAGTTTGCGAAAAGACATGTGGGAAACTCCCAAAATGTATTGAGGAAGGTGCTCTGGTCTGATGAGACTAAAATTGAACTTTTCGTCCATCAAAGAAAACGCTATGTCTGGCGCAAACCCAACACATCACATCACCCAAAGTGGTGATGGTGGCAGCATCATGCTGTGGGGATGTTTTTCAGCAGCCACGACTGGGAAACTGGTCAGAGTTGAGGGAAAGATGGATGGTGCTAAATACAGGGATATTCTTAAGCAAAACCTGTACCACTCTGTGTGTGATTTGAGGCTAGGAAGGACAATGACCCCAAACACACTGCTAAAGCAACACTTGATTGGTTTAAAATGTAAAAGTGTTGGAATGGCCTAGTCAAAGCCCCGACCTCAATCCAATAGAAAATCTGTGGTCAGACTTAAAGATGGCTGTTCACAAGCGCAAACCATCCAACTTGCAGGAGCTAGAGCAGTTTTGCAAGGAGGAATGGGGAAAAATCCCAGTGGTAAGATGTGTCAAGCTCATAGAGACTTATCCAAAGCGACTTGGAGCTGTGATTGCCACAAAAGGGGACTCTACAAATTATTGACTTTAGGGGGGTGAATAGTTAAGCACATTTACTTTTTCTGTCATTTTGTCCTATTTGTTGTTAGCTTCACAATAAAAAAAATAAAGTTGTGGGCATGTTTTGTAGATTAAATGATGCAAATCCTCAAACAATCCATGTTAATTCCAGGTTGTGAGGCAAAAAAAAAAAAGAAAAATGCCAAGGGGGGCGAATACTTTTGCAAGGCACTGTACATGGGTACAATCTCTATAGCAATAATGGAGGAAATGTTTGCTAGGGGAAAGGATGGTAGAACAGCCGTGGGAGGTTTTAAACTTGGGGGGAGGAGGCTACATGAAGCTTGCCAAGGAAAAAGGGTGAGTTAAAATTATTAGCAGTAAATGAGAAATGGCTCTTAAAAGGCATTGTTGAAACATGGTGGGATGGCTTTAAAGATTTTGCTGTTAATTTGGATAGTTATAACCCTTTTAGGAAAGATAGGGGCAATAGTAGAAGAGTTAGGTATCAATTTATAGACAAATATACAATTTATGCACAACACCATTTATTTATAGTACAAAGCATAAACAACAATCTTTCAATCAGAACCAATACAATAATTCAGATATATTGATAATCAACCAGGTAAAGTCAACAGATACATAAAAAACATGTTTCGTGTGTGGAGCTTCATCAGCCTCAGATGATTATTTGATTTGTTCTACTACTATTTAAGTGTTAATGGTGCATAAGGATATAGTTACATAGTAACTGAGGTTGAAAAATACTTTAAGTCCATCAAGTTCAACCTTTTTAGTTCTTCTCTGCACTTTCAATATGCAAATTAATTGTTAATTGATCCACAGGAAGGCAAAAAAAAAAAAAAAAACCCAAGTGAAACTTTGCCAATTGTCTCAAAAGGGAAAGAAAAATCCTTCCTGATCCCAGATACTGGTGATTGGATTCCTCCCTGGATCAGTACTCCCTCTCTAATTATCCATAATAGCCCTGAATGCCCTTTTTATTAAAAAATATATCCAATCCCTTTTTAAAGTTATCTATTAAATCCACTGTCACCACCTCCCTTGGTAGAGAATTCCACAGATTAACCACCCTTACTGTGAAGAACCCTTTTCTTTCTTTAAGGTGAAACATTTTTACCCCTTATGTCCCCTTATCAGTTGAAAACCTCTTGGCAAAAAAAGTTCCCTTGACAAAGCCTTGTATTGATCCTGGATATATTTATATAAGGTAATCATACTCCTCTTAGATGCCTTTTTTCTAGAGTAGATACATTTAATTTGGTTAGTCTTCCTTCATAACTTAGCCCCTCCATTCCCCTTATTAGTTTTGTTGTCCTTCTCTGTACCTTTTCCAGTTCTAAAATGCCCTTTTTATGAATTGGTGCCCAAAACTGTACTCCATATTCCAAATGAGGGCGTACTAGGGATTTGTATAGTGGTATAATTATATTTGCTGCTTCTATACCCTTCTTAATACATGCTAATAGTTTTTTTGCCTTTGCAGCTGCTGCTTGGCATTTAGCACTGTTACCTAGGTGGTTGTCCACAAGTACCATTCTATTCATAAAATTCAAAACATCTGAATGAACTCTCATCTCACAGTGGCTCTCACACTCCACCCTCTAAACCAACCAACAACACCCAGTCTTCTCCGTTATCCAATACCATACCACAGCCACTTTGAACTGCTTTGATCCTGCTACAGAGGATGAAGTCTCCAAACTGCTATTATTCACTTGCCTCACTACCTGTCCTCAGGATCCTATTCCATCTCAGCTCATCTCTCCCCTCTCTACCACACTAATCCCAGCTCTCACACATATTTCAACCTCTCCCTAAATACTGGCATGTTTTCATCTTCTCTAAAACATGCCATAGTTATACCCACCCTCAAAAAACCCTCATTTGACTCTGACATTGCATCTAACTACCACCCAATCTCTCCACTTCCCCTGGCTTCCGAACTGCTGAAGCTTCTCGTCTGTAACCGCCTTACCAGCTTTATTTCCTCTAACTCCCTTCTTGACACCTTCCAATACGGCTTTTGGCCTAACACTCCACTGAGACAGTTCTCACTAAAGTCACCATTGACCTGCTTACCGCCAAATCAAAAGGTCACTTTTCAATTCTTCTTCTTCAAGATCTCTCTGCTGCCTTTGACACTGTCGACCATCCACTTCTACTCCATATCCTCTTCTCCCTGGGTATTCAAGACACTGCGCCCTCGTGGTTCTCATCATCTTTTCAAAATCGATCATTCAGTATCTCCTTCTCAGACACCTCTTCTTCTCCTCACCCCCTGTCTGTTGGCGAACCCCAAGGATCAGTCCTAGGCCCCCTCCTCTTCTCCATCTACACATCCTCACTTGGTACCTTAATAAAGTCTTTTGGGCTTCATTATCATCTCTCCGCACCAGATCTATCCCCCTTTTTTCTAACACACGTCTCCAACTGCCTCTCTAGTAAATCCTTTTGGATGTCCACCCACCATCTCAAACTCAACATATCTAAAACTGAACTCTTAATCTTCTCTCCCTCTCCCACAGTGCCAATTCCTCACATCTCTCTCACTGTCAACAAAGACATCATCACCCCCATCTCCCAAGCCCGTTGTCTACCGAGTTCTACTGGACCCCGCTCTTTCATGCCTCACATACTAACTAAACTGTGTCTTCTCCATCTTAAAAACATCTCTAGAATTCATCACTATCTTACACAAGACACAACTAAACTCCTAATACACTCTCTCATCATCTCTCGACTAGACTACTGCAACGCGCTTCTTGTTGGCCTACCCACCACCCGACTATCTCCACTTCAATCCATTATGAATGCCTCTGCTAGATTCATCTTCCGTATACAACGTTCATTGTCAGCATCACCTCTCTGTCAATCACTCTACTGATAACAATAACGCTCCCCCATACATCTCTGCTCTCATCTCCAAATACACCCCACCCGCCCTCTTTATTCTGCTAATGACCTTCTTCTTTCTACAACTCTTGTCACCTCCTCTCACTCCCGCCTCCAGGACTTTTCTCGTGCAGGCCCAAGTCTCTGAAGCTCCTTGCCTCGCTCCACCAGATTATCCTCTTGCCTCAAAACATATAAAACTTCACTTAAAACTCATCTCTTTAAAGAAGCGTATCACCTTCCACCCTAACACATTTATCACCTCTCTCACCCTCTTTTACCACTCACTATAAAGTCTGCAAGTTTCTATCCTAAGTACTTTGGGAATGCACCATGGGCATTGGATTCCTTGCGTTGCTATGTCTTAATTTGTATTTATCTTTGTCTGAACTTATGTACAGCGCTACAGAATATGTTGGCGCGTTATAAGTGAACTATAATAATAATAATAATAATAATAATAAGTACTTCCAAATCCCTTTCAATATCTGATACCCCTAGATTTGCTCCATTAAGATTATAAATTGCATGGCTATTTTTCCTTCCCAGATGCATAACTTTACATCTATTCATATTAAATCTCATCTGCCATTTATTTCTCTAATTTATGCAAATACCTTTGGAGGTAAAGTACATAATTTTCTGATTCAATTACCTTGCACAGCTTCATGTCATCAGCAAAAATGTAGACAATACTTTCCAGTCCTACTTCTAAGTCATTTTAAGTATGTTAAAAAGGAGAGTACCTAATACTGAACCCTGAGGAACCCACTTACCACATTAGTCCAATCTGAGTATGTTACATTTACAACAACCCTTTGCTTCCTGTCTTTTAGCCAGCTTTCAATCCATGAGCAGATATTAACTGCAATTCCTGTATCCCTTACATTGCAAAATAGTCTCCCATGTCACACTGTATCAAAAACATTTGCAAAATCCAAAAAGACTACATCCACTAAGTTGCCTTGATCCAAGTTCCTATTAACCTCTTCATAGAAACTAATTAGTTTTTTTTGACATGACCTATCCTTCATATATCAGTACTTGGTACTATACTATAAATACTTGATTTATTATATGATTCTTGATGATAATATATCATGAGGTATTAGTGCATAAGGCATAAAGATATTGGGGACAGATGATTTATTTTATGTTTGTTATATGTTTAATGTTTTTGATTGTTCTTTATAAAAGCTATGTTTTATGTTAAATTATCTATGTAGATATTGCTATTTGCTCTCCATGTAATACCCTTAATGGTCCAACAGAGTGTTCTGTTCTGTCCTTGTTCGCTAACATATTGGAAATGCAGCTAAGCATGGTCAAGAACTAATAATGGGAGATTTAAACTACCCTGAAATAAACTGGATGAATGAGACCAGCAGTTCAGCTAAGGGGAGAAGGGATCTTGAGTACACTCAAAAATAATTATCTGGCCCAGGTTTATACAAGAACCTACTATGAATTAGGATATCTTGGATTTATACAATAAGTACCAGAGTGTGTGTATACAAATTAGCACCTTCTGGAACTACAAGTACTCTATTTGATGATTCTCAAAAATGAAAACATAACATTTATTAAGTTGTGATTAAAATATGTTTTTTCAGTTGAAGGGAATTAACAGAAACAGATTGAAAACCAAGGGGGACCATGGATCTGAATGACTCCAAACACAAGTGGAATAATATCCATTAAACATACAAAAGATGTCTTAATGAGTCTTTAGAAACTCCATAACTATTTTAATACCTTGAATTTATTTGAAGCCTCTTTGTTACAATTTAAATGGTAATGTTTCAATTCACAACCTCCCACTATTTTACATGGTTCTGTAGTGGCTTCCTCATATAATAGTACCCAAAAAACTTTTGGCATCTGAATTTGCGGTTGTTGTAACTGTAACTTATACCCCATCTAAGCCTTTGAACTTGCAAGCCCGCAAGAGTTACAAGGTCAAATTGCTATTCAATTGCTACATTTCAACCCGCAACTAATTTCATACCCGTGAATGTGAAATGTAGAAGAAAATCCTATGGGTACCAAATAGGTTCGTATCACTGTAAATGCAAATACAAAAAACAATACTGCACTTTTAAAGACAGGGAAAGTGATGAAAGGCATTAGAATTAATTGCACAACAGCCTCAAGCTTGTAAATCTGCAATCAAAACATATTTTTTTATGTGTCATTTCGGGGTTATATCAATCTGGGGAATCAATGAGTTAATGCATGTCAAGCCATTCACATGGACTAGAACGTTTCCTTCATTCATTATTATTATTTTGTACATTGCAGGATTGCGAGTCTGATCGCATATTGGACCCCTAAATGCTAATTGACTGACATGTATTACTGACGTAATGATGACGGTTATATTTTCTATTGGCTGTTTCCAAATCGGGAGTTACGGCCTTGCTTAATTGATCTGGATCAAGCTCTGAAATGCTACTTACGACTGCATGGTTTACGTAATTGTAATTGTAGCAAATCTTAAGCCTGCAGACATATGGCCCGCAAGCTGCAGGCTTGCAATTGAATGAGGCTCCTAGTCACTACCAAAAACTGGTCAGACACCTGAAGTGAAAAGCAACTGGTGGCTATAGTTCCATTTCACCCCCACACTCAAACACAGATTTCCCTGTTACAATGTATTTATCAAGGGCAAGCCGATTGAAGGGATAGCCACACTATTTAAACCAGATGCTTAGTCCATATAGATGCCATCGTAACTTAGTCAGATTCTGTGGTTGTCTTGATGTAGACCAAAACAAAAAAGGACTCAGTTAAGATGGACTGGCAGGTTTTTGTTGTTTAACAAAGGGAAAAAAAGGACATATAATCCATACTGACCCATAATTATTTTCTATATGATAACCCTTTATTCCATCAATTGCGAGGTACAGCGATGAGCACGCCATGTGCGTCCACGTATGCTAATTTATATTTGGGGTGGTGGGAGAACATGTCAAAATATACGGATTACATAGGGTTATGGGCAAGGTACCACAATGACATTTTGGTTCTGATGTAGACCAAAACAAAAAAGGGTGCAGTTAAGGTGGATTGGCAGTTTTTTGTTGCTTAATAAGATTATTAATATAAGTGCTACACATCCCCTTACAAATAACAGTGCTGCTATTATAATTGAGTCCATGTAAAGGAATGAATAAAAAGAGGGGATGTAATGTGTAATTCTATGTACATTAGCCATGTTGGTATACACAAATGACAGGCTAATAATGCACAATCAGTCCTATGATGCCATAAACATGGCTGATAAATTAGGTTTTTATATATTACTAGCGAATTGCCTGTCAAAAAATGACGGCAATGAAATTGTAAGTGAGCTAATAACATACAGTCAGCCTCTCATATCACACACACTCAGCCTGTCAAATCACACACTTGGCCTATCATATCACACACTTGGCCTATCATATCACACATACACTCAGCCTGTCATGTTACTCACATATACACTCGGCCTGTCGTATCACACACACACACTCAGCCTGTCACAAACACACATACACTCAGCCTGTCATGTTACTCACACATACACTCGGCCTGTCATATCACACACACACACACACACACTCAGCCTGTCACAAACACACTCAGCCTGTCATATCACACACTCAGCCTATCATATCAGCCTTGTCTGGTTCTCTTATCCACAACTACACAAAAAGTCAGATAATGGTGGTAGTGATAGCAGATCTGACAGGGAGAGGATTCAATGTTCACACAGTCGGCCTGTCACATAATACTCAGCCTGTCATAACATACACTCGGCCTCTCATATCACACACACTCAGCCTGTCAAATCACACTTGGCCTATCATATCACACACTTGGCCTATCATATCACACATACACTCAGCCTGTCATGTTACTCACACATACACTCAGCCTGTCATATCACACACATTCAGCCTGTCACAAACACACTCAACCTGTCATATCACACACTCAGCCTATCATATCACGCACACTCAACAGAGGTGATACCTATATTGAAGAAGGGAGTAAGATCAAATCCAGGAAATTATAAACCTTTAAGCCTCACTTCTGTGTGAGAAAACTTTTAGAAGGGTTAATAAGGGATAGTAGGAGTTGACACTGATTTATGAGGGATATGTCATGTCAACAAATCTAAATGTAGATCTATTTTTAATATACCGTATATACTCGGGTATAAGCCGAGTTTTTCAGCCCTTTTTTTAAGGCTAAAAAGGGCCCCCTCGGCTTATACTCGAGTCACTCTCTTCCAAACCCCCCCCCCCGTGTCTCTCTACTCCCCTGTGTCTCTCTACCCCCCCTGTGTCTCTCTACACCCGTGTCTCTTTCCCTCCCCCCTCCTCATCCTTAACCCCCCTCCTCATTCTCCCTCCTCAACCCCCCTCCTCAACCTAAACCCCCCTCCTCATTCTAACCCCCCTAAATACCTCCCTCTCCCGCACCCGGTATATGCTAATGACGTGGCGAGCATGTGACGTCACATGCGCGCCGGGTAAAGGAGCGGAGGCCAGAGCAGAAGCAGGTCAGTGAGGGGAGAGGGGGGTTTAGGTTGAGGAGGGGGGTTGAGGGGGGTTTAGGTTGAGGAGGGAGGTTGAGCACTTGGTGGTCTTAGCCAACATTTTTTCCCTTCATTCTTCTTCGATGTCTCCCTTATTAAACAGGCTTTCCCAAAATAGTATTGATGCTAGTACTTTTTTTTTATTTACCAAAAGCAGATCCCTGACGTTCTACTTCTGTACCACTAGATTTCAACAGTGTAATAAACAATAGTCTTTCTGTGATGCAGCATGCATTTTAAAATGGCTCTGGTGTTATATTAATATGCCATTCTTACAAGCCACTGATAATTCTGCTAATATAATAAAGGTCCCAGTGTAAGTCTCGGAACTCAATTTTGTTGGATTCTTCTTTATATACTTTCTTATTTTGATTGCTATAATCTGAAGATTCCATTCTATTTCCTGCTTACCTTTTATTATTTTATTTTTGTAGTTATTTTACCTTTTTTATTTTTCTATGCTATGTTTCCATTACTTTTGTATATCTTTACAAACAGTATGGTGTATATGCTTATCATAAGCTTTCCTCCTTTACTCTCACATCTCCTCACTTCACTCATTTCTCTTACTTTTCCACCTTTAGCCATCTGCCATTGATCCACTTGCTGCTCCTCTTTTTTCCTCCTATACTGGACTCCTCTTATCTCCTCGGATGGACTTCCTCTGTACTTCGGGTCCTCACCCCAAAGCAGGCAGCCAACTTGCTCTATAGTCCTCATCTCTCCACTGAAGGTTCCCCTTTCCGCTTGCACAGGGGACTCTTCAACACTTTCTCTCCTGACAGCTCACAGCTTTCAGATGACAACCCCACTTCCAATGCCTGCTCCACTCCTCTATAGACCTCTTGCAGAGCTATCACTGTCATGACCCGGATGAAGATTTCTCTGCATTGTTCTCCATTGTGTGGGCATGGGGTCTCCTTGTCAAACCAGGCTGGGAAAGCACACTTAACTTGATGCAATAAGGCCCATATAGATTTTCCACATGGTGTGCCCAAGTTCTTTCTGAGGATAGGGGGGTTGAGGATAGGGGGGTTGAGGATGGGGGGGTTGAGGAGGGAGTATGAGGATGGGGGGTTGAGGAGGGAGGATGAGGAGGGAGGATGAGGATGGGGGGTTGAGGAGGGAGGTTGAGGATGAGAAGGGAGGTTAAGGAGGGGGTTGAAGATAGGGGGGTTGAGGAGGGAGGATGAGGATGGGGGGTTGAGGAGGGAGGATGAGGAGGGAGGATGAGGATAGGGGTTGAGGAGGGAGGTTGAGGATGAGAAGGGAGGATAAGGAGGGGGTTGAGGATGTGGGGTTGAGGAGGGAGGATGAGGGGGTTGAGGAGAGAGGATGAGGATGGGGGTTGAGAAGGGAGGATGATGATGGGGGTGTTGAGGAGGGAGGATGAGGGGGTTGAGGAGGGAGGATGAGGGGGTTGAGGAGGGAGAATGAGGATGGGGGGTTGAGAAGGGAGGATGAGGAGGGGGGGTTGAGGAGGGAGTATGAGGATGGGGGGGTTGAGGAGGGAGGATGAGGATGAGGAGGGAGGTTGAGGAAGAGGAGGGAGGTTGAGGATGAGGAGGGAGGTTGAGGATGGGGGGGTTGAGGATAAGAGGGAGCTTGAGGATGGGGGGGTTGAGGATGGGGGGTTGAGGATGAGGAGGGAGGATGAGGAGTGGGGTTGAGGAGGGAGGTTGAGAATGAGGAGGAGGGTTGAGGAGGGTGATAAGGGAGAGGTTGGAAGAGACACAGGGAAGGGAGAGGTTGGAGGAGACACAGGGAAGGGAGATGGGAGAAGAGACACAGGGAAGGGAGAGGGGAGAAGAGACATGGGAGAGAGAGGGGGACACAAGAGGGGGACACAGAGGGCACAAGAGGGACACAGGGGGCAGCACATTTCCCACCCTCGGCTTATACTCGAGTCACTCATTTTACCCAGTATTTTGTGGTAAAATAGGTGCCTCGGCTTATACTCGGGTCGGCTTATACTCGAGTATATACGGTATATGTGTCTGTAACTCTACTAATAAAAGAGATGTACAACCTATTCTTTCACAGATAATACAAAATACAGTCTAAGAAAGCTACTAATTTATTACCCAATTTCAGAATTCAATGTTTAGTATACAATTTAATTATCAAGACCTACAATGTTTCCTAAATAAGAGACTAAATAATATTGCAGGTGAAAGGTTTCATAATGGAGTTAATAACTTTTTTTCTGTGGCAGTAAAGTATAATTTGAAGTAAGTACTTGCAATCTCCACTACCATAATTTTGCTTATTTAATGCTTTCAATGGAGCTGATTCACATTAGGAAAATTATTCAGACATTTTTGGTGGGTGTTCTGCGTTACATATATCATTTTTACAAAATGTTAAACTAAAAAAATACAGCAAAAATTGCAAGTCACATAATAAAATACTTTAAAGTTAAAATAAACGAAAAACACCTCTAAGGGAAATAGAACCTTCAGTGGGCCCTGGTCCTCAGTCTTCAGGACTGGGTAAGCAGCCACTCCAGTCTTGATTGAAGTCATCGCTCCTTATCTTCTGGCCCTCCGGGCAAATAGGCATCTTCTTTCTTGCTTGAAGACCCTTGCAAACTCAGTTCAGCCTGTGGAAAAGGCCAGCTAAAATAAATCCTTATTAAAAAAATAACAAAAGTAAAGACTTTTCACCACACCCTCACCTTTAAAATATACAATAGACTCTCAGTTAACAGGAACTGAAACAACCAGAGCTTTCAAACAACCAGAATATAAATTAAAATTTACAGGGCTCATCAAATGCCAGGAGTTTGGTTGTCATGCCACAAAATGCTTACAGGCACCTAGATTTAATCCACTGTACGTCTCTGCAATTCAATTTTACCTGGAAGCAGAGAGGCATGAGTGACTGAGCCAGTGCAGTGTTGCCGTTACACTCTCTGGGTTCAGCACTGCAGCCTCCAGCCGAACGTACCTGTGTCTATGTGAGGGGAGAAATCTGCTCCTGCTAGAACAGCCCTCTCTGACAAATATACTTTGCAGAGCATCCTATGTGCAGCTAATCTAGGCCTCTTTTAATAGTAACTCTCAAGCAACCAGAAACTACATGTATCCGGCATCTACCAGTCCCTATGTGTGCTGGTTAACTGAGAGTCTACTGTATTTGTTTAAGCTTCTGATTGGCTGGAATATGTGTCAATCATATTTCAGACAATAAAGGTCATGTATTTGAAAGTTCAATCAGAAAGTCTACCACCCATTTTGGAAGATGTTAATCAGTCAGAATGCAGGGTTTTAATAACCAACCAAAGTTGGACTCAAATTCACTAAAATATGATTGACACATTCAGTCAATCAGAAGACCACAAAAAAACTGTGTATGAAGTGAGGACACCGTTATTTTAGTTAGATTTTATAGAGAGATAGAATTTGTTTTAGATGACCCTATCCACAGGTTAAAAAGTGTACAGTCAGGTCCATAAATATTGGGACATCGACACAATTCTAAACTTTTTGGCTCTATACACCACCACAATGGATTTGAAATGAAACTAACAAGATGTGCTTTAACTGCAGACTTTCAGCTTTAATTTGAGGGTATTTACATCCAAATCAGGTGAACTGTGTAGGAATTACAACAGTTTGTATATGTGCCTCCGACTTTTTAAGGGACCAAAAATAATGGGACAGATTAACAGTCATAAAACAAACTTTCACTTTTTAATACTTGGTTGCAAATCCTTTGCAGTCAATTACAGCCTGAAGTCTGGAGCGCATAGACATCACCAGACGCTGGGTTTCATCCCTGGTGATGCTCTGCCAGACCTCTATTGCAACTGTCTTCAGTTCCTGCTTGTTCTTGGGGCATTTTCCCTTCAGTTTTGTCTTCAGCAAGTGAAATGCATGCTCAATCGGATTCAGATCAGGTGATTGACTTGGCCATTGCATAACATTCCACTTCTTTCCCTTAAAAAACTCTTTGGTTGCTTTTGCAGTATGCTTCGGGTCATTGTCCATCTGCACTGTGAGGCGCTGTCCAATGAGTTCTGAAGCATTTGGCTGAATATGAGCAGATAATATTGCCCGAAACACTTCAGAATTCATCCTGCTGCTTTTGTCAGCAGTCACATCATCAATAAATACAAGAGAACCAGTTCCATTTGCAGCCATACATGACCACGCCATGACACTACCACCACCATGCTTCACTGATGAGGTGGTATGCTTTGGATCATGAGCAGTTCCTTTCCGTCTCCATACTCTTCTCTTCCCATCACTCTGGTACAAGTTGATCTTAGTCTCATCTATCCATAGGATGTTGTTTCAGAACTGTGAAGGCTTTTTTAGGTGTTGTTTGGAAAACTCTAATCTGGCCTTCCTGTTTTTGAGGCTCACCAATGGTTTACATCTTGTGGTGAACCCTCTGTATTTACTCTGGTGAAGTCTTCTCTTGATTGTTGACTTTGACACACATACACCTACCTCCTGGAGAGTGTTCTTGATCTGGCCAACTGTTGTGAAGGGTGTTTTCTTCACCAGGAAAATAATTATTCGGTCATCCACCACAATTGTTTTCCGTGGTCTTCCGGGTCTTTTGGTGTTGCTGGTCTTTTGGTGTGTTCTTTCTTTTTAAGTATGTTCCAAACAGTTGATTTGGCCACACCTAATGTTTTTGCTATCTCTCTGATGGGTTTGTTTTGTTTTTTCAGCCTAATGATGGCTTGCTTCACTGATAGTGAAAGCTCTTTGGATCTCATATTGAGAGTTAACAGCAACAAATGCAAATAGCACACTTGAAATGAACACTGCAGCTTGTATCTGCTCTTTGTAAATGGGATAATGAGGGAACAGCTGAGCAGCCAATTGTCCCATTACTTTTGGTCCCTTAAAAAGTGGGAGGCACATATACAAACTGTTGTAATTCCTACACCGTTCACTGGATTTGGATGTAAATACCCTCAAATTAAAACTGAAAGTCTGCAGTTAAAGCACATCTTGTTAGTTTCATTTCAAATCCATTGTGGTCGTGTATGGAGCAAAAAAGTTTAGAATTGTGTCGATGTCCCAATATTTATAAACCTGACTGTATGTAAGCATCTTCCAGTGAGAAAGAAGAAGAAACCCATTTCCAAGAGGGCCAATCAAGATTGGAGTTGCCAGTAATACAGGCCTGAACACTGAGGACCAGGATGTTATGAATAGTTGTTTTAGAGTCTTCAATGATTGTGTAATGTTTTAATTGACACCTTTTTACCATACAGAGTACCCTTTATTTTTTTCAGTATTTTTTTGTTCATTTTAACTTTAAGATATGTTAATATTTTACTTGCATGTTTTTTTCTGTAAACCTTTTTTATCATTTTCTGTAAAAAAAAAATTATACATCATTTATGATAGATAGATGGTAGATTAGGAGGTAGTGTTAGAGACTATGGTACCCCATAGTAGGGTATTCCTTTTTGGATGTTATTGGTGTCAGTACTACCCCAATAATATGTTAATACCCCAAATTTACCATTTTTACCATTTATACAACAAACCATTTTTCAAACGTTAGTTGCGCGGCCGTGAACATGTTCAATCAGTCTAACCCATAGTTACGGGTTTAGATGGAGCCACTAGCAACAGAGATCGTCATAATTACGTCACTGAAAAATTGAGGTTGGATTACGGGCTTCAATTGCGAGTTTCGATCAGACCCACATTCCAGAAATAATGCAATATCGATAAAGCCGTAAATATGATATTCTAGTCCACGCGAGTTCCATTATATGTATTAACACATTGATTGCCGCTATCGATATAACACGGAAATTTCACATGAAATACATTTTTTTATATTGCAGATTTGCAAGCTTGAGAATGTTGTGCTATTAATTTTAATACCTAACATCACTTTCCCTTTTATCATAAGTACAGTAGAGTGTGTATATTTGCATTTACAGTGCTACGGATTGGACTTTACCCCCCTAGAGCGTCCTCTCTAGTACCCATTGGCTTCTTGGCTCCATTTGTGGGTTACGGGCATAAACGCCAGTGAATTTGTTGCAATTTAATAGCGTGATTGGAAATGTAACAGTTAGCGGCTTAACAGATCAAAGGATTTCACCCATACCCCCAAGTCGTTGACGGGTTACTTTACAGGTCTAATTAAGTGGCCCCAATGCTTGCAGCCTACGTTATGGGCTACGTTTTCAACATTGAGGGAATTTAATAGGGCAACATGTATATTTTATTTTAAGCTCAAAGACAGGACCCTCCATTATTTTGTAATGCGTTAGAACTGTTTTTTCCTTGTACTTAATCCCTTTTATAGTGCTACAAAATATGAGCCACATAGCTTGTAACGTAGCCCGCAAGACTAACGGCTATTAAATTGGCCACGGAAAGCAACCCGCTGATGACTTGTAGGGTAGGGGCGAGAAAACCCTACGGGACGTGAGAATTGGACTTGCGAGGCCGCAAATACTTGGATCTGTCAAGCCTGTAAATGTTACTTTTCCAACCATGCTATTAAATTGCAACAAAGTCACTGGCGTTCAAGCCTGTAACCCGCAAATGGAGCCAAGAAGTAGCACTTTAAATGCACATATACACACAAATTTAATAAAAGGAAAAGTGATGTTAGGTCTTAGAATTACATAGTTACATAGTTACATAGTATTTAAGGTTGAAAAAAGACTTTCAGTCCATCAAGTTCAACCTTTTAAGATCTCCTTTGATCTGCAATATGCGGATTAACTATTAATTCATTAGTTGTTAATTAATTATTAATCAATTATTTAATGTTTTTTTTTTTTTTTTGTTTCTTTTTTTATTATTATTAATTAGTCCAGAGGAAGGCAAATAGAAAAAAAAATAAAATAAAATAAAACAAGCGAGACTTAGCCAAATGACTAAAGGGGAAATGTTAAAAATTTGGATCATTACTGTCTCTCTAATTATCCATGATAACCCTGAATACCCTTTTTAATTAGAAATAAATCTAGTCCCCTTTTAAAGTTATCTATCGAATCCGCTGTCACCACCTCCTCTGGTAGAGAATTCCACAGATTAACCACCCTTACTGTGAAGAACCCTTTTCTTTCTTTGAGGTGGAATCTTTTTACTTCTAACCTCAAGGGATGTCCTCTTGTCAGTTGAAAACCTCTTAGCACAAAAAGCTCCCCCGACAAATCTTTATACTGACCCTGGATGTATTTATATAAGGTAATCATATCTCCTCTTAGACGCCTTTTTTCTAGAGAAAATAAGTTTAATTTGGTTAGTCTTTCTTCATAACTTAGCCTCTCCATTCCCCTTATTAGTTTGGTTGCCCTTCTCTGTACCTTTTCCAGCTCTAAAATGTCCTTTTTATGAAGTGGTGCCCAAAATTGTACTCCATATTCCAAATGAGGGCGTACTAAAGATTTGTATAGTGGCAGAATTATATTTGCTTCCCTGGCTTCTATACCTTTCTTAATACATGCTAATATTTTATTTGCCTTTGTAGCTGCTGCTTGGCTTTGAGCACTGTTACCTAGGTGGTTGTCCACAAGCACTCCCAAATCCCTTTCAATATCTGATACACCTAGATTTGCTCCATTAAGATTATAAATTGCATGGCTATTTTTCCTTCCCAGATGCATAACCTTACATTTATTCGTATTAAATCTCATCTGCCATTTAGATGCCCATTCCTCAATTTTATGTAAATACCCTTGGAGGGAAAGCACATCATTATCTGATTTAATTACCTTGCACAACTTTGTGTCATCAGCGAAAATGGAGACCCCACACTCCAATCCTACCTCTAAGTCATTAATAAATATGTTAAAAAGGAGAGGACCTAATACTGAACCCTGAGGAACCCCACTTACCACATTAGTCCAATCGGAGTATGTTCCATTTACAACAACCCTTTGCTTCCTGTCTTTTAGCCAGCTCTCAATCCATGAGCAGATATTTACTGCAATTCCTGTATCCCTTAGTTTGCCCAATAGTCTCCCATGTGGCACTGTATCAAAAGCCTTTGCAAAATCCAAAAAGAATCCACTGAGTTGCCTTGATCCAGGTTCCTACTAACCTCCTCATAGAAACTAATTAGATTTGTTTGACATGACCTATCCCTCATAAACCCATGTTGACTCCTACTTATACTCCTGTTCAAATAGACATATTCTTGTATATTATCCCTTATTAACCCTTCCAAAAGCTTCCCCACTACAGAAGTGAGGCTCACTAGTCTATAATTCCCTGGATTTGCTCTTGCTCCCTTTTTAAATATAGGTATCACATCAGCTTTTCTCCAGTCATCTGGTAGAGACCCTGTGTTGAGTGAATCTTGAAAAATTAAATATAATGGTTTGGCTATTACAGAACCCAGTTCCCTTAGTACCCTTGGATGTATTCCATCAGGACCCGGGGCTTTATTAACATTTATTTTTTCCAACCTCTTTTGGATTACTTCCTGTGTTAACCAATTATTTGGCAAAGGTAGTGTAGCCCCATTATGTCGCAGTGTCCCAACCACTGGTACCTCCCTTGTGTATACCGAGGAAAAGAACCTATTTATCTCATCTGCCTTTTCCTGGTCACTAATTTTCAGATGGCCTGTTTCACATTGTAATGTTCCTATAGCTTCCTTCCTCGCCTTCTTCCCATTAAAATACTTAAAAAATATTTTAGGGTTAGTCTTACTCTCTTTTGCAATTAATTTTTCATTTTCTATTTTAGCCAGTCTAATCGCGCTTTTGCAAGCCTTGTTGATTTCCTTGTATTCCCGTAAAGCAGTCTCTGTCCCCTCTTGTTTGTATAATTTAAATGCCTGTTTTTTACTCCGTATCTTGATCTTTAAATCATTGTTAAGACACATGGGTTGTGATTTACTCCTTTTACTTTTATTCCCACACGGTATATGCCGATGTGTATGTATATTTAGTAAGGATTTAAATGTTTATGTTATGTTCAGTGTTTTTACCTATCAGTTCTCTGTCCCAGTCTATACTTTGTATTGCTGCCCTTAGACCGTTAAAATCTGCCCTTTTAAAATTAAGAGTTTTCGTTGGCCCCTTAAAATGTTGTTTTTTTAATTCAATCTCAAATGAGACTGTGTTGTGATCACTGTTTCCCAAAGGTTGCCCTATTTCAACATTTGATACAATATCAATATTATTTGTAATGAGTAAATCTAAGATAGCTTCATTTCTAGTAGGCTCCTGTATAACCTGGGCCCGATAATGATCCCTGAGTGTACTCAAGAACCTGCTCCCCTTAGCTGAACTGCTGGTCTCATTTATCCAGTTTATTTCAGGGTAATTAAAATCTCCCATTATTAGAACTTGCCCGTGCTTAGCTGCATTTCCAATCTGTAACAATAATTGTATTTCCTCACTTTCAGCTATATTTGGGGGTTTATAGCATACTCCTACTAATATTCTTTTGGAATTTGCTGCTCCGCCATTTAACTCTACCCACAAACATTCAACTTTATCACTAGGTCCACCATAAATATCTTCTCTGACTATAGCCTTAAATTCAGGCTTAACATACAGACAAATCCCTCCTCCTCGTTTACCATTGCATCTATCTTTCCTAAATAGGCTATAACCATCCAGATTAACATTCCAGTCATGAGATTCATCCCACCACGTTTAAATCCCATTTTTCATTAATTGCTAATAATTCTAACTCTCCCATTTTTCCTGGCAAGCTTCTGGCATTAGCAAGCATACACCTTATGTTATGAGTCTGTAGTTCTGAAGTGCCTGCCACTGAACTTGAATTACTTAGTACTACCTCCATATTGACTATACTACCCCTACCCCCATCTCCTCCCCCATGAGTTGTTAATTCATCCCTTATACCCTCTACACTTTCTACCCCATTACTTATATCTAGTCCCTCCCCCCCACCTACTAGTTTAAAAACTCCTCCAGCCTTTCTACCATCCTATCCCCTAGTACAAAAGCTCCCTCATCATTAAGGTGCAATCCATCTCTACTGTAGAGATTGTACCGAAGTGAGAAGTCAGCCCAGTGCTCTAAAAAGCCAAACCCCTCCTTAGTGCACCACATCTTTAGCCACGCATTAACCTCCCTAATCTCCTTCTGCCTCCCTGGGCTAGCACGTGGCACTGGTAGTATCTCAGAAAATACTACCTTGGAGGTCCTTGTCTTCAGCTTATTACCTAGTTCTCTAAAATCATTCTTTAGGACACTCCATCTTCCACTAACTTTGTCATTGGTACCAATATGTACCAAGACCGCCGGTTCATTTCCAGCCCCTCCCAATAATTTGTCTACCCGATCCACAACATGACAAACCCGAGCACCCGGGAGATAGCAAACTGTTCGATTGCTGGGATCTGGGTGACAAATCACCCTGTCTACCTTCCTAATAATAGAATAATAATTAATAGCACAACATTCCCAAGCTCCCAAATCAGCCCAATAAAATACTTTATTTCATGTTTAATTTCCTTGTTATATCGATCCCAGCAACAATGGAACTTGCATGTGATAGAATATCATATTTACGGCTTTACATCTGGAATGTGGGTCCGATCGTAACTCGTAATTGAAGAGTAGTGATGTCCCGAACAGTTCGCCGGAGAACTATTCGCGGCGATTTTCGCATGTTCGTGTCCGCCGTGAACGGCGAATACATGCGCTTTTTGGTTTGCCCCCTATACTTTATCATTGAGGAAACTTTGAACATCATTTATTTTATTTTATAATTTGTTTTTGTGTAATCTATGCCTGCCTGCCAACGTGTGTGTGTGACAGGCTAACACCTAACAGCTTATATTGTGCTTATTTTCACTACTCATACCTGGTGGTGTAACATACATTGAAAACAACCATTTTTTTCCTGTAATCTAATTTCAGTTGCCTGCCTGTGTCACGCTCAAAGCTTATATTGTGCTCAGTGACATAAAACAACACTTTTTTTGACTGTAATAGATTGAATAGCAATTGCCTGCCTACAGGCGTGTGTGTGAAGCCTATTGCATCTACTCTGCCAACTTTTGCCAGTGCACAATGACACTCATATCTGGTGGCACCTTAGATTGCACGCGCAGTGCCCCAAATTTGAAGTGGGAGGACCGACCAAGCATCTTTTTCCATCTCCCGCTCCCCAAAATCCATGCCATATACACGTCCCCTGATAGTGGACGTAACAGGGATTAAACCGATAGGAATAGTACTACTTAACAGTACACACCTTATAATAACACAGACGGAGGCAACGCGTATAATCTTCCATGCTGTGCAGTGGAAGCCTCCAGACTCTGACCTGTGTATAATCGTCCATGCTGGGCAGTGGAAGCCCCCAGACTCTGACCTGTTTATAATCTTCCATGCTGGGCAGTGGAAGCCCCCAGACTCTGACCTGTGTATAATCTTCCATGCTGGGCAGTGGAAGCCTCCAGACTCTGACCTGTGTATAATCTTCCATGCTTGGCAGTGGAAGCCCCCAGACTCTGACCTGTGTATAATCTTCCATGCTGGGCAGTGGAAGCCCCTAGACTCTGACCTGTGTTTAATCTTCCATGCTGGGCAGTGGAAGCTTCCAGACTCTGGGAGTCTGAAGAAGAGGAGTCAGAGGAGGAAGGTGGCTTTGAGGAGGTGGAAGACCAAACACAGCAGGCGTCCCAGGGGGCTTGTTGTCACCTTTCGGGGACCCTTGGTGGCTGGGTGGAGGAAGAGACCTTCAATGACATCAGTGAGGACAAGGAACGGGACATGGCTAGCTTGGTATCCAACCTTGTGCAAATGGGGAGTTTGCGGTTGTGCAAAGGGACTGTTTGCGGTTGTTTGCGGTGAATTAAACGGGGATATTGGTCTGTTACTGTGAAGCGGGTGTAACCCTTACACTACCTGATCGATACAACATCATACCTGATGTTTTAAAGCATGTTATTCCAAACAATTTAGGAATGTTAGGTGATTTATGCCCTTTATGGCTTAAAACCAGACTCTGCATCAACTATGTAATTTTACGTGGGAGTTTTGCAATGGATCACCCTCTGGCATGCCACAGTCCAGGTGTTAGTCCCCATCACTATTGTGGCTAGAAAGAGTCCCTGTGGGTTTTGAAATTCGCCTGCCCATTGAAGTCTATGGTGGTTTGCCGATGTTCGCCTGTTCGCGAACATTTGATGAAGTTCGCGTTCGCTGTTTGCAAACCCAAAATTTGATGTTCGCGACATCACTATTGAAGACCTTTAAAACTTTGAAATCCCACCTCCATTTTTCAGTGAAGTAATTATGATGATCTCTGTTGCCATTGGCTCCATCAAAACCCGTGATTACGGGTTTGACTAATTGATCACGTTCACGCCCGTGCATTCAACCTTCAACAAATGGTTTACGGGTTTGCGTCTCAGCCTGTAACTCGCAGCATGTTGTTATTTAATAGCTCTGTAACAGCCAAATTTCAAGCCCACAGCCGTTGCGGGTCTCACGTTGCACATACAGGGTTAGAATTTAATGTGGCTTTATGTTGGTGCGATACAAATAAATGATAACAAAAAAAATAAATAAGTATGTATATATATTTAGTAAAACCTTAAATATTGTCAATTTATTTTCAGTATTTTTACCTGTCAGTTCTTTGTCCCAGTCTATATTTTATATTGCTGCCAATAGACCATTAAAATCTGCCCTTTTAAAATTAAGAGTTTTTGTCTGCCCCTTTTAACCTCAATCTCAGTTGTGCTATGGAATATGTTGGTGCATCACATATTATAATTGTCATACTGCGTCATCACACTTTGCGTTGTGCGTACGACTTAGGTGAAATGAGCAGTTAATGCACTAAAACTCGCAGCATTTAGGCGATGAGCGCTGAAGGCGGTCATTGTCTGTGAGCCTCGCAAAGCGAGGCGAGCAGTGGATGCAATAAAACATGCAGGACGAACGCCAGACCTCTGTATAGTGCTATGGAATATGTTGGTGCATCACATATTATAATTGTCAAACTGCGAGACGTCGTCACGTTTTGCGTTGAGTGTACGACTTAGCCGACGAGCGCCGAAGGCGCTCATCACCTGGGAGCCTCGCAGCAGAAAAAGACAAGGTTAATGGCCGAACCACGCAAATCAAAACACACGAAAAACACCCAAAATACAAAAAAAGAAATACAAAAAAAACATCACACACAGCACTGGGGGACAGCCAGGACATTTCCGAGTGAGGTGCCACGCAAATTTAAGTTGCTTTTGCCGTGTTTCGGCACTCGAAAACCTGCTAAGCAAGAAAAAAAATGGCGCCCAAAAAAATGAAAACAAGGCTACATGACCCTGAAAACACCACAAGCCGAGTACCACTTTCACCCAGGAATGTACAAGGTACAAAATACACTATTACGAAAGACAGGAAATGCTTATGAACCGTGTAGCACATAGACAAATGACGCCATGTTACAACACTAACTTGCAACTAACAACATTACGCATCTAAAGTAGCGCTTTACACAAATAAACCAACGGTTTGCCCACGCCTATTTGTAATGCACAGTTGGGACATTCATAACACTATCTCCTCAGGCCAGCAACAGTCCAACTGGACATTATATGCTGCAGGACAATAAAAAGAGATTGTTACCTCTTCAGGCTATTGATTGTTACATATATTAATTAGAAAAAGGTAAACTATGTTAATTTATTATTCAAATAATTCCTTAATTAGTTTTTTAAAAAATATAGAGAGGAGCCAAAGGACACGAGAGGAGAGCCTTGCAACGAGTGCCAAGGCTCATAATGAGTGCCGAAGGTCCTTAGAGTAGAAAAGCTTAACATTATGTGGCAAACAGCATTGCCATGGCTTAAAATTTTTAAAATACACTGTGGCACATTGGTAAAATTGATCTGTAAGATTATGGATTTACAACACTGTAGCAATTTGTTAAGTGAAAGAAGAAAAACATTCAGTACAGCTAAATAGCTGTTTGTACTCTATGTAGAGTGTAAGTACAATTGCCATAATATCTTTGGGGAAATTATATTACATTTTAAAAAACAAACAAACTGGGGAACATTTGAAATAAAACATTTGTATCCAAAGGATAATCTAGTGAATGCATATTTTTAAGGAATGTTGACTCAGTCTACTTCTAAGCAAGTAATATGTATTATTACAGTGTCCTGCATGTTGATGAGTGAAATGAGATCCTCGGACCCATAGAGTTTAAAATAAGTTGTTTTCTATCTGTATTGGTACAGGAAAGATGGTCTATGTCCGAGCTGTAGCAAGTAAAATGCAAGAGAAGTAACTCAAAAACATTTGTTAGGCCTCTCATGGTTGCTCGTCAGCCACTTTAAGAAATGCACTATGGGAACATTCTGGAATAAAATGATACAAACAGGTATTAAAAATATATTAAATACACAATGAGATGCAATAAAAAAAATGAAACTTTGCACAGGGAAGAAAGTGTGTTAAATTAGGAATAATCCTAATATTATAAGAGATTTCATATGCTCCTGTACACCAAATGCACATACTGTTAAGTCGCAATGTATTTATATATATATATATATATATATATATATATATATATATATATATATTTATATTTATACATATATGTGTGTGTGTTTGTGTTTAGTTTTCCTAAACAATATTCCATTTCATTATGTCTAAAATTGCATTTTAAAATAAAAACTGATGTTTTACCAGCTGAATTGGCTATGCAATGCACTTAATCTCACCAATGTTCTATTTTTATACTTTCTCCGTAACAAGCTCTAAGAGGTTTAGAAAAGAGCTTTTCAGTAATGTGAGCAGTGTTTTGGGACACATTCAGACAAGTGTATGAAGCTGAGCTGTCTTGTGCATGGAGAGCTGGGATTCTAAACACAAACTCTACTCATATAAACAATATGGGCACAAGTAATTCCACAGCAGATGATATCAATGCTATGGAGATACATCATTGGTATAGGAAATTTATGAATGAATGCCCATCTGGGCAGCTCAGCCTGCATGAGTTTAAAGGATTACTTGGCCTGCAAGGGATGAATCTAGAAGCAAACAGATACATTGAGCAAGTGTTTGGTACCTTTGATATGAACAAGGTAAGGCATTCTGTTTTGATTACATTTTCATGCTGGTTTTAATATCTAACAATGTGGTTTGGAAATTCTTTATCCATAGCAAGTAAGAATGAATACATAAAAAATGACAATTATAAGGGAAAGGACATGTAAGAGAATACATTTCTTGTGTTATGACATTTTTAATGTTTGTTCCCAGAAAAATGTCTTACAATATTGATATTTATGTAATAAAATATTTTAATATTTTTCTCCAGTGTCAGCCATAATGTGTTTAAACATTTTGAGATGCTGAACTTATGACAAATAAATCATCATAAAAAAGGGAGGGGGGGAAAGAGAAGCATCACCTTGCAAAGTCACTTGGACATGATCAATAATTCAACATATTGCTTTGTTATTTGGATCATTCTTTTCTAAAGCCTTCATTTTACAATTCCATATTGAAACAAATGTACATGAAATACCAAATGCTAATCGAAATCAGGTCTCAGTATTATCAAACACAAAATGTGTCTCCTGAAGCCCCCGTTCACTCTCCTTACCACCCTGCCCCTAATGTGTTTTTCATAAGTATAGATATCACCTATAATAGTTTGCAGATATGAGTAATGCCCGCGCTTGCAATTGTTACTCACATGCTGATTGGCCCTTGGGAGAATTGCGCAACTGTGTGCGCATGCGCAGCAGACCTGTGCTATTGTCCATGAGTGTGGGGGGGGGGGGGGTAAATGAGCGAGAGAAAGAGAGAGAGAAAGGGGGGTATGGGGAGAGAGAGAGGAAGGGGGAGATAGAGGGAGGGGAGAGAGAGAGAGAGGAAAGAGAGAGGGAGAGATCCAGAGAGGGAGGCAGAGAGAGAGATAATAAGATAGAGAGGGAGGGAGATAGAGAGAGAGCGAGGGGGAGAGAGAGGGAAAGAGTGAGGGAGAGATACAGAGAGGGAGGCAGAGAGCGAGGGAGAGAGAGAGAAAAAGAGGGAGGCAGAGAGAGAGGGAGGCAGACAGAGAGGGAGAGAGGGAGGGGAGAGGGAGAGGAGAGGGGGAGAGAGAGGAAGGGGGAGAGAGAGGAAGGGGGAGAGAGAGAGGGAGGGAGACTTGAGAGAAAGGGGGGCAGAGAGGGAGGGAAGAGAGAGGGGGAAGGTGAAAGATGGAGGGAGAGAAAGAAGGGAGAGAGACAGAGAGAGGGCACAGAGAGAGACAGAGAAAGAGAGGGCACAGAGAGAGAGAGAGAGATGTACAGAGAGAGAGAGAGATAGCGCACATAGAGAGAGAGAGATAGCACACATAGAGAAAGAGAGACAGCTCACAGAAAGACAGGGGGCGCACAGAGAGAGGGAGAAGGTGCAGGGAGAGAGGGAGAGGGCCCAGTGAGAGAGAGATGGCACAGTGAGAGGAGGAGGGCACATAAAAACAGCAAAGTGAGACAGAGGGCTCACAGAGAGAAAGAGAGGGCACACAGAGAGGGTGCACTGAGAGAGACAAAGGTCACACTAAGAGAGACAGAGGGCCCACAGAGAGGGGGGGCGCAGAGAGAGAGGGAGTGGGCACACAGACACAGCACACAGAGACAGACAGCACAATCAGTTGAAGATAACATATGACACCATCATTTTAATGGGTAAGTTACTAGTATTATCATAATACCAATTGCAAAAAATTGTGTTTTTCATAATCAGTACTGTGCAAGGTCTCTAAAATCCACCACTTCAGGGATGTCATTATGGAGGAGTGGAAGAGGACTCCAGTGACAACCTGTGAAGCTCTGGTGAACTCCATGCCCATGAGGGTTAAGGCAGTGCTTAAAAATAATGGTGGCCACACAAAATATTGACCCTTTGTGCCCAATTTGGACATTTCCACTTATGGGTGTACTCACTTTTGTTGCCAACGGTTTAGACATTAATGGCTGTGTGTTGAGTTATTTTGAGGGGACAGCAAATTTACACTGTTATACAGGCTGTACTCTTACTACTTTATATTGTAGCAGAGTGTAATTTCTTCAGTGTTGTCACATGAAAAGATATAATAAAGTATTTAAAAACATGTGAGGGGTGAGCACCTTGAGTGGGAGAAGCTTGCAATGAGCACTGAAGGCGCTCAGCGGGGGGCTCGTGATGAGCGCTGAAGGGGATCAGTGCAAAGCAGGAAACTTGAAGTACACGGGGGGAGAGGCTTGTAATGAGAGACGAAGGTGCTCATTACGAGCCACATGCCCTAGCATGGGGCTTACAATGAGCACCAAATGTGCTCAGAGGTGTGGCAAACAGCATTGCCAGCCTTACAATTTTAATCCCGCCATTTTTTACGGGCAATTTCTTAGTCTCTAATATTTCCTTGCCACAGGAGTTACAGCAATTTAAAGCACTTCCCACTCATTAGAGCCCTGTTTCATCTGTAACGCTTGGTTTGGCTACTCCATACACAGAAATCTGTGGTGGCTAAAGCAGGATTTACGACTATGGGCTGAGTGCTCTAACCTTGTGGAGCAAAACAGTTACATTAGTGTAGAATTTAGAAGAAAAAAAAAGGTCCTGTAGCCGATTTATGGCAGTGCCCTAATTTACAGCACTTGATTTATATGGAGGCCAGGGTTTATAATTTATTAATATTTTGAGGTCACATATGGAACACAATAAATGATTTGAAATTGCATTTAACATTGCATTTAAAACTAAATAATGTTTTCTTTAAAATAATATTTTAAAAGCTAAGCTGGATAAATAAATAATTGTATTAATTATTTATATTTATTATTTTATTGCCAGTTGTATTCTGCAGATTTATTCTCATTAACTGTGCAAAATTATATATTCTATAAACATTTAAGAGCATAATTCTTGAAAGTTTAAGTGTTTAAAGGCAGAAGGAAAATAAAATACATATACATGTATTGGAAGCAAATTCTAAATTACTAATTTTGCTTTTAAAATATCTAGCAGGAAACATCCGAAAAACTTCTTCTCTCCACTTATTTTTGGGTATTAACATTTTAATTACATCTTCACACATAAAACTCAATGCTTTGTTTAAAAAATTTTTTGTCTTCCATAACCTCCATAGATTATTGCTGCTGGGAATTACGTGTCGAGTAACACTCCCCTTCTTTGTGCTACATAGATTTCCTTTAATGTGTTTCCAACACTTTAAGACAAGTGATAAATTTGCTTGGTAAATAAAATATGGCTTGGTATGTCAAAAATGCACTGGCCATATTCACCAAATGATGTTACACATAAATAACAGTTAAAAATATATATTTTTTAATTGCATATTTCAGGGTTTGAGGCTGATCTGCAATTAATTCTATTGCTCTATGCTATGTCTTCCCATGCCTTTAAAGTACAATAGTATGTATTTAATTGCTGTTACAGCTATAATAAGTGCTTGAAAAAGCCTTTGCAAGTCCTATTTAGTACTCGTAATATTTTTGACAGAAAATGTATACTTTTTCTAGTCGTGGGTCAGACGTAATTTGCCTGCTAGACCTACAGTTTGAAGAGAATATACTTTTTTTGTAACTTTAATTATTTACATAGTTACATAGGGCCTCATTCTATTATCAGCCGTAAATCGGCCGTAAGGCTGCGATTCCTTGCGGGGGTTCAGTTAACTCGCGATTCTATTATACGGCCCCGCAAGGATCTCATCTTACGGCCGGCCGCATATCTTGGAACCGGCCGTAAGCTGTGAAATCTAAAAACGCAAAAATAAATTCAAGCCTGCACTGTACAGCTCTGTAAATGCTAGGGATCATATTGGGGGACATGAGGATTAAAAGGAACCCACTCTCAAGCTTGCACATCTGCCCAAACCCGAGTTCAAATTAACTGTTTATTTTCCGGCTGCGGCGTGGGTGTGTCTGAGGTGCTCCAAGCACTCTGGACTTTTTACATGGATATTTTACGGATATTAAAAATAAAATATTTTACGGATTTGAGTACAGGATAATTATGTGCTATTTTTTCTAACACCTAAAATCCCTTTATAGTCTTCTCAAAGTGCAGGATGGCTTTATTTGAGCTATTTTATGTGCTTAATTGGTGCTAGCGAGACCTCTTTCCTGCAAGTAAGCTGCGGCTCGCTTTTAGCCTTGCAGAGAGGTTTCCCGGAGCAATTGAATTGCAAATCTCTTGCGGCCGTTTTAGATCAAAGGCTTTCCTCCGGCGCGAGCGGCCGCAAGAGATAGCAAGGCACCGGCCGCAAGCCTGCCGGAATCCCCGGCCGTAAGGGAATAGAATAGCAGAATAGCTTGCGGCCGGTCCTTGCGGCCCCGCAACGGCTGCGGCCGCTAATAGAATGAGGCCCATAGTAATTGAGATTAACAAAATACTTTTAGTCTATCAAGTTTGACCTTTTTAGATTTACTCTGACCTTTGTAATATGTGGATTAATTTTTATTTAATTGTTAATTGATTTAGAGGAAACCAAACAGAAAAAAATCCCGTTGAAACATTACAAATTGTCTCAAAAGGGGAAAAAATAAAATTCCTTCCTGACAGATACTGGCGATCAGATTCCTCCCTGGATCAATACTCCCTCTCTAATTATCTAAAAATGCCCTGTTTTTCTAAAATATATCCAATCCCCTTTTAAGGTTATCTATTGAATCTGCTGTCACAGTTTCCTTTACAAAGTTACATAGCAATTGAGGTTGAAAACATACCTTTAGTCCATCAAGTTCAACCTTTTAAGATTTCCTCTGATCTGCAGTATTCAGATTCATTATTAATTGCTAATTGATCCAGAGGAAGGCAAATAGAAAAAAAGCAATACTTTGCCAATTGTCTCAAAAAGGAAATACATTATTCCTTCTTGACCCGAACCCCACTTACCACATTAGTCCAATCTGAGAATGTTCCATTTACCACAACCCTTTGGCAGTAAAGTACATCATTATCTGATTTAATTACCTTGCACAACTTAGTGTCATCAGCAAAAATGGAGACAATACTTTCCAGTCCTACTTCTAAGTTGTTAAAAAATATGTTAATAAGGAGAAAACCTAATACCGAGGCCTGAGGAACCCCACTTACCACATTAGTCCAATCTGAGAATGTTCCATTTACCACAACCCTTATCTTCCTGTCTTTTAGCCACCTCTCAATCTATAAACAGATGTTTACTGCAATTTATGCATCCCTTAATTTCCACAATAGTCTTCCATGTGGCACTGTATCAAAAGCCTTTACAAAATCCAAAAAGAATACAGCCACTGAGTTGCCTTGATCAAAGTTCCTACAAACCTCCTCATAGGAACTAATAGGACTTGTTTGACTTGACCTATCCCTTATACATTCATGTTGACTATTAATTATTTTCTTGTTCAAATAGACATATTCTTGTAAATTATCCCTTAAAGTGTCCCTTATTAACCCTTCTAAAAGCTTTTCCCTAAAGAAATGAGGCTCGCTGGTGTATAATTCCCCAGATTTGCTCTTGCTCCATTCTTAAATATAGTTATCACCTCTACTTTTCATCTTGCAGAGATCTTGTGTTGAGTGAACCTTGAAACATTAGATACAATGGTTTGGCTATTACAGAACCCAGTTACTCAATACTCCCTCTCTAATAATCCAGGAAAACCTGAATGCCCTGTTTTTCTAAAATATATCCAATCCCCTTTTAAAGTTATCTATTGAATCTGCTGTCACAGTTTCCTTTACAAAGTTACATAGCAATTGAGGTTGAACACATACTTTTAGTCCATCAAGTTCAACCTTTTAAGATTTCCTCTGATCTGCAGTATTCAGATTCATTATTAATTGCTAATTAATCCAAAGGAAGGCAAATAGAAAAAAAAAAACAAGCAATACTTTGCCAATTGTCTCAAAAATTATCCCTTACATTATCCCTTATTAACCCTTCTAAAAGCTTTTCACTAAAGAATTGAGACTCCCTGGTGTATAATTCCCCAGTTTTGCTCTTGCTCCATTCTTAAATATAGTTATCACCTCTGCTTTTCTCCAGTCATCTTGTAGAGATCTTGTGTTGCGTGAACCTTGAAACATTAGATACAATGGTTTGGCTATTACAGAACCCGGTTCCCTCAGTACCCTTGGATGTATAACATCAGGACCTGGGCTTTATTAACATGAATTTTGTCCAACCTCTTTTGGATTTCTTCCACCAATTATTTTGTGAAGGTAGTGTAGCCCCATTATGTTGAGGTGTCCCAACCTTGTATATACCGAAGAAAATAACCTATTTATCTCCTCTGCCTTTTACTGGAATGGAGAGGGGATGGATGAAGAGAGAGGGACAGAGCGAAGGAGACAGATGAAGGGAGGAGAGACAGAGGAAGGGCGGGAGAGGCAGAGGAAGGGAGGAAGAGACAGAGGAAGGGAGGGAGAGAGAGGGTGAGAGGGAAGGAGAGCGATGGAGGGAGGGAAAGAAAATAAGAGAGGGATGGAGAGAGAGAGAGGAGATGGAGAGAGGAGAGTGAGGGAGAGGGAGAGGGAGCTGGAGCGTCTGGGGAGAGAGAGAGAGAGAGGGAGGCAGAGAGCGGGGAGGGAGGTGGAGGTAAAGAGGGAGAGGGAGGTGCAGGGAGAGAAAGGGGAAGGAGGGAGAGAGAGGGATGAAGGAAAGGAGAGAGAGGGGTAATCCATGTTGGAGGTTGCAGGTGAGCCTGCGGAGAGAGAGGGAGGGAGAGAAGAAGGGAGAGGGGTTTAAGAAATTGAGAGAGATTGAGAGAAAAAGAGGAGAGGGAGAAAGAGAGAGAGGGGAGGGAGAGAGAGAGAGAAGGGAGGGTGAGAGAGAGGGAGTGAGGGAGAGAGTTAGGGAAGGTGAGAAATGGAGGTAGAGAGGGAGAAAGAGAGCGAAGGAGAGAGATGGAGGTAAAGAGGGAGAAAGAGAGGGAGAGAGAGGGAAGGGAAAGAGAGGGAGGGAGAGCAGGAGGAGAAAGATGTTGGGAGAGAGAGGGAGGGAGAGAGAGAATGGGAGGGAAGGGAAAGAGAGAGTGAGGGAGGGAAGGAGATAGGGAGATAGGGAGGGAGAGAGAGAAGGGAGGGTGATAGAGAGGGAGTGAGGGAGAGAGTGAGGGAAGGTGAGAGATGGAGGTAGAGAGGGAGAAAGAGAGGGAAGGAGAGAGATGGAGGTAAAGAGGGAGAAAGAGAGGGAGAGAGAGGGAAGGGAGAGAGAGGGAGGGGGGAGAGCAGGAAAAGAAAGATGGTGGGAGAGAGAGGAAGGAAGAGATAGAGGGCAAAAGAGAGAAAACGGGAGGGAAGGGAAAGAGAGAGGGAGGGAGAGAGATATGGAGGGAGTATGATTACGCCAGGGAAAAATCATAAAACTATTTTTTAATTCGAAAAATAAGAAGGTAGAAGGTAGAGCAGGGAGCTGCTGTGCTAGGGGAAAGGATGGGGGAGTTTTTGAACTAATTGGTGGGGGGGAAGGATT